>QLTV01002416.1:1172117-1225275 GCA_003457575.1 Thermophis baileyi | reverse complement strand
AGAGGCCTGAATGGTATTGATGAGGCCCCCAGAAAATTGCTCCTGTCTCAGGATTTCCCCCTCAAGTGCCAAACGGTCAGTTTTAGCCACTGGGGTTCCAGATGGACTAGAACGCCTTGGGAGAGGGAAATCTTGTCGTCGGGAATCCGCCAGGGAGGGGATACCGATAGGTCCACCAGATCCGCGAACCAAGGGCGGCGGGGCCAATGGGGAGCCAGAAGAAGCACCTCCGCTCCCGCCGCCAGGATCTTTCGGATCACCCTCGGAATGAGAGGGAGAGGCGGAAACGCGTACAGTAGCCCTGGAGGCCAAGGGCTGCGCAGAGCATTGACCCCCTCCGCCCCCGGTTCGGGAAATCTGGCAAAGAACCTCGGCAGGTGGGAATTGAGCCTGGTCGCGAACAGGTCCATTAATGGCCGGCCGAATATCTGGACTATCATGTGAAAGAGGCTCGGGTGCAGGCTCCACTCTGAATGGTCTATGGTGGACCTGCTTAGCCAGTCCACCTGCACATTCGACACTCCGGAGATATGCTCCGCTTGAATGAACCGTAAGTTCCGTTCCGCCCACAGGGCTAACCTTTCTGCCTCCCCCATGAGCAGCCGTGACCTGGTACCTCCCTGACGATTGATATGGGCCCTCGTTGCCACATTGTCCGTCAGGACCAGTACATGGGAGTCCTTCAACAGGTGATGAAAATGCTGCAGGGCCAGGTACACCGCCCAAAGCTCCAGAAGGTTGATATTGGCCTTGGACAAGTCCGCCGGCGACCAACGACCCTGAGTCACATGAGACAAAACGTGGGCACCCCAACCATACAGGTTCGCGTCCGTCATGATGGTAATCCTTGCGGGCTCTTTGAATAAGGACCCATGAGACAAAACGTGGGCACCCCAACCGTACAGGTTCGCGTCCGTCGTGATGGTAATCCTTGCAGGCTCTTTGAATAAGGACCCCCGTAGAAGGGCCCCTGAAGTCCACCAGGCCAGGGATCGAAGCACCTTCGGTAGCACGGCTATCGTAGAGTTGGAGTGACTGGTGCGTATCCGCTGGTGTGGTAGCAGGCACCATTGTAGCTCACGCGCATGGAGTCTCGCCCAAGGAACCACTCCAATGCATGAAATCAGTTTCCCCAGCAATTGGGAAAGCAAAGCCAGGGAAACCCTCCGACGCTGACGGACCTGACGCACCAAGGAGACGATGCTGGCCCAACGGTCGGGTGAGAGGAACACTTCGCACATCGTAGTGTCGATGACCGCGCCCAGATGGAGGAGCCTGGTGGTGGGAATGAAATGGCTCTTGGCACAGTTGACCGAGAAGCCGTGACTGCGCAGAACTTGTAGCGTGTAACGTAGATCCTCCTGTGCTCGAAGGGCAGAGGTCGATTGGACGAGAATGTCGTCCAGGTAACATTGGAGTCTCACCGGATGTGCCCTGAGGGATGCGGCCACTGCCTCCAGGATCTTTGTGAAGGTCCTCGGTGCTGATGAGAGACCAAACGGCATGGCGCGGTATTGGTAATGGTGCCCTGCCACACAAAAACGGAGGAATCGTCGCTCCGACGGACGTACCGGAACGTGTAGGTAGGCTTCTTTTAGGTCCACCATTGTCAGCCAATCGTTCTGGCGGATGCACCCCAAGATGGAACTGAGGGAGTGCATCTTGAAGCGCCTGTATGCGATGTGGGCGTTGAGGTGCTTCAGATCCAAGACGGCTCTGTAACCCCCTGACCCCTTGGGGACCAGGAATATTATTGGCCCTCTTGTCCTGGGGGGACCTTCTCTATCGCCGAGATATCCAACAGATACTGGACCTCGGCCTCTAATAGAGCCCTTTTGGTGGGATTGGAGGGGGTGGGACACCGGAGAAAGCGGCTCGGTGGTTCGGAGACGAAGTCCAGGGCAAGACCGAACTTTATAGTCTGGAGGACCCAGGGGTCCGAGGTCGTGGCCGCCCACTGCCCGGCGAAGTGGCATAAGCGCCCGCCGATGGGAGGACCCGGCAGGGAGTCACTTAGACTTTCTGAACCCTCTAGAGTTGGAGCCACGAAAGGGCCGCCTGGCTTGGTTAAACTGCCGGCCCCTGTCCCTACCGTAAGGACAGTCCTGGAATCTCTCCGCCCCCTGCTGGAATGACCTATGGTAAGAGAGGGCACCAAAGGCCGTGTCCTGGCGAAAGGGCTGCCGGCGGTAATAAGGAGCCGGACGGCGCTCTGACCTGCGGTGGAGACTGGGCAAGATTCTCCTCTTATCCCTGGATTCGACTACGACTGCCTCTAAGGCTGGGCCAAACAGATTACCTCCCGTAAAGGGAGAAGAAGCCAAGCACCACTTAGACTTTAAGTCTGCCTGCCAGTGGCGCAGCCATAAAAGTCTACAGGAGGAGACATTGGAAGCCACCGCGCGGGCTGCAAACCTCGCGGCATTAAGCGTGGCATCCGCCGAAAATTCCACTGCCGCCAACAGTTTACTCAGGTCCTGGCGCAGCCTCGTGTCCCCCAGATCCAACCTATCCTGCATCTGCTTGATCCACAGAATGGAGGTTCGGTTGAAAAATGACACTGCCGCCGACGCCCTGATGGACCACGCGGCTGCCTGATGTGTCTTACACATAACCGCTTCTGCCCTCCGGTCCTCCGGCTTTAAGCCGTCAGCACCTTCTGAGGGAAGGAGCGCAGAGGAGACCAGGGCAGTCACAGGGGGATCTACAGAAGGAAGCTGTAACAGATTCTCAATCGAGGTGGCGCAGTGGTTAGAGTGCAGCACTGCAGACTACTTCAGCTGACTGCTAGCTGCAGTTCGGCGGTTCAAATCTCACCGGCTCAAGGTTGACTCAGCCTTCCATCCTTCTGAGGTGGGTAAAATGAGGACCCAGATTGTTGGGGGCAATATGCTAACTCTGTAAACCGCTTAGAGAGGGCTGTAAAGCACTATGAAGCGGTATATAAGTCTAAGTGCTATTGCTATTGCTATTGCTAATCTCCTCCCCAAAACCATAATGTCTCCTGTCATAAGACGATGGGGCCGAAATAGAGGCAGGTTGAGACCACTGCTTCTGAATAGTCTCCAAGAAAATTTTGGAGGGAGGAATCACTTCCCTCTCCTGGATAGGGGCTGAGAACAGGCCTTCCCTTGGATCAAACCCCACTGAGGAGGGAGCCGGAGCGTCCAATCCTCCCATATTTGCCGTTACTTTGGCCTTATACAAGAGGGTCTAAAATAAGGTGGGGTTAAAAAGATCCTTAAAGGCAGGCTGATCAGGCACGAAGCCCTCATCCTCAGACAGGTCCATATCCTGGAAAGATCCCTCAGCCAGAACAGACCCTTCACCCCGGAGGAGGAATGAGGGGAATACTCGGGCCCAGAATCATCCCAATGATCCCGGGGAACCCCTTGGCTTACAGGAGGAACCCATCTCTGCTGCAGGCCTACAGAAATGTCCTGGATCACAGAGAAAATCATATCCCTAATGTCCTGAGGAATTTCCCTGGGCTGACCCTCCCCTGTGCGGAGCCCCGCAGCAGTAGGGGTAAAAGTAGCAGAAGGAGCGGTCCTCTGGGGTGGATCAGGCCGAGAAACCTCCAAACCCTGCTCCATCCCCCCTTGGAAAAGATAGGCCCTATCATAGACCCCAGAGTCATGGGCACCGACCTCACGATCTGGGGACCAATCCCGGGCCGCTCCTGGAGAGGAAGCCTGAACAATCTGGGCACCCTCCTGGCAAGAAACCTCAGGTGCTCTCGCCAGCTCCAGTTGATGCTGGGCCTCTCACCACTTGATGCAGTGGAAGCAATTGCAGCTGACGCTGAAGATGACTTGGAAGCCATGGTGGATCCGAGGTGGAATGCAGGTGGAGCAGAAACTGCAGCCTATTCCGATCTTCTGTACAGGTTGTACCTGAGCACAGGTATAACAACACAATGGAGTGATATCCCTGGGGATAGTGACTCCAGTCAAGCAGTCCTGAGAATCTGGATCAAAAATGTGGTATAAGCCAATGAGTAATACCCCGGAGGGAAGGGACTCACAAATACGCCTCACAATGTGCTAGGCAGAAGGTGGCAGTCGGAAATCTGGAGCTCCAGGACACTACCACGCACTCCCAGAATCACAAGCTGGTCTGGAGGAAGACGCTGCTGCTGTCTCCCCAAACAGACACCCTGAGGCACTAAAATGGCGACCGGCAATAAGAGCTCCGCCCCTGTCTCTCCGTGCCACACAAGCAGGCAAAAAAATATTCAGGGGAAAAGAGAGCCTCTGATAGGCTGCTCCTCAGGGCCGTTTTAAAAGAGCGCGAAAATTCTGGCGGCCAAAATGGTGACCGTTACTTGCCGGCTTTCAATTAGCCCCCAAAATGGCGACCGGAGCACCCCCTCGCTCCAATAAGCAGCTGAGCTTCCAAGACACACGAGTTGCAACCACACAGAAAGGAAAGGAGGAGTAATGCCCCTGGGGACAGTGACTCACGTAGCTGCCGGCTTCAATATAGCTCCCAAAATGGCGACCGGAGCTCTCTGTAGCTCCGACAGACAGCTGATCGCAAAAAGCCGATCCAAGCAGTCGCTGCCTCTTGTGGAGTAAAGCCCCTGGGGACAGTAACTCCTACCTGCAGAACACACAGTGTACCCCGGAGGGCAGGGACTTCTGCAGCCTCAATCCATACAATCCAAAAGCTGAGCCTTCGGCTGACCGAAGACACAGAAATCCTGCTGCAGACACTTAATCAGTGAGCTGCCATACCCAGCAGGAAAGCAAAAACAAGTACAAGACCAAAAACAAATCCAAGTAAAATAAAGGTTGCTAAGAGGAAAAAATTACATGTCCCATTAGCTGACTGAGTTAAAAGAACTGGCCCACAATGCATCGGGTGGAACAGAGGAGGCGTGGCCACGCATATTTTAACTCAGTCCCAAGCAACTGACAGAGGTTAATATCCCATCCTTGGACTCTCAAGCAGCACACTGGAGAAGAGCAGAGACAACACCACAGCCTGACTCACTGCTGGATGCCAAACTTCCTCCAGACAAAGGAGGAAGTGTGAAATCAACCCACTTGATCTCCGGACAGCTGTTAGCCATGAGTTAACTGCAAAGGCAGAAGTTTTATGGTTAGATTGCGAGAACTTTCTAAAATCTATAAAGGTACTTCAAATTTATGTTGGAAATGTGAGGGGACTTTTTACCATGCTTGTTACATGTAAAAAGCTTAACAACGGATTCAAATACACATTAAAATTCACAAGATTTTAAATATTAATATATGGATGAAAACAGAGATGCTTCTTTTGAGACTAACGTTTGGGGAAAAACTCCTAGAACTTGGTTTCTAAATTTGATAAGTAGCAGCGACCATTTTATATGCACAAAACTCGAAGGATCTGACATTACCTACAATGGAGGAATGGATGGTGAAGCTCAGATGGCGAAACTGATAGCTTTGATTAAAGAAAAGACATTTATCAATTTTAATGCTGATTGGAAACCCTTTTTGGACTTTCTGCATAAAACAGAAAAAAAATGAAAATATGATACATGGGTCTGATGAGTAGAATATAATAGATAGTAGAAAAAACAAAAGTTATGTTGTAAACTTAAAGTAAGAGGTACGTGTAAATTTATCCTTATATCTATTGCAAAAGAAATTTGGAAGCTGTTTCCTTTTCTTTCTTTTTTCCTTCTGCACTTTTGGCTTTGTTTTCTCTTTGCTTCTTTGCTTTTTTCTTTTCTCTGTCTTAAATATTAGTTAGGGTTTTTTTTCTTTTTTTCCGTAGTGTTTTATTTATTTAGCGTAACATGACAGAAGAGAAGTAAACCAATGCACACGATCCGTATAATTACTTTCACGGGGTTATGGCAGTGGCCTCATGTCCAATTCAAGCTCTCCTGGCATTGCGTTACTTCGTGCAGATCTTCTAAGGAACCAGAGAACGCACGTCGTGGGCAATCTTGCACAATATGTTTAATAGTTTGCATATTAAAAAATATTCCATATTAAAGACATTCCATGTTTTTTTATATTCCATATTTTTTTTTTAAAAAAAACTAATTAAAAAAGATTAAAAGTGGCAAATTCATTCAAGGCACACAAGCTCATCCATTATAGGCATCCAGGTGGAAACCAGTCAGACAGAGTGCAGAGGGGCTGGGAGATCAAGAGCATTAGAGCACATAAATTGCAGTCCAGTGGAAAGGAAGTGAGTGAAGGCTGTCAAAGACCAAGCCATACAAGCCCTACATTAACCCTCCTTGCCCTTTTTGCAGGGGTGAAATTGAGCAGGTTCTGACAGGTTCTGGAGAACCGGTAGCGGAAATTTGGAGTAGTTCAGAGAACTGGCAAATACCATCTCTGGCTGGCCCCAGAGTGGGGTGGGAATGGGGATTTTGCAATATCCTTCCCCCAGGAGTGGGGAGGGAATGGGGATTTTGCAATATCCTTCCCCCAGGAGTGGGGAGGGAATGGGGATTTTGCAATATCCTTCCCCTGGAGTGGGGTGGGAATGGAGATTTTGCAGTATCCTTCCCCTGCCACGCCCACCAAGCCATGCCCACCAAGCCACACCATGCCCACCAAGCCATGCCCACAGAACCGGTAGTGAAAAATTTTGAATTTCACCCCTGCCTTTTTGATTATGTAAGCATCACTACGGAAGCAGATGAATCTTTAAAAATGAAAGTAACACGAGAGGAGGATCTTGGAATGAGTCGACCTATAGATGTCCAAAAATGTCTTTGGTGAAGTGGGACCATTATCATATCAACCTGATAGCAACCTTCAATGCAATAGGCAGAAGGTAATGATCCATCCAGGGTAAAGGGGGGAGATTTTTCCTGGACTGGGGGTTACTTTAGGCTCCATGTAAATAAAAGATTCCATGCTTTATGCCTAATGGGGATTGGGGGAACGACCAAATTAAAAGCTCCTTATGAAGGAGGTGGCTAGCTGTCTAAACTTTTCCCCACTACCTGCTAGGTTTTTTTTTTTTCCTATACAGGAAGAATGAAAGAAATAGCAAGTAAAATCCCTCTTCTTTGAGCTAACAGTCTAACCCAGCACAGTCCTTCACTCTGCCAATTGTAGGAACTGGATGCAACAATAAGTAGTGAACAGTAATAGTAAACCACCCAGTGATACTATGCTCTTCATCACAAAGGAGAGAGACTTCATCTTCATCCTCACTACCGTAACCACAAGAGCCAGAAAGAGACTTTGTATTAATACGTGTCTGAGTGAGCATGGGTCCATACACTAGCTTCAATCCTGAGGGGCACATGACATGGATTTTGTAACTTGCTAACTGACATAGTTACTTTGTATTTTAATTTGATTTATTTTCTCTTTTTTAAAATGATTTTCAGGTTTATTAGCTTTTAACATTCCTAAAACTGATAAACAAGCTGGAGACTAGCTCCAGGTAAGAAAAAGTTTGTTAGTACAAATTGGGGTCTGGTTTATCTCTTTCATGAACTCCAAACAACTTTTTTCCTTACAATTTATGCCTCTTCTGACCTCAGACCTCATTTTAATGAACATGTGTGATATTATGGGATGCAAATATGTAACATGTTTGACTACGTGTAACTGATTTCCTGTGCAAAGGGGAGGTTACTTTTATCCTGTCCAATCAACTTTCCTCTTGCATCTTCTTTGTTAACTATATAAAAAGGAGTGAAACATAGGGCTCGGCGTTCTCTCCTTTTTCATAAAGAGATCCCACTTTATCAGGGTACCTTAATAAACTGCTTTTAAAAGATCTTCCAACTCGGTTGCTTATTGGGAAAGTAAACTCAGGCAGAACCTAGGGCCAGATTTGGCTATCAGACCTTAATTGTCCTAAGATGAGTTTATTTCACTGTTGTTTTACATATATATATATATATATTCTCTAATAAAAAAGAGAAAGCTTATGAATCTTGATAGGCACTGACTGTATTTTAAAGTTGCTTCCAACACATTATGTTTTGGTTTTGTTTTTAACATCCCACACTTCCTCCAAAAAGCTTGTGTTAGTGTGCCAGGTCTTCTACTTGTGTACATACATACACACATATGTATGTACCCCTTCATCCTTACAAGAACACTGAGAGAACATTAGGCATGGATAAAAGAGAGAAGCAATGGGTATTTCAACAAGTCCACACCAGGGGTGGGTTCCTCCCAGTTCGGACCGGTTCTCCCGAACCGGTAGCGGCCCGCTGGTGACGTCACGATGACGTCACCAAACCGGATCGGTCGGTGCCGGTCCGTGGGGGCCGCCATCTTTCTTTTGAATTTCTTTTGAATTTTTTTTAATTTTTTTTTTCCTTCTGAGCATGCGCAGAAGCCGACTTCTGTCACTGTCCATGCGGTCGCCATCTTTTTTTCGGCTTTGGTTTTGGTTTTGTTTTTTTCAGATTTTTTGTAATTGCGCATGCCAACCTCGTGGGTTAGTAACCCTAACCCACGAGGCGCGCCCACACGGCGTGGGAGGGAGCAAACCGGCAGCGATGTAAGTTGGAACCCACCCCTGGTCCACACAGCCTTAGTTTGAAACACTAACAGAGAGAAGCAAAATTGAGGACTGGAGAATTTGCTTTCTTCGTCACTGTAACCTTAAGGTCCACAACCAAGTGAGGTGAAAAAACCAGTACGTGGGCAATGGAAAAACATATAGACAAGTAATAAATTGTACAAGAAAAGCCACTGACTAAAATATATTTAGATATCTGCTTAGCACAACGCTAGAACTTAAACATAACTTGTTTATGCATGCATACATGTACCTTTGGTTATTTTCCCTCTTGTCATCACTAAAATCAGCAATGAAGGACAGGGGAAAAGTTGCTTTTTTCATTATTTTTATTCAGGTTGAAATCTCTTGTTGATCTATTGCAAATCTTATCTTCCTTACAGCTGTGCCCTGACTAACTAACCAACCAACCATGCTGGTTTCTAGACTCTTCAACTTTATTTCTTTCTGTTACATGCATAAGCACAATGTTATTACTTTTAAGGTTGACTCAGCCTTCCATCCTTCCAAGGTGGGTAAAATGAGGACCTAAATTGTGGGGGCAATATGCTGACTCTGTAAACCACTTAAAGAGGACTGTAAAGCAATGTAAAGCAGTATATAAGTCTAAGTGCTATTGCTATCCATCTTTGGCAAACAAAGTTTCTAATCTCCTCTGAGCCACGACGATCTCTAGCTGACCTCTCTCATCTTTGCCCAATTCCTTCAACGTTGTTGTTGGAGTGAGAATCAAATGGCAAGTAAAACCATGAACTCTACTTTGAATGATTTGGAAGAAATTAAATGAAATATAAATAAGTTGTTGGCCAAAGTATTTGAGTTTCATCTTCAGGATCTGGCCTTCTAAAGAGCAGTCAGGGTTGATCTCCTCTAAATTTAAATAATTTAAATAAGTAAAGAGCAAATGTTCACCTAAAATTATATAAAGAAATCGGGGGGGGGGGGGAATCCAGAAAGAAGCTAAGTTTTATTTTACTAAATACATCCAAGAATTCTGAGTTTTGCCCATTATCTAAAAACACAACCCCTGTGAATATTTTTTTGGCTTCCTCACTTAGCACTCTAGAGACTCCATAGGTAATCATCATTAAGGATATGGTATCACTTATTCTTTAGTTCTGTTTCCAAAGCAGAGTGCTGCTGCTGACAACTCGGATTATGGCATCAAAAATACAGACTGTAAATATGCATTATGCATTCACAGTCTGTATTTTTATGCGAATAATAATTACCTTGGACAGACTGGGATGAGGTGGCTTGGGCAACGTCACCCACAGCTGCACTTTCCGGCTTCGCAGACTCGTGATTGATTCGTCGGCCGGAGCATCTCCCTTCTTGGCTGTCAACTCAGCCTCCCATCCCGAGCAATTTACACAGCAAGGCTGCAATCTGGGTTTGCTATCTTTTCAATTAGCCTAGGAAGGTGGAAGGCAAGCCGTGATGCTGCCAAAGGGGACGAAAAACACAGCAAGTGTTTAAAGTGTTTCAGAGCTGACAGCAAGGGCAAAGTCAAGGAGACATGCTCCATTCAGGAGGAAGATGTCTCCCAATGCACGGACCACCCAAGGTCCTTCTCCCTTTCCCAGCCAGTAAATTCTACTGAGCAGCAGTGCTAAGCGTCCAACTTCTGGTTAGGACCATATTCAGGTATCATTAACCGCAGGGAATCAGTTTGTAAGGCATTTCTCGCATTGCGACCAATAGCAAAAAAAAAGCTTCTCCAGAATAGCATTTCTCAACCTATCATGCCATCACATCTCCCCACCAAGGATGTATAATCTGGCTTCTGCAACCATCCCAATTCCATGCAAGTACAGGATGGGTAGACAAAATTTCAGAAAAACCTTAGCAACCATTAAAAGCATCAGAACCATCATTTTCTAGGCTTTGTCCTTGTAAAGAGGTACTTGAATGTAAAAGAAATCCCTGAAATACAGGTAGTCCTCGACTTACAATGGTTCATTTAGTGATCGTTCAAAGTTACAACAGCACTGAAAAGTGATTTATGACTGTTTTTCACACTTACAACCATTGCAGCATCTCCGTGGTCACATAATCAAAATTCAGAGGCATGGCAACTGACTCGTATTTATGATGGTTATAGTATCCAGGGGTCATGTGTGTTGTGGCCCGCCAGCTGCCAGCGGAGCTGGCGGCAGACTCGGACGATGAGGAGGTTGGAGAGGAACTTGGGTCAGTTCTGGAGTCTGGGGAAGGCTCTGATGGATGCTCTGCGTTGGACGCAGAGATAGAGCCAGGGCCGTCTGACATTTCCCAGCTACCGGAGAGCTGATATGAGTGAGGAGGAAGAACAGCTGGGGCCTGTTCCAGATGCATGAATGTGCAGAGCAGTTAGGAGAGGTGAACAATGGAGGACAAGGAGCGCCTTGGGAAGCAAAGCACACGTGGACGCTGAATGGCCCCTCCCTGGCTGGGGAATAAATAGAAGGAAAGGGGAGTGGTTGTCATAGGAGACAACAGTTCGTATTGCTGAAGATTTTGCTCATTGTGTTTCATGCCACAAAGACTGCTTGTCAGAACTTAATTTGCAGCCTTTCGGCTGGGAGCTCACGGCCTTGCAATTATCACAAGGAACTGATAAGGTCTGTTATTGCAGTTAACTCCTTGAAGGACTATTGCCTGGACTTTTTGGTGGGTTAATGCAATTAATTCACAAGAGGTAAATAAAGAGGGGTTTTTCGTGACAAGGAGTCTGTTTCTTGCTTCTGCTAAGGCTGGGTCAGAACAACGTGATCAGCTTCTGTGACCTTCAAACAAGCAAAGTCAATGGGGAAGCCAGATTCACGTAATAACCGTGTTACTAACTTAATAATTGTGTTAATTCACTTAACAACGGTGGTAAGAAAGATAAAATGAGGCAAAACTCACTTAACCAATGTTCCACTTAACAACAGAAATTTTAGGCTCAATTGTGGTCATAAGTCGAGGAGTACCTGTGGTGTTGTTTACCTGTCAGGAATCAGTTTTAAATGCAATCATTCAGAAATGTGGAACATACATTTTATTTTTTTTACTTTGTTTCTAGCGTAGGAACCAGGAGACCGTGAGTTCTAGCATTTCCTTAAGCATAAAAGCTAGCTGGGTGAAAATCCCTCTCACAATTTCCGATTTTTTCCCCTCATTTATTAAGTCTCCATAAATTAAGTCCTTCTATACAGCTGACATGATTCTCATTAGGATATGCTTTGTTTTTTCTGCATTTGAACTTTCGGTTCTCCACCCCATCAAAGATTTATTACGCATCTTGTCATGTTCAGTTGTTACACATAGCCTCTGTTAGCACCTGCCAAATGGAGCCCGCAGCTTCCTACCGCTTAGAGGCGTTAACCAAGGCCAAATCTGGCCCTAGCAGCAGAGATGCCTTTCAGATGTTTGCAACTCTCTCCTCTGCAATCTCTTGCCACAAGTGCTGATTGGGAGGAGGCCAAAACCCACGACAGGGTACCTGGTTATCAGACCAGGTAAAAGAGCCGAGGTGGCGCAGTGGTTAGAGTGCAGTACTGCAGGCTACTTCAGCTGACTGTTTAGCAGTTCAGCGGTTCAAATCTCACCGGCTCAAGGTTGACTCAGCCTTCCATCCTTCTGAGGTGGGTAAAATGAGGACCCAGATTGTTGGGGGCAATATGCTGACTCTGTGAACCGCTTAGAGAGTGCTGTAAAGCACTGTAAAGCGGTATATAAGTCTAAGTGCTATTGCTATTGCTATTGCTATCAATGGTGGGATTCAAATAATTTAACAACTGGTTCTCTGCCCTAATGACCGGCTGGGTGGGCATGGCCATGGTGGGCATGGCCATGGGGTGTGACAGGCAGCACTCGGCCTCCTGCAGCCTCCTGGGAGCGAAAACGGGCCACGGGGAGGGGAGGCGCCGCACACACACCCCGCGCCCCATTTTGGGCCTAGGAGGCCTCCCTGCACTTACCTGGGAGCCAAAATGGGACACATGGGGACTCCTGGAAGGGGCAGGGCAGGGAGGGGAGGGGCCAGCCAGCAATTTAACTACCGGTTTGCCTGAACCGACTCGAACCGGCTGAATCCCACCACTGCTGGTTATCCATTGCTCCTCTTTCGTGAACTCTATACAACTACAGAGGAAGTTCGAGGGGAATTCTTTTTAATAGGCCTGCACAGGATTGTGCTGTTGATAACGTCCGAGAACTGCAGTTATTCATAGAGCTGTGTAATGTGCTGGATTTGGTTTCTAGGAAACATAGGAGTGCAAGTACATTAAGACATTAAATTATATTAAAGCAGCCACACTTTGTTCCAGGATTATTGAGATAAAACCAGTACAGAGCTGTTGTGGGTCTTTGCCATAATTCTGAGTCAAATCTGCAGCAGTCCACTATTTTTGCTGTTAAAATTTATAATGCTTTTTATACATTTATACAAAAGTTTCGCTAAGAATCCGCAATACAGGGAATTGCCTTACAAATCTTGTGTAAAGCATGCCACTCCTACAATCCCCATAAGGCAGTGGTTCTCAACCTTCCTAATGCCGCGACCCCCGCCCTGCCGCTGCGACCCCCACCCCACCCCCTCCCCGCGCGTGCGCATTGCCAGGCGAGAAGCGATGAGGTGACAAAGGGGGCGTGGCACCAAGATGGCGGGCTAGCGCACACGGCCCTTCCATCGGCGCCTGCGCATTCGAGGGCCGCCCGTGCATCACACCATCCCTGGGTACTCGTATGTGGACAGATAGAGGAGCGGTGTCTCGGTTCCTAAGACCATTGGAAATAATGTGTTTTCCGATGGTCTTAAGCGACCCCTGTGAAAGGGTCATTCAACCCCCAAAGGGGTCGTGACCCACAGGTTGAGAACCGCTGCCATAAGGCAACTTGGGCTGAGCATAAGAGAAGAGCGAATGTGAAGAGCAAAATTTAAACTGGAGATTCCTAGTCTGCTTTCTGAGCTATTATGCTTTACAGGTAGTCCTCAAGTTATGACCATAATTGAGTCCAAATTTTCTGTTGCTAAGCAAGACAGTTGTTAAATGAGTTTTGCCTCATTTTACGGTCTTTCTTGCCAAAGTTGTTAAGCGAATCACTGCCGATGTTAAGTTAGTAACATGGTTGTTAAATGAATTTGGCTTCCCCATTGACTTTGCTTGTCAGAAGGTCCCAAAGGGGGATCACATAACCTTGGGACACAGTGACCATCGTAAGTATGAGTTAGTTGCCGAGCTTCTGAATTTTGAATTCTGAATTTTGATCAGATGATGCTGTAATGGTCGTGTGAAAACCAGTCACAAGTCACTTTTTCAGTGTCATTGTAACTCTGAATGGTAAATGCCATTGTAAAATGAATTGTTGCAAGTTGTAAGCTGTATTAGTACATATTGAGCCCATTTCTGTCTAACTTCAGACTGGGATATAATATAGAGGCAGCGCTGGTCACACCTTGTCAATGACTTTTAGTGGAGCTGGGAAGAGGATGGTGCATCCATCCTTCTTGATCTCACAGAGGCTTTTTTTGATACTATCAACCACAGGATCCTTCTGGACCAGCTACAAAGGTTGGCGTGGAGAGGACCTCCTTCCTCTGTGGTCATTTCCAGTTGATGTTGACAGGAGGGGAGAAATTGAGATTAATACGCTGGGGGAAGGCGCGTCTTTTAATGGCTCTTTTTAGTCTGGGTTGTTTTTTTGGCCTATGTTTTTATTTAATTTAGTATTAGATTTTGTGAAGTTCTCAGTGTCTGCTGATGCAGGCAGAGATAATAAATTTAATGAAATTAAATGAAATGAGATTCCCAATGGTCAAGAATGCAATCACAGGTGGTCTTTATACTTGAGTCTAAGAGGCCGATATCAAATTAAAACAGCAAAAAATAACCGATAAGAATAAAAATACAAGGTCAACCACAATCACTTTCTTAAACCTTCCCAAAAATGGGTTTTACCAATAGCCCTAGACAGGGGTGAAATGCTCCCGGTTCACTCGTGCCTGTCGGTCACCGTAGAGCCGGTCGCCAAGGTAGCGCGAGGCTCCACCCACCTGCCCGGACACCAGCGTTTGGGTTCTTTTACCCTCTGCGCATGCACAGAACGCTTTGCACATGCGCAGAGGGTAAAAGAACCCAAATGGCGGCATACGGGCGGGTGGGCGGAGCCTCGTGTTAACTTGGCGACCGGCTCTACGGCGACCGACAGGCAAGAGCGAACCGGGAGCATTTCACCCCTGCCCCTAGACCAATGCTTAGGGAAAGAGATTGGTTTTTAAGAGCATCAGGGAAAGGGCCATCTGAATCTCAGAGGGATTAATGTTCCATAGGTCAGGCACAGCAACATAGAAGGCAAACCTCCCAGGTCCATCAAAGGGAACAGAACATGGTCACCCTGTCAGATTTTTGTTAGCCCAGTGAGGTAGTCTTGACAAGAAATACAACCAGGAATACCAGCTCCATCTTTATTTTAAAGTTATATTAGCAGAAGCTTGCAGGATTCAAAGTATTTCTCCCTCCTTTTCTTTTACTCTAGAGAAAACTAGGGAGCCTGAAACATACCAGATGTTGCCGAATCCTTCAGCTTTGGCCAGGTTGCTTAGGAGTGCTGGGGATTGGATTTGAAAAACGTTTGTGTGGGAGAAAAACATTAGAAAAGCATTTGGGGAGATATAAATTCTCCACTCCAGATAAAACTATTAGTCTGTATGCCCTTCAAGACTACTAATGCCCTGTTCTGTTTTACTCTTATGTCACAGAACGTGGAATTCTAATGGAACATTAGGCAAAATAATAGAAGTTTGAAGTGAATCCACTTAGGAGTAGAGATGTTGAGTTTCTTTTGTGGCCCCCACTAGTTTTTGCTTGGAGGCAAATGGCATTTCTTGCCGATTCCCCTTTGCTGCTACTTTGTCATGTCATCAGAGGTGGGTTGCTCCCAGTTCGGACCGGATCTATAGAACCGGTAGAGGGAATTTCCCCCCACTCGCCGAACCGGGAGCGATGGCCGGCTCGCCATGCCCATGAACCGGGTCTCTCGGCGGCGCCATAGGCGGCGCCATTTTGTTTTTGGCTTCTGCACATGTGCAGAAGCTGGGTTTTCGGCACTGCGCATGCGCATGCGGCCGTGCGGTGCACCCACGCAGCGCACAATGCGCGCGCGCCCACGTGGCGTGGGAGGAAGCGAACCGGCGGCAAGGTAAGTTAGAACCCACCCCGCATGTCATTTTTTGTAGTCAGTCTGTACAATCTTCTTACAGCAGTTAACTACATGGTCCACTAATTTTTCAGTTTCTTTGCAGAGGCGGCATTTGTTACTAGCTATTGCTATCTTCTCAATTCTGGCTTTGTATGCAGCATTATCATCATCATCATCATCATCATCATCATCATCATTTTGATTTGTACGGCCGCCCATCTCATCTAAGTGACTTTGTCATGAAGTTTGCATTTCATTACTATCAATCCCTAGGAAGAATGATGTACTTGAATAAATTGAATCCGGGGAACTGGCCATACAATTCTTTTGCATATGAAAGATTAGCCTATTCCATAAGAATACAAGGAAGTTGTGTAAGTAACCCAATTTATAGTACAGTCTGCCCCGGGGACTACACCAGGAGCACCCACCACCCCAGTGGTACCAATGAAAGAAGAAAGAATAAGGTAAAGAAAGCTTGCAGTGTCTGGAATTATTTCCAATCTATCTCATGTCATGTCTCGCATTTTATCCTGTCTTTTCTATATATAAGCTGGCAAACATACCTGATAGTCTTTCTTCCTCCTAACAACATCTTTGTGAAGTGGGTTGACCGGAGAGACAATGACTGACCCAAAGTCATCCAGATGGCTTACACACTGAAGAGTCTCCTGGTTTCTAGGCCACCATCTTTCTTCATCATTACACCAAACTGACTCTACATCCAGCAATATGTTGCCTGTTGGAGGATATCTATGTGTTTGGACCTATGGCTCTGAATATTTCTACTCTCCTGCTTTGTATTTGCATGTCCTTGATTGTAGGTATGCACTCCCCCCACCCCAGAGTTAATCAGCATGTGTGCATATGTGTTGCTTGGCTGTGTATGTGTTCTTACCCCTCTCCAAGTGTTCCACCAGCCTTTGTTTGTATGCATTCACTTTCTCCAAGGGTCTAATCAGGATGTGTAGAGACATGTTGTCTCTTTGGGTTTGTGGAAGGGTGAAATAAGTGAATATGTGTCGTATCTGTGTGTGTTTCTGCTTTCCCCCCTTTGTGGGCACTAAGAAGCACAGGATGGGTTTTGTAGAGCTCTCTTTAGCAACATATCTGTCCTGGGTCAAAGGACTAGGCCCAGATAGAGAATGGAACAATCATCAGCATTCTGAGCCAGTGCCTAAGGGCCTCTCCCATAGGAGAACTTTGGGGAGGGGAGGCAGACCCAGTCCATTTTGAACTTTTTTTTTTTGCCAGCTCACAATCAGGCATACATGCATTTACCTAGCTCCACTTGGCCCTGTTCTGTTCCATTTTCAGAACATAATAGAACAGAACTGGCAAACCAGAGGTCTGAGTTCTTTGCATAATTTCCTTCCACCATTTAGTTGGCTTGGGAAGAACAGAAAACATCCTCAAACTACCCAGTCATCCCCAACTGGTCTCTCCAAATATGCTGAGACTACGGTTCTCAGCATGCCAAATCAGATTTTGGCTTTGTCAGCTTCCACAAAAGGGGATTCTGGAAGTTGCAGCCTCAGTCTTATCTAGAACAGAGGTCTCCAACTTGGCAACTTTACGACTTGTGGACTTCAACTCCCAGAATTCCTCAGCCAGCACATGCTGGCTAAGGAATTCTGGGAGTTGAAGTCCACAAGTCGTAAAGTTGCCAAGGTTGGAGACCCCTGATCTAGAAGGTGGCATATTTGGGGTTACTATTGCAACCCAATCCTCATCATATCACTTCCAAAGTAAATCCCACTGTGTTTAATGAGGCTCACTCTTAAATAGGAAGGTACAAGATTTCAGCCTTGATGCATTAGGCAGAGAATATTCTGAAGCAACAAATAATGACATTTATTGTATAATAAAAATCTAGTGTCATGTCTTGAAAACGCGAAATAGATTTATCGAATCTATTCATAGAAGCTGGCATTAACGACAAGGCAACTTTTCTTTTTATTACTTGATAATGACGGCAAACAAAAGGGGGAGGTTTTTATGACCTGCCCATGAAAGTGTTGCTCAGCTGCTCTCTTTAGGAGAACCAGTGCCGGACTAGAGGTATTAATAACCATTAAGTATCTTGGGCAACTTTAGCTGATCATCACTTAAAGGTACAATAAAGACAGAGCACTGAGTCCGGCTACTTTATAGCTATCTTTAAACAGATGGACTGGTAACACTGGCCCTTTTGTTCATTACTTTAAAGCAGCCCTGGAATCCACATCAAGTATCATTGCCACCTTTAATAAAAGAAAGCAACCTGGAACCTCAGTGTAGGGGAGGGGAAAGGATAAAAATGGGGGAATTGGGCAAACACTGACATCCTCCCATCCTCCCCCAAAATGGATCAGAACCAGAGAGATAAGTCCACGCTTCTCTCTTGCTCCCAGTGGATTTTGGCAGCGTCCTGGGACTAAAGGATAGAAGGGTTGCATTGGTTATTGAAAACAAAGCCACATACTCTGTTAAGTGTCTGTTGTCTACATCTCCTTCCTCGCCCACAAAACAAGGATCTGTCCATTCCTAGGGATACTGAATATGGAAGAAAGATGGGAAAGTGACCCCACATGCATTGCTAAGTCCCACATTTGAAATGTTGCCATAGTGATTCATATTCCCTCCCCGTCGTGTTACTAGGTAACTACTGAAAAGCTGGCTCTCAGCACTGATCCAGCAAGCATGCTTGCCATAAGAAAGAGTGTTTGCTTTGTGTTCATAATGAGCTGCTCATTCCTCCCCACGCCCACCAGGGTCCATGCATTTGTCATCTTTTGGTAGCAGTCTCTTCATGTGGGCCCCAGTCACGAGTTGATCTGCTATATTGTTCTACCAGAGAGCCGAGGTCAAAAAGTTTACAAGATGCTGCCTCTCAGTTTTTCTCTCCTTAGAGCCGATACCTTACTCCGTTCAGTTTTCCACAGGATAAAGTTTCCGACAAGAATTCTCACCTGCAGAAATCCCAAACCTGTAATGGAATGTGTGGGTGACCTTGGGGAACCAGGGGAAGAGATGCTGCCTAGGAATCAAGCAGACAAAGAGGCAGAAATCCCTAGTGGGTTCATGGTTTAAAAAAAAGAAAAAAAAAAGAAATTTAGGAAGGACCCGCCCTAATGGATCAAGCAGTTAAAAGTGGCAGTGGGAAGTCAGTGCTTTCAGACTTGCACGATGCAATTAATGTAACCTTACAATAAAGTAGAATTAGTGCATCCAGTCACGCATCCTGTCTGGTTTACTTGGAAGGGCTGACCAAAAAAAAAAAAAAAAACCCACAAAACCATTTACAATACTTTCAAAATCCTATAAAAATTCCTGATTTGTGTTCTATTCATTTTACTTTAGTATGGAAAGAAAATCCCAACCCTGCTGGGAGTTGATTTAAATCAAGAACAAGGAAAGAATCGAGACGTTTGGGTCCTTCCTCAAAAAAGGAGGAAGGCTCTTACAGGCAGAATCTAGAGGACCAGAGAGAGAAAGCCAAACGCACAACCGTCTCTTTGACAACTAGCTTTCTGTTTGCACACTTTGAAATGATATGTTCCAGAACTCTCTTTTTGACATGTTGTTTTATGATGTGTTTTTCTGCCATCCTAAACAGGCAAAATGTGAAACCTTAGCCAAGCGGAGAAGGGACAAAGATATTTCAAGGCGCTGATCTCTGCTCACTTAGGAAAACCTTCCCCAACTTCCATGGAATCCCTAGATATTGCTGGACTACAACATCCATCACTCCTGGCCACTGGGCATATTTGCCTACAATAATGAGATTTGTCATCTAGTGTACATGTAGAGAGCCAAGATGGGGAAAGGCATCTGTAAGTCAATATAAAATAAGATAAAAACAAAACAATATAACCCGGTGCTTCTGAATGCTGTGGACCATAAATGTCGTCATCCTCAATTAGCATAGCCAATAACTGGAGTTGAAATTTGTCTGCCCCTATGCTATAGTTAGGCATATTGTGTATTTGTGGTGACTCACACCTGTTTTTCAGGAGGGTTCTGCTGCTCCACTACTGAAGTTATATGAATATATAGCTAATAAAACACAGCCGAGCAATGGCTGAAATCCCTGCACGCGTAAAATTAGCTTGCTTTTTTGCAAAGCCATCATAACCTTTTGACAAAGCTCCAAGAATCTAAACCAAATTTATGCATGAACTTCAGTGCTACAGCAACTCACACTTCTTTGAAGAAATGGAACAAAATAGACTCAGCCTGAGGGCAAAGAGGTAGCAGGGTCCTAGCATTTTAAAATCTCCCCACAGTCCATTTCAGAATATTTTTTATCGTGAGCAGGAGGCAAGAAATTACGAAGCAATTCATATACATAACATTTTGCAACGTTCCATTTATTTGAAGTATTTCATGATTTGTGATTAGGAAAGGATGATTACAGTCCTGTGCAAGCTTACTCATCAGTAAGCTCAGCTGACTTAACAGGACTTACTTGCATATAGATCTGCCTGTCAATCATTTCCAAAGTAAGTCCTTTTGACACTTTATTAGACATTTGCTGTCAAGTTTAATTAATTTCTTTTAATTTATCTGATGAAATAATTACACTGCACTGATATTTTACAGTTTCAGGTACTTCTTGGGGGGAAAAAAACAATAGATCCATTATCAAATTCATGTAAAAACATATATGTACCCTCTCCCCCTAGTTTTCAATGCTTCTGGTCCTATCACTAAATTTACAACGCTGCAAAGACTCTGTAGTTTTTCATGTATTTCTTTTCTGGTAGTTTGACATTCTGTAATTTTCCTATTTCTTTCTCGAAAATGTGTTACAAACAAATACAATACATAAATAAGAATATTTTTAAAGCATGCATTATCTTAAAATGAAAGTTATGGACAGATTTTCGGATCCTTCCTGCACTCATCAGATCCTTTCAGGGAACATGGGAACAATGCATTTTGCATTTCTGTGAATTTGGGAGGGGAATTAAGGAACAATTTGGGCCAGTTACCTTCTCTCTGCTCAACCCATCTCACAGGGTTGTTATGGGGAGGGAAGGAGATGGGAGAAGTAGATCCCAACACTCCCTTGAGTTAACAAAAATAATGGCAGGATAAATCGGATGGATAGAGATAGAGGTGGAGGTGGAGGTGGAGAAAGTGATAGAGATAGAGATGAGAGAGAAAGAGAGAGAAAGAGAGAGAGAGAGAGAGAGAGAGATGAGAGAGGGAGAGGGAGAGTTAGAGGGAGAGTTAGAGTTAGAGTTAGAGGGAGAGGGAGAGGGAGAGGGAGAGGGAGAGAGAGAGAGAGAGAGAGAGAGAGAGGGAGAGGGAGAGGGAGAGGGAGAGGGAGAGGGAGAGATGAGGGAGGGAGGGAGGGAGGGAGGGAGGGAGGGAGGAAGATGGATGAGAAGCTTAAAGCACCCTTCATCCCTTAAAACTTATGGAAGTGCCCAAAAAATGAACCTATTGGCACCTTTTAGCTAACACAAGTACACAGTCTTCTCCTGAAACAATAAAGCAATGAGGACCTGGAATCCTTTCAGATCTTGATGGACTACCGCTCCATCACCACTGATCATGCTGACATGACTGATGGGAAATGAAACTCCCCAAAAGTATAGAATATCTCAGCCTTTTGTACAATTCCCACCCCCAGTATTAATTTAGTGTCCTCCCTAGGCAGATTGTGAAAAACTTTTTTAAAATGCACAAATGCTGCAGACAATGAAGTTTTTGCCTTTGTCTTCAATGACAGCCAATCTCTGCCCACAGGAATAAAACTGTAAGATGGCATTTTCAGAGACACTGATGAATGGGACAGATTTGTCAATAGAAATGCTTAACAGGCAGCTGCCAAGCAACTACAGGGATTCTGTTTTCAAAAGTAAATAGGACATTTAGCAATAGCAATAGCACTTATATACCGCTTCACAGTGCTTTACAGCCCTCTCTAAGTGGTTCACAGAGTCAGCATATTGCCCCCAACAATCTGGGTCCTCATTTTACCCACCTCGGAAGGATGGAAGGCTGAGTCAACCTTGAGCCGGTGAGATTTGAACTGCTGAACTGCAGCTAGCAGTCAGCTGAAGTAGCCTGCAGTACTGCACTCTAACCACTGCGCCACCTCAGCTCTATATTTATAGTTAATACCCTAAGAAATGCTATATTCCAGTGGGAAAGCAAAGTTAGTTTGTTGGAAAGATAACAAGCTTTTTTTTTTCCAAATCTTAAAAAGGAAGATTTTTAATATCAAATCTTAGGAGTCTGAGCCTGCTTTGGTGTGCTGTGATCCTCTCAAATTAGGATTGGATTATCACTACCTAAAGGCTGCACATGCCGTCCTAGTTCCCAGTTTGCAGTGTCCACTCCCAAAACTGCACTCTCAAAATTTAAATGAAAATGGTAATTTCCAACAACCTGCTTAGGTTTTAATCCAGCAAATTAAAAAGGAAAATAGATTATACCAGCACAAAATATACAGTAAGTATTTTTTCATTTATTGCCTCCCACTATTTGCTCTGGAAAAAAAAAAGCTCTAAATCAGGGCATGCCAGAAACCAGGCCACGCAAACAAGCAAAGCCCCATCCGCGGGATGCAGGCAACATATGAAACCACGCCCCCTCTGGTCCACGGAAAAACCTCTCTCCATGGAACCGGTCCCTGGTGCCCAAAAGATTGGAGGCCGCTGCTCTAAATTATCTGCCCTGCCCAATTGATGATGTCACTAGGGCTTGCCCTTTAAGTCCTTGGAGGAGAAAGCATCATATAGAAGTATGAACTTCAGGCTGAAAAGGTGTGCTTCTCTTATCCCCAAGGCTAATATATATACATATACATACATACATACATACATACATACATACATACATACATACATACACACACACACCTAGATCTGCTCTTATGTTTATTTATTTATTTTGTCAGACACATATTAGATAGTACATATAAGTATAAACATGATTTGAATACATGAAATTAATACGAATAAAAATAAAAGGGTACATTAGGACAGGGACAGTAGGCACGCTGGTGCGCTTATGAGGGATGGCGGGCTTTTTGTTGATTCTGAGTTTAACCTCTGTTGGGATTTCATAACTGCTCTCCATGACTTCCCAAGCCCTGTTTCTTCCCCATTCCCCACAACAGCTGTGATAACTGGTTTCTTCTCCTCCTTCCTAAAACATAAAAAGCTGGCATCCTGTCTTGTCCTTTCATTCTGAACAGTGACATAGGTTGGATAAGTAGACCATCATATAACAGAGTAACAGAGTAACAGAGTTGGAAGTGACCTTGGAGGTCTTCTAGTCCAACCCCCTGCTCAGGCAGGAAACTCTATACCATTTCAGACAGATGGCTGTCCAATCTCTTCTTAAAAATCTCCAGTGTTGGAGCACCCATTACTTCTGGAAGCAAGCCATTCCACATATTTGTTCCCACTGTCAGGAAATTTCTCCTTAAATTTAGGTTGGATCTCTCTTTAATAAGCTTCCACCTGTTACTAGAATAGAATAGAATAGAATATTTGGATTTAATTTCTAACTCCTTTTCTCTTCCCCCAATAGAATAGAATAGAATAGAATAGAATAGAATAGAATAGAATAGAATAGAATAGAATAGAATAGAATAGAATAGAATAGAATAGAATAACAGAGTTGGAAGGGACCTTGGAGGTCTTCTAGTTCAACCCCCTGCTTAGGCAGGGAACCCGATACCATTTCAGACAAATGGTTATCCAACATCTTTTTAAAAACTTCCAGCGTTGGAGCATTCACAACTTCTGGAGGCAAGTTGTTCCACTGATTAATTTTTTCTCACTGTCAGGAAATTTCTCCTTAGTTCTAGGTTGCTTCTCTCCTTGATTAGTTTCCATCCATTGCTTCTTGTCCTACCCTCAGGTGCTTTGGAGAATAGGTTGACCCCTTCTTCTTTGTGGCAGCCCCTCAAATATATTCCTGGCTTTTCTAACATGGTATGTTCCAAACATATTCAGTTTAAATTCCCATCACTCCAATAAACCTGATAGGATTTGTAATTGAAGGAAGCCAGGTTGGAGAAATGTGGTGTAGGCCATAGGAATTTCTGGCAAGAAAATAGGATCCATAAAACTATGGTCAATATCTCTAAAAGCAATTAGTCTCCTAGCTACCAAAACACTCTTTTTAAGTGCCTTAGATATGCATGACTTTTACAAAGTAACTTTAACCAAGAATCTGGAAGCACTTCAGAGACAAAGCAATTTTGTTTCATTACCATTTAAAGCTTGCGTGTATTACAACCCATTTCATTAATGTATTATATCTATTCATAATGGATCTCTGGTGCAAAATGCTATCCTGGAACAATCGGCCCAATCTAAGCTCAAAAGGAGCAAAAACACTTGATCATATAAATACCAGTTATAGTTCAGAAGACAGAACTTAGTCAAAAAGTGTAACTGCAGGAACTCACTTCTTACCTTATGATGGGACCATGCATGTGAACCCGCTGGATTTGAATAAATTCTTCCATGAGCTATTGAGAAGAGTCTCAATATCCATAAACAGCTTCAGATTTTGCCCCTTTCAACCCCAGAGGGATACAGTATAGTTACCCAGGGCCCGGTCCATCTCTCATTTGCTAATGACATCCCTTGCTCCTTCCTTGAACTCAGCTAAAATTGTATTTCACAAGAGATCTGCAAAAGTTCTGTTACTTTGTAGGAACAACCAGAGCAAAAGCTTTTGAGTTACTGAGAGCAGCTGTGTGAGAGAGAAGCTTAACAGCACCCAGCAAAGACAGAGGGGAAAACCCACAGAAACCATTTAAGGCCACCACTGGAGGGGAAAAAAAAGTGAACATATGTGCTAGGATATACAAAGGCAGGCTTCTAGATTCAATCACTGGCTATTTTTGCCTGTCAGAAAACATTTATCATTTATTTCCTAGAACCATTTACTGAACAGAGATGAACAGAGGCCAAATGGGCTGCGTCAGTGGCTCTCTTGAGAAGAGGGGAGGGAGCCTTTGGAAATACCCTGATTGTTTCAAAAAGGGAAGAAAAAAAAACTCAACTCAGACCTAGCCAGAAACAAATGAAAGGTCTGAGGGACTATCAGCTTCTTTTTAGCAGAATGAGATGCCGACGGGTTAAATTCAGGTGGTCTTTTGGTTCATCTCAGAATGTCTTTCTCCCAGCAAAACAGTTTGAAGGCCAAGGGGAGAAAAGTGTGTAGAAATGCTTCTGCTTTTCTGTCATAAAAAGAAAAATGAGCAGTTTGCATAGTCACAGCCATTTTCCCTTAAGCATTATTTTCCAAAGGAATAAAAGAAAAGTACCTGACTTCTCCCAGCAAATCTGAGGCACCCAATTCGAAGGGAAAGAATGCTTGAGAACAAAATGTGGCAATTGCAAGCAGGTCTTTGAGAAATCTGTATAGTTAGTAACTGGACTTGCCACACATTCATTCATAAGATTGGGCAATCTTTGCTTTCAGACACTTCATTCTTCTGCAACTCCTGCTCACTATTTTTGAAAGAAAAGGCACCCTGAAACTGTAGTAGGGTAAGCCTCCAAACAGTTTTACATAGCTAAAAAGAAAAAAAATCCTTACTTCTTAAAACACACATGTAGTACAAGAGAAAAAGTCTTGACTCTGCTCATATACTGGATACATGCTACCTACTGCAGGAAGCCCACCCCCAATTAAAATATTCTTTTTTCTTAATATTAAAAAGAGGCAGGATAGAATATTTCCCCTAAAGGAGAAGAGGAGAAAAATCTTAACAAAGGCAGAAAGCAGCCCCAGTCTTCCTGCCATAGGAAAACAGCCTCAAGCAGAAGCTTGAAGAGGCTGGTCTTTAGGAGTGGAGATTTCCGTATCCATTCAGAAAGACTGGGCCAATCTATTCATAAGCAAAGAGACTCCAAATAAGCAACACAGTTGGCAAGGAGACAAAGCTGACAAGATTAGCTCAGACAAACACCTAGGATTTTCATTTCCCCTTTTGCCTGTAGAGCCAGCCATGACCCCTACATGAGCCCATAGGAATCTGGCAACAGCCATTAAAATATTGAAGGACATATTCTTGCATAGGAACAGGCATCTCAATCACAATGCCTCAAAGAATGTATAAAAGCCCACCTACTCTCAATCCCATTTTGTCAGTCACCCCAGAAACATGCTGCTGTCACTAGTTTCTGGCTACCAAATAAATAGAGACTTCCTTTCCTGCAGCCTGCTTCCATATTATTTCCAGTGTCTTTCTCTTGGCTTGGAACTGGACCAGATTTTTCTTCCAACACTACTCTACCTCATAGTCCCAACATTGCAGCGTTTAGCCCCTTCAAAGCTTAGTTTTTCCATTCCAGATGTTACTACCTCACATCTAGTACTCCATAATACCTGAAAAATACTTGGTCAGTTTAACCTGCTAATTACCTCATTTTCATTCCACTCATCTTCAGTCATAATCAGCAAATGTGAGTCAAGCAAGTTGTCCTTTTGCCATAGTGAAAAATGAAACAAGATTTGAAGTTTCACCAAGGATCCACATTTGCTCTATTGCAGCATTCCCTCACATGGTACCTTCTAAATGTGTTGGACTACAATTCCCAGAATCCCTTTGGCAAGTTGGCTGACTGGCTGGCTACTGCTTCTGGGAATGACAGATCAATATATCTGAAAGTCCATGTTGGGGAAGGTTGTTTTATTGCCAGAAATGAATGCTGGGCCTTCCCAAGCTACCACCTTAACTAGTTGGCAAAAATCACTAGAGCTTCTAGAACCTCCTTTCTGTAAACACACTCCCAAAGATTCTTATCCACATATATTCCTTCAACATTTTTTTTAAAGTCTTCTTTCCCAGTTGAGGAGACTCCACAAAATTGAATAAGTGCAATGAAAGGCTTCTCATGGGACATATACCTTGATACATCTAGCTTCTCATAACCTTCCTGGGTTGCTCCCAGAAAAGAACAACAGTTTGCAGACCTTCCTCATTACACATAAAGAAACAGGAGAAATGCTGGTATCCTTCATGACTTGCACGCTAGCTTAGGAGCCCACAGGTTCTGCCCACCAACACTTCCTTGCCTCTCAGTATCTACCTCTACAGAGATCACTGAAGTCTGCTTCCTGACCAGGACAGTCTGGTAAACAAAGCTATCCTTCCCACATATGCTTGTAAGATTTTGGTAGAGAGAGAGAAAAAACAGGAAGAGAATCCAAAAATTTGGGGAACCAAAACCAGGATCCCCGCCAGCAGACAGGAAATATCTGGCCCGCTTTCATTCACCTTTCCCCTATTTACACAATTACTGCTATGCTATGAGACATACTACTGGTGCATTCTTTGGAGTTAATCTGAACCACATAATCTTATCATCACATTTCCCCAGAACAGAAAACAGAAAGTCAAATTTCAGTTCTCTTGAAGTGCAACTTCAGTGACCGCATACAATATGTAAGAAAACTTCCTTATGCTAGATCAGCTCAGTGGTCCAACTTACCCATTGCCATTGCCATGGACAACCTATGGCTCTTCAGACATGGACATTTTTTTTCCTGCCTTGCCTGGAGAGGCCAGGATTTGAAGCTGGGCGGCAGGCTAGTGGAATACACAGGATCCCACTGCCTCAAAGCAAAATTTCATCTAATCCAGTATTCTTGTTTCAAATGGGGCTTCTATAGCAATGTCTGCAGGGATCCTACACTGAAAACAATAACTATTGTGTTTTCTGAAAATCTTGTGTTGCCAGCTAATTTAGAATCTGCAGATACACTGAGGCCCAGTATTGTCTTAATTTAAATTGTCCTCATTAATTCCAATGCTAGATGTCCTTCCCAATTGCCACAGTAAACCCAAGTGGCAGGAGCGTCTTCAGAACGCACAAAGGCTTTTGTTGGACAGGGTTTATATAGCCCTGTGACTTCTTTTACCCCCTCTCCTACTCAGAGTTGTTCATTTTAGGTACCAGCAAGGCAGAGGTGGGTTTCAGCAGGTTCTGACCAGTTCTGGAGAACTGGTAGCGGAAATTTTGAGTAGTTCTGGAGAACCGGTAGCGGAAATTTTGAGTAGTTCGGAGAACCAGTAGCGGAAATTTTGAGTAGTTCAGAGAACCGGTAAATACCACATCTGACTGGTCCCGCCCCCATCTATTATCTGTCTCCCGAGTCCCAGCTGATCGGGAGGAAATGGGGATTTTGCTCCCCGCTCCCTGGAGTGGGGAGGGAATGGAGATTTTACAGTATCCTTCCCCTGCCACACCCACCAAGCCACGCCCACCAAGCCACACCACGCCCACCAAGCCACGCCCACAGAACCAGTAGTAAAAAAAATTTGAATCTCACCACTGCAGCAAGGGAAGGTTACATGTTCTAGCAGGCCCTGGGCACTTTCTATGACAAAAGAGGGAAATAACTACCTAACTGAGTTTATCGCAGAAAGTTTGTTATCTCACAATTTATAACAGTGAATAGAAAGAGCTACCTTATCTAAACAGTCTCTCTTTCGGATGTTAGTTTAAAAATGCAGGTCAATCACAGGACACCTTATCCATTAATCTGTACAGTCCAAGTGAATAATAAAGCCCTCTTAAGATGCAGTCTCAACGTATTTGCCGAAATTCACAGAAAGAAATTAATGCTTCTGGATAGGACCATGTTATGTGCTGGTGAGTTCTGCATGTTAATGAATATATGTAGCCAAAAAGGGGATGACCCTAAATTAAAATGATCCCCTCCCTCTCATCCATCAAAAGGAAGATCAGAGGGGGGGGGAATTAGTTGATATTACTTTAATACGATCTTTCATTTTAAAGGCAAATTATTTGGGAGGGGGAAACTTTATCTTCCTTTGAAATCAATCCTATAGATTGAATTAAGAACACTGCATTTCAGGTCATGTCCACTGAAATTCTGACCATCCCTGAATTAGATGAGCACAGAGAAAATAATGTGTGTTTATTTAAAGACATGTTATTCAATAAGCTTTGCAATTACACTGGGGGAAAGCAATTGATCTACTATTCAGGTACCTTTTGCAAAATTTATTCTACTTGTATCATGTAGCTTGATCTTTCCTACTTTGCCTCCCTCCATCTCTCCCCGAGTTCAAGGCAGTCTGTGTTATTTTCTACCATCTAATTTTGTTAATTTTTGTCTCAATTACTCTGTAAGATAGGTCACATTATCAGAGAGAATGACTGGGCCCTGCTGGTCTTATAGAGACTTGTATCTGTGTCTCCCCAAATCCCAATCCACAATCACTACATTATGTTAACCCTCATGTTCTTGAGATACAGTAAGCTATACAGAATCCAAATATCTCTGGCTATAATTGCATGTTCATTTCTAAAACTATGCTGAGCTTCCAAGATGCTCAGACAATATCAGATTTGATATGATCTTCGGTGGGTTTCAGCAACATTCTCCAACCTGGTGCCCTCCAGATGACCTGGACTAAAATTTCCAGAATTTCTAATCATGCTAGAGGTCCAAATGAGGAATGTTGGTAACAGGAATAGCGGTTCTCCACAAGCTCACATTCTTTGTTGGTCTATTTTTATTGCTGCATTGTTTTTCTTTGCTGCTTCTCGTGAACTAGAATTAATCATATCTGGCATATCCTAATGCCCCAGTAGGGTGTTATTTACTGAGCAGCCCCTGTATTTTCTCAATGGATTTCTCGTCACCCTGAGAAACGTTTGCCTGTTTATCAAAACTCCTGGTTAGATAATGGAGAAGATCCCTGCAAGTTCCATAGAATAGTGAATAGGAAAACAGTGAATTCCTTCTATTTAGGAACTCTCTCCCGTAATTAATTAAACCAAAAGGAAATGCATTTCTCAAAGATACTTGCTGGTGGAAAAATAAGTACTGAGCATTCATCACAGTGGAACTTTAGCTGAATTACAGATAGACCACCTGCAGTTCCCAATATGATATTTTGCACTTCTTTGGGGCCATTTCAAACAATTCAACCGAATTGCAAAAAAAATAAAATCTGACAGTGTGGTTCCTTGCTATTTTGAAAGAAAGACCTGAAAATTACAGTGTGTTGTAAAGTGGGCTTACTGTAATAAAAAGCAACTACCCCCTGCAAAATCTTTAAAAAGTAGAAAATCCTCAACTTAAATAGCACAACTCCTCCTATTTGCAATCAAAGCCTCACCCTTATGATCCTTGATCCCATTAAAAAGTTTTCCACGTAACAGCATCTCAGGTGGCTTACCGTAAAATTAACAGATACAACAAAACACAGAATGATAAGGAAAAGGAAAACAATCATCATTACCAAGCATCATTCATACAGAGAAGACCTAGATGAAAATATCCCTAAAAATATCATGGTATATGATTTCACAAATTTGAGTGTTTACTGGCATTTATCCACCTTATCACCATATCCAGATGCTATGAAAAAAATTGAACCAACTGTCCTCTGATTTTTTTAAAAAATTAATTATTTATTAAATTTATATTACACCCAGCTCCAAAACTCCTGATAGCCACCTCAGTGGCTTTAAATAGATATTAAACAACACAAAACAGTGCTTTGAGAACCCCAGTGTTATTACAGGCAATCAGATGCATCACAGTGCAACATGGCGCCCTCAACCCCAGCTCTAAAAACAATCCAAGAAAACATGGAGCCAAATACAGCTAAGAGACTGAACGAAGTAAACTCTTCTCCTAGGTGATCAGCTACCGGGGTAACCATAATTAATTTTGTCCCCCCAATTTTGAATGAGACTGAAAAAGGTTGAGATCTTTCTTCTCGAATAGCATTTGCAGATGCTATCTGCCCAGAGTCACCTTAGAGAGGAGATGGGCGGAATAAAATTTTAATAAATAAATAAATAATAAAAATTATATCTCCAACACTTTGCTTTAAAAATAGGCATGTATGACTGAACTCAAGTTGGTAAATTTGTCTGGAGCGTAGGATAGTTTCAGGTCAATTATCTCCTTTACTGCCAGTGGGTCTACTCCAGGGGTGTCAAACACAAGGCCCGAGGGCCGGATCTGGCCCGCAATGTGGTCGGATCTGGCCCATGGGGCCATCCTGGAAAATGTAAGGGGCCGGTCCGCGTTGCTTCGGCCCGGTCTGCCCAATGCGAAGACGAAACAGCGGGCCAGCATCGCTTTGGTCCGGTCTACCCAGTATGAAGAGGAAACATCAGGCCAGCGTGGCTTCAACCCGGTCTACCCAGTGTGAAGAGGAAACATGCCAGCAGTTTGGGGAGTGACGTCAAGCTGGCCATGCCCACCCAGTCGGCCACACCCAGTGAGTGGCATCAAGATGAGCACGCCCACCCAGTTGGCCACACCCACCCAGTCAGCCACGCCCGTCCAGCCGCCCAAGGTCAACCACAGCCCTGATGCGGCCCTCAATGAAATTGAGTTTGACACCGCTGGTCTATTCCATCGTGTACAAACACATACACTGCTCCTAGATTCATCTAGTTAATGCCTAGATCTTTAGTCACCCCCAAGTCTTAAGGTTCTCCAATACCACTTTTGACAACCAACTTGGTCAGAGAAGTCATTGGGCAGCAAAGACAGGTGGTACACCCCAACAATATCCCCAGTCTAACTTGTTATTTCATGCCAGCAAAAAGCCTTTATAAATTAACCCACTTCATAGATGTCTATGGAGATTCTCAGTCATCCAGGTCATGGTTGTCCCAAAGGTGCTTTTTCAAGAGGCAACTGGACTTTTTGTTTTTCTTTGAAGATGTTTTGCTTCTCATCCAAAAAGCTTCTTCAGCTCTGATGAAGCTTTTTAGATGAGAAGCAAAACTTCTTCAAAGAAAACCCAAAAAGTCCAGTTGCCTCTTGAAAAAGCACCTTTGGGACCAGTTCATAGAGATTTCCAGTTGTGAAAAAGGCCTACAGAGGATAAAGACCATAGCCCTCTACAGTATGTGCTCCAACTCTTAGATATTTCATTCCTCTCTTCTGGCATGAGAATGCAGCAAGTGTGGCTCTTCCGAATTGGTGTTCGCGAAGAACTTTATAGCCATTACCAAGCAAAGAAAGCTTCAAAACCAGTTACTGCATTAACTGCAATGCTGATATGTAGACAGCTACCTAATATCTCTTCAGGGGAGGAGGCAATCACACATCAGGGGCCCACTTAACTGGAGTGTGACAATCCCACATTTCTCAGTGTAGCACACAGAGTGTGTTCTCCAGAACTACTAAGATCCTTGGAAGATTTCTGAATCAAGCCAACGCTTCAGAGCCCAGCTCCCAAAGAACATTTAGAAGACAAAATCAACTTCTAGTTGTCCCTTCTTTGATACGGAATGCTTCAGATTATGTCTTTGTGAGATTGTTTTTCAGCCCTAGTTATAAACATGTGCAAGTATTTCTGGAATCGCACACAAAAGGGAAAAAATAGATTTCACCATGGAAATTATGAGTATCTTCCCCATTAACCAAAGCTAGTTTACAGCAATCATTTATTTATTTATTTATTTTAAACCCAGAAACAAATGAATAAATAGCCTCCTCCAGGGGACCCTGGGAACTGTGTTTCTGTGAAAAGGGATTAGGGATCTCTGAGGATAAAGAGGAATGGGAGGATTTTTTTAGCACAGTAAGGATTCTTTGGCAGTACCTTTTACTGCATTTGATCCAAGCATTTTTATGTTTTCCTCTTCTCCTGTAAAACGTGCTTGAGGACAATGTATCTTCTTTTAGTACTCCTTAATAAAATAAAATCCATCTCCAAGACAAATGAATGCAAGTTGTCAAAGTGGATCTCTCTGCTTTCTGGAATTACTTCCCCCCATTCTCCCCATCCTTTCTTCATGTTAGGAAGGCAAGCACAACCCTCCCCAAAACAGCTCCTGCATAGCCGTTAGTTTCCAGCGCACACAGCAGCCGCCAGAAGTAGAGTGTTAAAAGAATAGCGATGGTATGTACAAGAGGGCCCATTTCACACCAACAGATACACAGAAAGGCACTAGCTCAAAAAAGGGCAAGTGAGTCACCAATCTGTCAATCTGTGGACTCATGCAGCCACTGACCAGGTGCTAATCCTGATGAACTATTTCAATTCCCTTCCTTTGCCTTGATATAAATCCTAATCTGACAGCCTTTTGGTCTTCTTTCCCCCCCCCCAAAAAAGGAGATATTGCTAATTAAAGTACAACCTATCTTTGTTATAAAGAATACAAATAGGCACACTCTGTGTGTATGTGTGTGTGTGTGTGTGTATAAAGGTATGATTTCTCTTGGTTTGAAATGATAAATCTATTTCTTTTGTTTGTTTGATTGATTGATTTCTATAGTCACCCATCTCAATAAGTGACTCTGGGGTGGCATACATCATAAAAACAAAATATTAAATAAAATAAATATGTATGGTCGCTGAGTAAAACTATTGTTATAGAAGAGAGATCAAGAAAAGCAAGGGATGCCCCCATCCCACTCTCACCAGAGATCATTTAAGAGCACAATCAATGCCATCTCAGACCCATAACCTGGCCTGAATCCTAACTGAAAGTGGTTGAGATAATCCACTTCATCCAGGATTCTCTGCATCTTCTCCACAACCTTCCCCCCAAAAGGAGGTTGGAGCCTGGACAAAAGCTCTCCAGACTAGTTGGGTCAAGCGAAGACCCCTCGAGGAGAGAGCACACCACTGCCTCCTTGAGAGCTGACAGAACCACCCTCCCTCAAGAAACTATTAACCATCACCCTGATCCAATCATGAATCTCCTCCTGGGGTGACCTTAACCAACCAAGAGGGGCATGGATCTAACTCAGCTAACAGCTGCAAAAGCCCTGTCCACTTCCTCAAGTGCACAGGATCAAACTCTCTCCAGATAACCTTGCAAAACCTAGAACCCTTCCCCCCAGTCTCCACTGGTGCTGCCCTCAATCGAGAGCTGAGTCAACTCCATCACATCAAGTTCCATCAACTCCAGTAGCCTTGAAAAGGGTGAGGTTGACGAGCGCAGAACTGTGCAATCAGCTTTCCCAAGATATGCTTGCAAATGGGCAAGTTGACAGCACTTTCTTTTTATTTCTTTTGGGGGGGAGGGGTGGGGGGGAAAGGGGCACCACTATTTCCAATGTGAAGTTTGGGTTGCCTTTTAGCGATTTAGGTTGGCCAGCTCTGCCTTCCCCAAAACAGATTTCAACTATCGAATGCCATCCCCCAAACATTGTAACAGCTGTCTGCTGAAAAAGCCTTGGTGGTCATTTCCATCCAGGCTGCCTAGGGAGTTCTCATGAACCAAATTGACCTCAAGTCCCAGCTGAGCTGCTGGGATATGGAACAGGAAATGCAGTGGGTTTCCTCTGTCACGACATCGTATCACCATCCCAGCCCTGAAAGTTACACTTTATTTCCCAAGAATTTCTGAAAGAGAATAAGGTGTCAGTTCCCCAAATGAGCTGTTTGTTTACAGGACACTTTCTGAACTTCTGAACGTAACTCTTACACACACCCCTCTTCTCCTCTCCTGTCCCTTCCATCTGGCAGAATGAGTGCTTTGCTAGCTGAACCTAGGACCTCCGGCTGAACCTAGAACCTCCCATCACCCAACGGGCCTTTCACTGGGAGCAAGAACTGAAGCAAGAGCCGGTATGCCCTGTAGGGTGATCACCCATCACCAGCAGAAGTGGGTAATTGCCTTGAATCATAAGCCAAGATCAACCCTTCACTGTATGGCATTATTCATCTCATATTTCCAAAGTCAGCCAGGCCAAGAAAAAAAACCTGCCTTAAACCTCAAAGGAACAGGGAATCAAGGCAGGAAGAGTGGGTTTTATAGTACTATCAGCCTCCCAGCACTCCACCAAGTTTTTCAAATGAAACTTTTCTATGCCATTTATAAGTAAAGCAATGAGCAAGGGATCAGGCCCTCGGTTCCTGTATATATGATTATAGAGGTACAGTCAAGCTCATAATGGTGCCTTAAGTCCAAGATGTAATTTTTAAGGTTTTTTTTTTTAAGGGATAAAAAGGAAATTGACAGAGATCTCAAGACTCTTCCATTTTTCTGGTGACTGAAGAGAGATTACAAGGGAATCAAATCTAGAGTCTCTAGAATAAGAGAGGAGAAGCCACAAACTTCCAGACATCATTGGATTAGAATTCCCAATTATTCTTGACCATATGCCCCCATGAGTGGAGCTGATGAGAGATGGAACAACTTAGACTTATATACCACTTCAGAGTGCTCTACAGCCCTCTCTAAGCGGTTTACAGAGTCAGCCTATTGCCCCCAACAATCTGGATCCCCATTTTACCGACCTTGGAACAATGGAAGGCTGAGTCAACCTTGAGCCTGGTAAGAATTGAACTGCCGAACTGCAACCAGCAGTCAGCAGAAGTAGCCTGCAGTACCACATTCTAACCACTGTGCCACCATGGCTCATAATACCAAAAACATTTGCACTTTTAAAGCTTCTCGGTCCCTGTCTAAACTGAAATCAATCAAAAGGTTTTTTTTATTAATTTATTTAGATTGAGCCCTTTGGTTGGCATGACTTGTGGCTCATCAAATGTGCTATTTCACAGGAAGACTTCAAACCTAATGAAGAGATTATTAGAAAATAAAGGGGATTCCCCCCCTCCCTACAGGCAACTTCCTGCTGGTTCCTCCAGTCTACAGCTCCCTGGCACCAGTCCCCCTTATTAGCACTAATCAGAATTGTCAGTCGCATGCAATAAACTTGCAATGCTATTTAGTTAACGGCATTTACCGAGCTCAACTGGGAGCTAACGGCATCACACAGCCAAAATCAAGGGTAGTGCCAGAACCAGATGTGTAATTCAATTGGGTACATTCGCTTTCTGTGGGTGTAATTTTTTTGGAATGCCAAGAGCTCTAATTGCACAACTCAATATAAATCCGATGGTTTGTATGTGACTGATGATTTTGCAAAATTCACTCTGCTTCTCCCGGAGCTGGAGAAAAGGACCGGAAATCAAGCCACTGGAAATCTTGTTCAACTTCACCCACCCTCTTTGTGAGTTTTCACCAGGCACTTCCCACTCACAATAATGTGGAAACCTACAAAAATGAAAGCTAAAAATCCCAGAATGCTAATTTCAGCCCTGTATTGTCAAAACCAGTGGTTATCCTTGTGCCACTCCGGAAGATCCCCAGCACTAGCTATATATTCTAGGAGTTAAACTGCTCTTTAAAAGTAACATTCCTATACCCAGGCTCCATCTTAGAATCCATGCAGCATTTTAACAAGAGGGAGGCTGACATTTCACATTCATTTTTGAAAGTTCTAGAACAAGAACAAGAAAATCTCTTATTGCACCTGGAATGTCTACGGAGATTCTCAATCATCCAGGTCACGGTTGTCCCAAAAGTGCTTTTCAAAAGACAACTGGACATTCATGGTTTTTTTTTTCCTTGAAGACATTTTGCTTCTCATCCAAGAAGCTTCTTCAGTTCTTACTTAATGATGGGAAATAAAAGGCTTTATATTATTTGCAGTCATCTGGTTGTTGGCTAGGGTTTTTTTTTTCCCCTTGAAAAAGAAGTGCCAACAACCAGAAGACTGCAAAGAATATAAATCCTTCTATTCCCCAACATTAAATCAGAACCGAAGAAGCTTCTTGGATGAGAAGTGAGATGTCTTCAAGGAAAAAAACAAAGAAAGTCCAGTTGCCTTTTGAAAAGCTCCTTTGGGTACACCTGGAATGGTCATTCATAAAACCTCCAATGCTTCTCAGAGGCAGTCCTACAAACCAAGTGTAAATAGGAGCTGGGGATGTGTTTAGCAACCAGCTCAATTCAGAACCAGCAGAATAGGCAGATGACTTCCCTGTAATTAAGGTATAAGATCTGTTTTCTAGAGTTCCGCCCCCAATTACTGCCAACCCAAATCTAACTGAGAACAAGAGAAAAAATTTGGGGGGCTGATCTCCCAATAGAATGCAAAAGGATTCATTTTATATAAAAAGTTAATGGTCTAAAGGAGCAATACCGAGATCCATCCTAAGGATACTGATATTAGGCCACATTCAACACAAGTACCTCTTTGTTAATCAGCTGCAAAACTCAAGTCATCTCTTTCCCTTTGCTGTTATTGCTGCTCCTGGCCTAGACAGGTAGATGGTAAGCCATATCCATAGTTGTAAGAAAATGAACAACTCTAATATTACCAGATCTGCTGTGGTTTTCATTGGAGTTTTTGAATCCTCTCTCACTAGAGCAAATTGTGCTACTCAATTTGAGTGTTTTGTTGCCACATTTCAATGATGCAATTTGGAGAGTACCTCAGTGCAAAAAAAAAGGAATGGGGTACATGTGTTCTGTAGGCTGGCTACCCTGTTTTAGGAGAGGCACCCCAATGGCTCTTAACTGCCCAAGAAACAAGCAGCTTTAGCTATGAAGTTCCAGAAAAAGAAGTCTGAAAAGAACTTTTAGTATTGATATTGTAGTCAAGTGCAGAGTTTGACTGAAAAGGTCTATAATGCAGACGGCCACATGGATTGGCTGCCTGGGGTCTGCTGGAGACAGATAACAGGGAGAAGCTAGGAGCCATTCTCCTGTTCAGCCAAGTGAGAATTTGTAATAGCACAGTAGTGCTGGCACAGGCGTGCCATGTCAATCAATCTTTTGTGGGCGGGCTTCCCAGGAGACCACGCTGGGCCATTGGAGCTTCTGTCTCAAAATGACTTGAAGAGGATGCTGAACAGGGCTTCCAAGTTATTAGATCCATTTTAAAATGGCTTGTTCTTAGCCAGATCAGAGTTTTTATCCAGTGATAAAACAAAGCGAAGTGTCACCACAAGGGTCCATCTGCACAGGAATCTGTGGAGCACAGCTTTAAAAGATAGCGGGATCCAAGCCAGAGTTTCCAAAGAGCCTCTGAGCAAACGTTTTGAGCTTGTGTTCAGGATCTGTACTTTAGAGGAACAGGAAAAAAAAAATCTCCTTTCAAAGACAGCTAACTTTCACCCCAACACTGACTTCTTTACAGATAGTCCTCACTTAACAACAGCAATTGGAACCCGAATTTCCATCATTAGCTGACACGGTCATAAAATGTGATGTCACGTGACCATGTTGCTTAGCAATGGAAATTCCAGCACTTTTGTTTGCTGTCATTAAGTGAATTACTGCAGGTTATTAAGCGACGACATCATCACAGGTCTTTAAACAAAGATGTCATGTGGCTACTGTTTGCAACCTCCTGCCAGTTTCCCCATTAACTTGGCTTATAGGACGCTGTTGAAAACGGTTGCAAATGGCAATCACAGGACCACAGGATACTGTGAAGGACATATAGTACTATGTCTATGGGAGATTCTCAGTCATCCAGGTCGTGGTTGTCCCAAAGGTGCTTTTTCAAAAGGCAACTGGACTTTCTTGTTTGTTTGTTTTCTGAAGAGCTTTAGCTTCTCATCCAAGAAGCTTCTTCAGCTCTGACTGGATGGTGGGGAATGGAAGGATTTATATTCCTTGCAGACAGCTGGTCATTTGCATTGTTTTTAGAGAGTCGTTGAGGCCACTTGGACATCTGTGTCCTCAGGGTCACCTGAGTAATACAAATGGGTGTGGGAGCCTTCTTGGAACTGCTGAAAGGACTGTGTTGTGGAGCCTGTGCTTTCTGCAGGATGTTTTTCTCTGCCCTGTGTTCCTTCATGGTTAAACACAGGCGCAGGCTGTTGGGGATGAGTCTGTCTTGTCTGCATCTCCAGTACTATGTTTTATTTATCGGTTATTGTTAAGGAATTGTGCAGAGTAACCTCTGGGCCCTGAAGGCTTGCACAGTGAACCGTAATGTTGCAGTAGATATAAGTAATGATTCAGTCAATAAAAAGATACGTTAAAGTGTATAAAAATAGTTTACTCAAAGAAATAGCACAGTCCAAATAACAGTCCGAATCATACACGTTCAGTCAGTCAGTGTTTAGAAGTACAGCAGTCTCCTTACCAGCCTTTCTTTGTCTTAATCAGCAAACAAAAGATTTCAGCTTTCAAGCAATTCTATACTATCACAGATAGCTACGCTACACACAGAGCTTACTCTCAGACACGAAGTCAATTAAGCAATGGATCAGCAGAAGAGAGAGAACTAACCATGTTCTCTAGCTCCCTCTTATGGCCGTTACTGCCAGTCAGAATGCACCAATGCATTTAAAGCTATATTACATATAGTCATTTAAACATTGATTTGTGGCTTGTTTATATTAACCAACCCAACCGTTTGGACAGAGTCCTAACAGTTATATTACGCTGTACACCACCCAGAGCCCCTCTTTGAGGGAGACGGGCAGTTTAGAAATATGCAAGATAAATAAGTAAGTAGAAGGACCAGTTGCAAGTGCCACTCGGTCAGCACCATCATAAGTTCAAAGAGTCACTGAAGGAGTGCTAGTTAAGGACCATCTGTACTGATCTCCATTCCTGGCCCCATCTCAAATAGGGATGTGATCACTGACTCCTGGCAAAACAAGAGGTGGGACAAGCTGAGCTACAGAAGGCAGCATTGAACCTCTTCTACCTCTCCAGTGTAAAATCCCCAGCATTTCTGAGGTGGCCTTATCAGATACCTTCGCTGGGGCTGTGCATGGCCCCTTTGCCTTTCTATGTGTGCTGCTTACCACATCCTCGTAAAAGGCCAAGTTGAGAGGAAGCCCATCCTTGTGGGGAAACCTGAACAGACACAGCCAGTTCCTATTCGCAGTCATAAAAAAAAAACCACCAGATCTCTGATGTATTATAACTTCTGTGAAGAATATTGAAAGCCCCTTTGTAGTCCTTTTTTTTTCTTTTTTTTCTATTTTTCTTTCACTTTTTTTCCTTGTACTTTTTACTTTCTTTTCGCATGCTTTGATTTCCTTACTTTATATTAGTTCTAGATTTTAATCTTCTTTAATCTTTTAATCTTATTAAAGTTGTAATAAAAATAATAACATAAGAACACTGCCCTCCTCCACTTAAAATCGTAAAAAAATAAATAAAATGAAACCACTAGTTTGCAAGAACCAGACCAGACTGGGTAGATTTTAAGTAGCCCTCCAACATACCCTCCAAATTACCCTCTATATGATTCAGGGGTGGGTTCTAAAAATTTTTTACTACTGGTTCTGTGGGTGTGGCTTATTTTGTGTGTGTGGTTTGATGGTCATGTGACTGAGTGGGCGTGGTCAACTTGACGTCGCCCACGCCCACGCCCACTCACATGACCCCCACCAAGCCACGCCCACAGGAAAAGGTAGGAAAATTTCCCCTCCTTTAGCGGCCCCGCCCCATCCCCTGCCCCATCTGCCACCCCTAAATTGTGCCCCACTGCGAGACGTGCGGAGACTGGCAGCTCTGGGTCGTCTCTCAGCCATTGCGTGCAGGGAAAAACCTTGCAAAGTAAAGAAAAACTTCTCGTGAGACACTCACAAGAAATTTTTCTTTACTTTGCAAGGTTTTTCCCTGTGCGCAACGGCTGAGAGACGACCCGGAGCTGCCAGTCTCCGGTAAGATGCGTGTCTCGTTTCTCCTACTTAAAACACAGCAAAACTCTTCCCAAGGGATTCTTTTACAGCCACTTTTTTTTAAAAAAGGGCTAAAGACCCTCTGCGAATCGCCCCATAAATCGGCTCTGATTCCAGAGCGCCAAAGATGTCTCGGGAATCAGGTGAGCCAGTGGGATCATGCCAAAACTGTGGAGTGGGGGCGGCACTCCACTTTCCCCTAATCCCGGAGCAGGCCAGCCGGACCCAACCGGCTGCGGTTCCCCCCCACCCTCTCCTATTCCCCGGGCCGCAAGACTTACCCAGGATATTGTGGCGGAGGAGCACATGCGAGTAATCGCCGACGGCGTGGGGAAATGGGTAGAGCGGTGGCCCGGCCGCAGGGCCGTAGGGGCCGCTCCTGTAGGTGGCTGCAGCCAGGGGGTGTGAGAAGGCCAGGTGGATCGGCGTCGGCTCGTAGATGGGAGTCTGGTAGGAAGCCATCAGGCTGGTGAAGGAAGAATTGGGCGACAGCAAAGTGGGCGGATGCGGCCCTGGCAGTCCCAGCACCCCCCAGGATGTCTTCGATGTAGAAGGGCATGGGGTGCACCGGCTGCAGCATCGAGGTGGGTGCTGAGAGGCCGACCCTGACGGCTGGTATTGCATGGCTGATCTGGGCAGAGGCAAGAGCCTTTCTGCATTCGGGCTTTGGGCCCCGGCCCGTCTTCCTCTGCCGGGACCCGCCACTGCTTCCCCCCCCCCGATGCAGGGCGAACCGAGGGGCTCCTGCCACCTCCCACATGACCAGTTTCTCTTTGCCGGGCGTTTCTCTGCATTTCCATCCCAAGTCAGCTGCAGCCGCCACCTCACATCTTCTGTTGGGAAGGCAATGCTTGTGGCAGGATGCTCCTCGATGCGCGGAGGCAGGAGGTGGTGGTTTCATTTCTACATCGAAGACATCCTGGGCAGGGGGGTGCCGAGACTGCCGGGGCCACCTCCGCCCACTTTGCCGTCACCCAATTCCTCCTTCACCAGCCTGGTGGCTTCCTACCAGACTCCCATTTACAAGCTGACGCCGATCCACCCAGCCTTCTCACACACCCTGGCTGCAGCCACCTACGGGAGTGGCCCCAACGGCCCTGCAGCCAGGCCGCCGCTCTACCCATTTCCCCGTGCCGTTGGCGATTACTCGCACGCGCTCCTCCGCCACGATCCCCTGGGTAAGTCTCACGGCCCAGGGAATAGGAGAGGGTGGGGGGGAACCACAGCGGCCTGGCTCCAGCTGGCCTGCTCCGGGATTAGGGGAAAACGGAGCACCCACCCCCACTCCACAGTTTTGGCAGGATCCCGCCAGATCACCTGATTCTCAAGACGTCTTTGGCACTCTGGAATCAGAGCTGATTTATGGGGCGATTCGCAGAGGGTCTTTAACCCTTTTTTTAAAAAAAAAGTGGCCATAAAAGAATCCCTCGGGAAGAGATTTGCTGTGTTTTGAGTAGGAGAAATGAGACGTGCATCTTACCCGAGACTGGCAGCTCCAGGTTGTCTCTCAGCCATTGCGTGCAGGGAAAAACCTTGCAAGTAAAGGCGATGGAGCTGCCGGTCTCCGGTAAGATGTGCGTCGCGCAGTGGGGTGCAATTTGGGGATGGCAGATGGGATGGAAGGGCCGCGAGACATGCATCTTACTGGAGACTGGCAGCTCCGGGTCGTATCTCAGCCGTTGCGTGCAGGGAAAAACCTTGCAAAGGAAAGAAAAACTTCTCGTGAGAGCGAGGCAATTAACAACTTCTCGCCCTCGCGAGAAGTTTTTCTTTACTTTGCAAGGTCTTTCCCTGCACGTAACAGCTGAGAGACGCGACTGGGAACCGGTTTAGGGGCGTGGCCAGCCAGAGATCACCACCAGTTTGGGGAACCATGCCAAATTTCCGCTAACGGTTCTCTAGAACCAGTCTGAACCGGCAGCAACCCACCACTGATATGATTGCAATCTATTTTGTAGCAACACTTGACCTTCTGGTCAAGCAGATGAAGCTGGACTCTGTGAAAATCATAACCAGAGTCACAATTTCACTTAGCAATTGCTTTACTTAACAGCCAAGTTGCTGGTCCCAACTGTAGTCGCTAAACAAGGACTGAAGGGTAAAGGTTGCATAGATAACAGTATAAGAAGGATAGGAAAACACAGACCTGCAATTTCTCAGCAGCACCCACCACCATGCTCTATGGCAGAGTTCCCCAACCTTTCCGGGTTGGCAGCCTGGAGCGGTGGGAGGGGGGAAAGAGGGGATGATTTTGTGGGAGGGGCAAGCACATGTGCACGTGCATGCGTGTGCACGAGCGCCCGTGATGCTTGTGCAAGTGGGGCCTCAAGCACCTGCGACAAGGCTTGCATGAGAGGGTCCGCAAGTACCCGTGATGACATTCACGCGAGTGAGGCTGTGTGCACGCGCAGAAGCCAGCCCCTCATGTGGCCCAGTGGCGATTAGCCTGCAGCCTGGTAGTGGGCCACGGACCACAGGTTGGGGACCCCTGCTCTACAGTGAGGCACCCTGGGAACTGTAGTTCAACCAATCTAGAAAATCTGAATAGCCATAGTCAATAGTACTCTATCATCCAGAAACATACCTGGTTGTATAATGAGAACTGCAACAATTTTGAAGAACTTTTAGACCAGCTGGCAGAGAGATTTGTGCCTCTATTTATCTCATTTCACACCACAACTTCATACCAACAATGGTGGCTGTAATATTTACAAAAGCACAGGAAGTGTTAAATGCAAACCTGAGTGAGGTGGCTTGGGGCAGTGTTACTGTTGAACGCACACAAATGCTTTCCTATGAATGAAGACACAGAACAGCAGCCCTGTCGATTTTGGTAGCTGCGTGGTTAATGTTGTGGCCCAACGAGAGGGACAAGAAACACAGACAGATGAGTATTTGGTAGAACAGGACCTAACCCTCTTTCCTACAATTTGTCCTTCATTTGGGTGCATAGCAAAACAGGGGAAATGTCAGGGAGATGACTCAGAAGGGTCTAGAGCAGTGGTTCTCAACCTGTGGGTCGCGACCCCTTTGGGGGTCAAATGACCCTTTCACGGGGGTCGCCTAAGCGCGCGCTAGCCTGCCATCTTGGTGCCATGCCCCCTTTGTCAATTCATCGCGCGCGGGGAGGGGGCGGGGAGGGGGTCACGGCGGCGGGGCGGGGATCACGGCATTAGGAAGGTTGAGAACCACTGGTCTAGAGGCTTAAATTGGTATGCAGGTGACATTCCCGCCCAGGATCACACGGATATCAACTACAGCTACCTCGGATAACCCGAGCCAGAGGATACATGTATTCTTGAAGACTTGTGGAGGGCAACCTTTGTTCTCGTCTTGTCTCTTGCGACATGCTTGTCTTCTGACCTACTGGCTCTGACCTACTGGCCAGTAGACCTATGCCACAGGTGGCTTAATCATGGTTGACTGAATACCTGGCTTCCCACAACATGCTAAGCCACAAAACCGTGGCTTATAAACTCCACTGGCTGAATTCACACAATCTGCTATCCTGAAGTTAAGCAAATCACATTAGGGCTTAGCTGGATGATGTGTGAACCAGGTCTCTGGCTACATATTCGGGTTCTGCGATTCCAGAGTGAGGCTCCTCTCTCCAGCCTTTACCATCGGACTTGCAAAAATAAAAATAAAAATAAATCAACGACTTGCAAAAAAAAAAAAATCAAGCTATGGAATTCCGTGTCTGCAAAGAGCAGATGGCTTTAAAACAGAGAGGTCAGTTAATGGCACAGAGGGAGATTTCTGACCACAGCTATAAATGAGAGCAATTACTGAGAGCACTGCTGTTGGGAAACCTAACACAGGCTGGCCATCCAGAAAATAAATAAATAATGATGGGTCCCAGGGGCTGAATCACTTAATCGGTCTCATTCGGCAGCCAGCATCTTCTCTGGCAGCAAAAAGGGAGGAGATAGTTAAAAAATCAATAGCAGTGATATTATTTAATATAAATTAAAAAACAAGAACCATGGTGGACCATTGCTGGCATCAGTTAAGGTTGGTCTGGGCATTAATTAAGTGGATAGATGAGCAAGACAGCAGATGAAGGAGAGGTAAGCCTGGAGAGAGAATGTCTTGAGATGATGACGCATCATTCCTAAAGAGGCGGCCAGGTTTACACTCCAATTTGCGAGAGTTAAATCCTAGTGACTTTTGACATTATCTTGGCAACTGAAAGTGTTTGACCATTTCCAGGATTAAAAGAAAAAAGAAAAAAGAAAAAGAAAAACCTTTCTGGTCTTCAATCCAAGTACCAACCGCAGCCCGCTTAGCTTTTCTAGCTCTACCAAGGTTGGGGAGGGTGTTGCCATTGCCAAATACATAATGCAGCCCATTTAGAAGACGGAAGACCAGCTGGGTATTATAGTGTTCCATTCTGATCTCCTAAGAGGCTATAAGTAGAATGCATAAATTAATAGAAATCAAAGCAGCACTAAATAAACTCCTTGTATAAAGTCTCCCAAAACATTCCAGCCAACTATACTTACAGCTCCTAAAGGGTTACCTTCTGCCATACATCCCCCCGCCCCCAAAAGGGAAGCAGTTCCAGTTCGGGACTCCAGCCCACTCCTCATGCCTTTCCTTGTGCAGGAAATGGAGAAATGTTTGTCAGAAATGCTGTTTCTTGTTTGCTCTCCATTAGGCAATGGAGCTGCAGCTGCTGGGTGTTCACCGAGGCTGCTAATATGGTTGGCTTGTTCGTTTAATTGGTTTTATGTCACTAGTGATTTTCAATATAATTGCGGGCCACTACAGGCAGCAATTTCATTTGTGAGGTGTATATTGTTGAAATAAGAAATTAAACTAGAAAGACCGCTATAGATGCCCAAAGATACTGTTTCCATATTACAGGAACCAGGGGTGGCTTCACATGCCAAGTCATTTTGTGATCTGGTTTGGCTTAGCTAGGGCTCCCAGAACTGAACTGCAAAAAGTACGGACAAACACTAGATGGCAGCAAAGTGAATAAGGGAACTCTTACCACTTTGCTGCCATCTCTTGGTCATTGGGATTTTTGCAATATGGATCCGGTAGCCATAAACTTAGCACGAGGTGTTTGGATTATTAAAATATGTGACTTCATGTACTGTGGGAAGCCAACTGTATTTGGCAAAGTGTGGCTAAACAGCATGGCATGGCATGGCATGGCATGCGTGTAGAACCCAGCCAATGTGGAGATCAGCCATTGGGTCACCTTTTGTCCTGCTGTATGTATGTGAGGAGTTAAATGAAAGCTAAATAACTGCAATCTGGGAGGGAAACCTTCACTCAGATGTTGTTGGAAGTACAGCTCTTATCACCCCAATTTGGTCATGCTAGTGAGGGTGGATGGGATTTGGAATCCAGTAACCTTTAGAGAGGAACAGTTCTCCCACAGACCATGATTGCAGCATCAAAGCCAGTATGCAAGAGCAACAAAGAAACATCTGGATTAACACTCATTCCCAGCTTTCTAAATCATGTTTCAGAAAGTGTGAACGTCCAAACAATCTCCTGGTTTATTCCAAGAAAGTTTCAACAATTCCTGAAAACTGTTCTGCGGCTCCCTTTATGACCAACTGAATGCATACTGAATTATGTATTCAGTACTCATCTTTCCTGCAAGCTTACAGCTGATTGCCGGCTTAATAGGTTTATAATATGAACGACATCGGGGGAAACTGATCCAATTAACAGAGAAAACAAGCATGCTCTTGTTTGAGCTTTGTGAAACCTTGGAATTTCCTTCTGGGCTCCATGCTGCCTCTTGTTTCACATTTTGTGACATTTTCACACCTCAGTCTCCTTCACTAACAAAGGAACAGGTGCATTCAGACCAGACCAATATGCTTGTATCAGAAAACAAAAATAACACCGAGATTATTAGCCACGATTTCATCATTTTCTGGGCACAGTGCTCAATCCATTTTGGAATCTGCATCTTTTAACCTGCCTGCTCGGATCGATGGAGGTCTTCTGCAGATCTCTGTTAAGTTGCAGTCCCAAAAGCTAATTCTGGGACTGAGTTTCAAAGCTCTTTCCATTGTTTTTCTTCATCACTTCAGCCAAGGTCTAGCCAATGTTGGAAAAAAATTCCCTTGCATTGTAATTAGAACTTTAGCAGAAGCAGTGCATCTCTTTAGCTGAGACAACAATGCTGATTGCCTAGCATAGTTCCTGGCAATTCACATACCTGGCAGAACACTCCCATCTCTCTCACGCACATACCTGACAACAATATTCTAAGGATGGGCATCAGTCAAGGAGCTAGTGAATTCAGGGGACAGCTAGTTGAGAATGGCCATTAATCAAGCAAGCACAGGGAGTCTTGGCTGCAAAACACCACCGTTTAGGCATGGATCAGGAAGGAAGGAAGGAAGGAAGGAAGGAAGGAAGGAAGGAAGGAAGGAAGGAAGGAAGGAAGGAAGGAAGGAAGGAAGGAAGGAAGGAAGGAAGGAAGGAAGGAACTATGGATTTCACTTGGTGTACTAGCCAAGCAGAGATAGATTCCAATTCAGGAAGCAAGTGGCTAGACATGAACAACTTCTCACTCCCAGAATTCCCAGCTACCCTGGTCATTGATGAGAATTCTGAAGTCCACACATCTAGAATGAAGCTAGTTTGGTAGAGTTACTGTATCGGCAGTTAAAAAAAAAATCCATACAACCACTAGGTAAAGGTAAAGGTTCCCCTCACACATACGTGCTAGTTGTTCCTGACTCTAGGGGGCGGTGCTCATCTCCGTTTCTAAGCCGAAGAGCCAGCGCTGTCTGAAGACATCTCCGTGGTCATGTGGCCGTCATGACTAAATGCCGAAGGCGCATGGAACGCTGTTACCTTCCCACCAAGGTGGTCCCTATTTTTCTACTTGCATTTTTACATGCTTTCAAACTGCTAGGTTGGCAGAAGCTTGGGCAAGTAACGGGAGCTCACTCCGTTACGCAGCGCTAGGGATTCGAACCGCCGAACTGCCAACCTTTTTGATCGACAAGCTCAGCGTCTTAGCCACTGAGCCACAGCGTCCCCTACATACAACCATTAGATGGTAGCAAAGAGATAAAGAACATTCTCATTCTTTGCACCATCTAGCAATATAGTTGTCTAGATTTCTACAGCCTAGATACAACAGGATAAACTCTGGGGAAAGATACTTTTCTCATCCCTGAGCTGAAGAGAAGTGTATCAAAATAAATGTTCCTGCCTCACAGCCCACCTATAATTCACCTCAGCAATGAAGCCAGATGGTATGGTTACTCTGGCACAATTTACTGCAGGGTAGTTTCAGGGCAGTATCTGATGGATTCTGTGCCATCCCCTCTCAACTCATGATCACCTAGCTCCTAGCAAGAGGAAAACTAACCACCCATCACTCTCCAAAACCTGCAGCGCAGTGAGGCCGGGGGTTCAAGCCTCAGTCTGTTATTATTTACCACATGCTTCTTTGATAAGATTATCACTCTCCCAAGAAGATCAATAAACTTGTCAGTAAAATAGCAGATTGATATACCTATAGAAAATGGTTCAGACAATAAGCCTTTCTGTATTTTTAAGTAGAAATTTTCAATGAAATAAAATGTACAAAACAAACAAGAACAAAGAGAGAAAAGAAGAAACAGACAAACAAGAAACCACACATGGGGACACACACACACACACACACACACACACACACACACACTAAAGAAAAAGCATACAACTGTGCCTTCTGTCTTTCTTTTTACAGAGTAATTGTCATTTTAAACTTTCCCCTAACCTCTTCATCTCATTTTTAATCAAATGATAAGATTTGAAATACAAAGTCGAAACTAGAGAATTCTCGGTGCTATTGTGTCTCTGGATTTTTCATTCCTTTCTCTCAGTTGAAGCCAATTCTATCTGCCCTGAAACATTTTCGGTTAAATGGAGTGTCTCCTACTTACCATTCTGTGCCTCTCTCTCTCTCTCTCCCTCCCTCCCCCTCCTCTCTCTCCCTTTGCATGTAAGTGTCTTATGCATTTATCCTGCTTTGCAGTCTCCCCCAGCACACTCACCCATATACATACCTGTAATAGCAATAGCACTTACACTTATATACCGCTTCATAGTGCTCTACAGCCCTCCCTGAGCAGTTTACAGAGTCAGCCTATTCCCCCCAACAATCTGGGTCCTCATTGTATTGACCTCGGAAGGATGGAAGGCTGAGTCAACCTTGAGCCAGTCAGGATCGATCTGCTGGCAGTGGGCAGAGTTAGCCTGCAATACTGCATTCTAACCACTGCGTCACCAAGTGATCTATAAAATCACACCAAACAACAAGCTTCCCAGCTGACAGACCTTTCAATCTCTTCAGGTAGTTTGATATTCCAGTATACAGGGGGGGAAAGACTAGGTTGATGGTTTTTCTTGCAGCTGAGGCCAACATGGTCATGGAGAATACAGTATCCAGCAAGTAGACAGGGAGGAGGTGCGTCCATAGCCAAGTGAAGCTGAGCAGAACACTATCTCTGAGCACATCACCCCGATGCTCCTCCCTGAGGTGCCCTAAATTGTGTGCATGGAGAAATAGATTGGTATAGATCAAAAGACCCTGCAATTATGTTGGATTAAAATACCTAGAGCAGTGATGGCGAACCTTTTTTCCCTCGGGAGCCGAAAGCGCGCGTGCGCACGCTATCGCGTGTGCCCGCCTGCCCACACCCATAATTCAATGCCCCCCGCGCCCTCCCCCTGCATGTGCATGTGACCCCCCGCGCTGCCCTGCCCCCCATGCATGCGCACGCAACCTCCTGCGCTCCCCCACACATGCGCGCACGACCCCCCCGTGTCCCATTTTGGGCCTAGCAGGCCTCCCTGAAGCCTGGGGAGGGTGAAAATGGCCTCCCCCGCCCCCCCAGAGGCCCTCCGTAGGCCGGAAACAGCCCATTTCCCAACTTCCGGTGGGCCCGGAAGGCCCGTTTTTCGCCCTCCCCAGGCTCCAGAGGCTTCCCTGGAGCCTGGGGAGGGCAAAAACGGCCTCTCCCGCCTCCCCCCCTGAGGCTGAAAATGCCCTCCCAGAGCCTCCGTGCAAGCCCTGTACTTACATGGCATCCAAAATGGGCCACGTAGAGACTCCTGGGAGGGGAGGGGCGGCTGGGTGGGGCCAGCCAAAAATCAGCTGGCTGGCGCATGCATGCGCCCTGGAGCTGAGCTAGGGCAACAGCTCGTGTGCTCACAGATATGGCTCTGCGTGCCACCTGTGGCACGCATGCCATAGGTTCACCATCACGGACCTAGAGTCTCTTGCTACTAGAATTAAACCCCAAGCATCTGGAACATTTGAACATTGGATTATTATTATTATTTATAAATATTATGAATTTATAACATTTGATCATTCTTGTTATGGATGGTTAGAATTAAAACCCAGAACATCTGAACATTTGGTCCGGCTTCCTATTCAATATTGGATTTTATAACAAGGATGCAGCTGCAGCATCTCCTGCTGAAAACCATCCAAGTTTTGCTTAATCCAGTGAAGTCACTTTCTATGGCAACTTGTTTTCCTCTCAAATAAACTTGAATAAAAGTTTCTCCTACTCTACTTTCCTGCGATTTCTACCCACCAGTTGTAATCTTTCTCTCTAACTTCGTAAAGCATATTTATCCTTTAATGCAAAGATAGCAAAAGACTTCGGGTGGGGGGGGGCACAGCAAGCGGAGCTCAGCAGATGCACACTGGGTACAGATCCTCGGAAGGGAGCTACTGTAAATCCCCGCTAAGAACAAGGCAGGCGTTTATTAAACAAACATTTTTGGGATCGCCTCTCATTTGCACTATTCTGGTTTGCCAATTTGCATGTTGTCCCATTTGCCGTTGCCTCTTGGCCGGCCTTTATCTTTAGTTTCAGCAGACCGACAAGCGGTCTTGGCTGCAGCACAAGCTGCGGAAGAATAAGCCAGCTGCAAGGATTCCAGGACCCACGGGAGCTGCCGGTCCCAGCGCACTTTCTTTTAATTACTCGACCCAGACTGGCGATTAAAGTTCTCTTCTGCCACGGCTGGAGCTTCAGGGAGGCCTGCCTATTAACTTGACTCGAGATAAGCAACTCAAGGGTGACACTATTTCGTCTCTGTCTCAACAAATGCAGGGCTCTTATAAGCCTAACAAAGAGCAAGCCGCAGCACAGCTTCTTGTTACACAGGAGATAAAAGCAGCTCTGTCCACCTGGGTCTGGCAAGCAGGCTTGGGTGAAATTGCTTCTCATACTGAATCTACCCCAATGGGAAGTTCTCAACGTTGTGGCTGTGGGAAATCCAAGCAAAATCTGCTCTTGAGACCTAAGCTTCTCCGTGTGGATTCAATGTAATTCCTTCTTCCCTTCTTCCTTTGTTATGGAACCCAAAGCTCAGAGCCACCAAAAGCTACTTTTCCATAACCAGCACACTGCAGCTTAATTTTTATATCTGGCATTTCACACACCCAGGCCAAATTCTTACTAGCTGTTGACTTAATCCGTATTCTTTGAGAATCTCTCATGGTCAGCGGGCACTATTAAAAAAATTTTTTAACACTACCGCTTTCAGCAAAGACTGTAATTCTACCTTTAATTGAGACCCTAAGCTTTCTCGCCATCCTGTTGGCTTGAGCTAAGTTACATGATTATGAATGTACACCTCACACATGCACACAAACTTTAAAAATCAGATTTGATATAACCTGTAGTCTAAGTATTTAATATACATCGTTCACAAGCATTTTCTAGTGTAATCCTTGATGCAAAAAAAGCTCAAACTAATGAAAACAGCGTTTTGTTTTAAACTGGTTATTAAAATCTTACAGTTATAATCAATTAACTTTTGCCACCAACTAAGAAGACTTTAAAAGACTAGACAAATTAACGATCAAGCTAATGCTGGCTAATGCTGATGAGATTGTCTAAATACGTAATAGGTATCTTTAGACTAGTTGCAGCAAAACACAAGGGGAGAGAAATAATTACACTTAAACCTACCTTGCAAATTTCTTCCCTTTCATTCTGGGAGAAGAATATTGAACTAGACATGTGGGGCCCAACAGATTCTTTGGAAGTTCTTCCATGTATGAATATAACCTCAGAAAAACTCTTAACTAGGGTTGAATTAACTTATTTCCACCCGACAGAATAGTTTTTTTCTATTTTTTTTCCCTATAATGTAACACTTTCCAATGTACTCCTCACCCTTCACATATTCTCATTATAATTTTGGGAACAGCGAATGAAAGAAAGAATCCGAAGTCTTTTTTCACGGTACTTGACTTGGCTCAACAGCAATTGCTTTCACTCATCATGTTATCCTGACTTGTAATCTATCCAAAAAGGGATGGAATAACACAACACATAATGAACCCTTAACCCCAATTCACCAAGCTTAATCTGAATGAATGGAGCAGTTAACTGTTTAGTTAATTTGGTGTGTGTATGAACTCAGCCAATAACCACAAATAAAAAATACAATTTAGTCAACCAAAACCTAATCATATGTCAACTTAGAGGCAGGAAGTATTTTGATGGTCAAGGACCATCTTTAAAATTGGGGGGGGGGGGCATAGATTGGTTAACACCTTATAATATTTGTGGACAGAGCTAAACTTGGGAAGAGAACTTAGGGGGTTACTTTTTTGAAAACTATTATTTATTTTAAAGTGTACATCATAATCTTCATGCATGTCTTTTCTCAAAATGATAGGAAACTACAAAAAATGAATCAGAGAAAGCAGCTGAAAAATTGGCTGATTAAATTTGATGCCATTTTCGAAGCAACCACTTCTATTTTTTCAGAATTATGTGGGACCCTGAAAAAAAAACAAAAAAACACCAGGCTGCTTTAATTTATAGGAGAGACGTGTGGTGCCTCATCTGGATTTTGAAGCTCTTCCTTCCAATAATGTTTGAAGCATGCATAACCCTAAAAGAAATTGTGCTGTTAGTTTACAATAATCATGTTCAAAAGGGCTTTAAAAGTGCCCAGAAGGGACATGTGCAGAGATATGTCAGGAAGACAAGACCAAATGCAGCATCTTGGCACTTCACTGTATACTTTTTATGCTGTATATGTTTATTGTCACTCTATTGACAATAAACAGGATCAATAAACTGAAATGAAGTAATGCATATTTACTACCACTGGAATGGCAAAAGAAAAACCACTTCACAAAACCAACCAAGAACAGTAGTCATTTAATAAAATTATTCCTAACTTGCTTAACTTCCATGGTTACAAAACCTATCGGTAGGGGTAGGAGATGTTATAAAGCAGATTTAGAGGAACTATGTAGCCAGTACACTTCAACAATTGCCACTGTCTTGCAAAAACATCCCTGAGTCTTACGGCAAGGGAAAGAGTGAGTATTTTGGCCTCTACACATTATCCTCAGCACTTTCGCAAAGATCTCCCATAAGTTTAATTTCCACACTAATGAGAAAGGAAGGAGGACATGGAACTCAAGAACAAAACTGTATAGGAAATCATGCTCCTGGCAATGAAGACATAGAAATGGAATTGCAGCAGCACAAACTAATATTACTCAAGCTGGCACGAACTGTGCTAGGCTATGGAACAAAAGAACATATGCAGTGTGCAAGCGACCCAGAGTTCTGTGCTCCGGTGCATGTGTTAGAACTGCCTATAATTGTTAAGAAGCACATGTAGAGGCTCCAGGCTGTCACTTCCTCTGCCTTTCTGAAATGCAGAATCAATCCACAATGGCATTACAGTGGAATCTTCTGAGATTTCCCACCCAACTAATTTCACTTGGCTGGCTGCCACTTTTGAGTATAGAAAGTTGAAAGGTAAAGTTAATAACAATATGCAGTTTGCATGACTTAATGCTGGTGTCCCCCCAAAAAAAGATTGGAAACAGTTGCCACAAATCAGCCGCCTTAATCCCAGATTTGGTCTTGATGCTTAAATTGAGGAGTTGAAAGAAGATGGAAGGAGGCAAAGGAAAGATGAATATATGGACACAACTACGAGAAAACTAAAATCTTATGGCATTTCTGGACCCCTGCACAAATGGATAACTGCATTCCTGTCAAATAGACAACAAGTGGTCAAAATAGGAAT
>QLTV01002416.1:1120307-1168476 GCA_003457575.1 Thermophis baileyi | reverse complement strand
GCAGGAGGGGGGGGGTGCCCCACAGAAGCCGGGGGAAGGCCATTGCATTATGGGTGTGGGCACGCGCACACGCGCACCCTTTTGGCATCCGAGCCAAAAAAGGTTCGTCATCACTGCTCTAGGGATTGATCCATACCTAGTGTTCCTAGTGTTGCTCCATACCATATCTTCTCCAGACTGGTATTTTAATTGCAACTCTCCTCATCCAATCAATTTTCCTAACTCTTCCTGACTGGAGTTTTGGACACCACCTGGCTGAAAAAAGACACACTGACTTCATATCTCTATGATTAATAGCAATAGCAATAGCAATAGCAATAGCACTTAGACTTATATACTGCTTCACAGTGCTTTACAGCCCTTTCTAAGAAGTTTACAGAGTCAGCATATTGCACCCAACCATCTCAGTCCTCCTTTTACTGACCTCAGAAGGATGGAAGGCTGAATCAACCTTGAGCCATTGAGAATCGAACTGTCAAACAGGCAGCTGGCAAGCTGCCGAAGTGGCCTGCAGTATTGCATTCTAACCACTGTGTCACCACAGCTGAAGTCATACAATTACATGCTTGGGATAGACCAGGGGTCAGCAACCTGTGGCTCTGGAGCACATCCCTCTGCTACAGCTCCCTGTCGCTCAAAATATGCATCACAACCGCCAATGTGTGATACCTGCTGGCACACGATTTATTGAGCTTTTCAACCCCCGGTAGGCCAACCATGGATAAATCCAAGAAAAGAAAAGTTTCAGAAGAAAACAGAACGTTTAATTCAATTACATATGCTAGTTCTGTGGCCGCTCAGGAAATAGTCAGACACGGGAAGGGTTTTGTGGCTCCTGGTGTTTTCTTTTCTGTGGGAAACGGGTCTAAATGGCTCTTTGAGTGTTTAAGGTTGCCAACCCCTGGGATAGACAAACGGAATGGCCAGAAATGCTAGCAAAGATGGCAGTAGCTCTACCTCATTATTTTGCCCGTGCTAAAAGAATCTGGCAGTTTTTAATTGGAAATCTTCATTTAAAAGAGTGGCACAGCCAGTCTTTATTATTTCTGAAGGCCTTCAACATTTATAGTGCTTGTGTAGCCTTCCTAATATATTCTGTTGTTAGTATTCAGCAAACGTTCAAGGAATAATAAGAGCAAGTGCAGAGCCTTAGAAGTGAAGAAAACCCGGAGGTCCATCTGCTACAGAGCTGTGCAAACGCAAGTGCAACACAAAAGCAAAGATTCTGCCTCAAACAATTCCTTACCTTGACATTCTCACAGATGCAAGCACGTAATCCATTATCTTTAGACATGATGGCCTACAGGTGTCAACATGGTTCTGTGTTTATTAGAAGTGATGCATGAAGGCATGAAAGTTCTAACTTCAACAGTATAATTGTACACTTTGCTGCATGTGAATTACCACTGTTGTCAGCCATTTTCATTTTCATTGTTGACTTACAACAATTCATTTAGTAATCATTTAAAGTTACAACAGCACTGAAAAAAGTGACTTATGACCATTGCAGCATCCCAATGGTCACATGATCAAATTCAGATGCTTGACAACTGGTTGATATTTATGACGGTGGCAGTGTCCCGGGGTCATGTGATCACCTTTTGAAACCTTTTGAGAAGCAAAGTCAATGGGGAAGCCAGATTCACTTAACAACCGTGTTACTAAGTTAACAACTGCAGTGATTCACTTAACAAATGTGTCAAGAAAGCTTGTAAAATGGGGTAAAATTCACTTAACAAATGTTTCACTTAGCAACAGAAATTTTGGGCTCAATTGTGGTCGTAAGTCGAGGACTACCTGTACTATGTGTGGAAAAGCAGGATATAATTTGAAGTAATAAAAATGACATTCAAATACAGAAATATATCTAGCAATGTATTCCATGTGTGCAAAATCTGCTCATTCACTATTAACTACATAAAGCCTATGTGATTACAATGTTCTCTTGACTCAAACAATTGTGGCACATATTTATTTTCATGAAGGAGAATCTACAACGTAATTTGATCAGTGGAGGGATAATAATCTGCATACATTGCATTAATAATTATTAATTGTTAATGATCAGACAAAGATGAAATCCTTTGAGATCCTTTCTTCAGATTGGTCAAAAGATACACAAATCAGCAGCATAATTCTGAAGGAATTAAAAAAAAAAGGTGGAATATTTAGAGATTTGGCTAAATTTGAAAAAAGCTACCACACAAAATTCAGATCATCTAAAGGGGCTTATTTATAAATTGCTGAAGAAGTAGGATTTCAATTTGATGATAAGATTGAAAATCCCAACAATTTTAGAAAATGATTTATAATGGAATAAATTTCTTCTATTACAAAACTTTATATTCTCACAAAGTATATTCAACTGGCTTTGTGTATGCTAATACTACTGCTGGGATCTTTTTACATCTCCATTGGAAATTATAGTCACTTTCATAGAAGGATAGGAAATTAAGTATGGGAGTATATGTCAATGTCAAAACTAACCTCATATTTAGAAAACAATCTGAAATAGAATTTAATTCAATGTGAAAATTATTTTTAACTATAAAATTATGAAAAAAGTTCATAGCACACATTAAGTTTATTTTTCCTAATGTAAAACTAACATTTGATCTCCTTATGATCTGTTCAATCTGCCAAATTTCTTATATTAGGCAGAAATTATTGTAATTTGTAACCTAAGTCATTCTGATTATAGCGCTAATTACTGGTTTTAATATAGACATTCTAATATTTAACAGCTTTAAACTGACATAAGATATTCTAATATGTATATTTATATCTCATTTTTAATTTTTTCATTAATTTTACAATCTTTGTAATTCTTTTTATTTTTATCCTGTTTTTTCTTTGATTGCATCTCTAACTCTAACAACGAAACAACATTTGGCACCACAGGTGAGGGTTGAAAACACAAGAGCAATCTGTTCTGCAGTTTAAAATATCTATTTTTATTGAACTTTTTTTTTTACTCAAAATAAGATCTAGATTTGGGAGATGGCTATCCCTGATTGAAATACAGCCTGGAATAGAAAGGAACATCAAACTATTAAGTGCTCAAATATGAGTTTGCTGACTGAATTCTTCTATTATTACATTTGGACAGTCAAAATTCCTCACTTCAACCGCTGGGTTACTAGCTTAAGATGCCAAAAGAAGATCTAAAAAAAAGAGGGAAAATCACCTCCAGTCCTTACTAGATCCAGTCCTGTATCCCCAGTTTACTCTGACAGTAACTGAACATGATGGATGGTTACTAATGGCCACTCAATGTATTTAACCCCATGGCCCCAATTACCTCCCCCCAGCAGCAGTGCCTTTTCCTGTAAAAAATGTAAAAATGTGCTCAGCCCAGCCTGAAATGACTTGTTAAGGTACAGCAATTTATCTTTTTTTAAAAAAAAAATTCTGTACAATCCTTATTGGGCAAAATATTTCTTTCTTGGCTCTAACGTGCTCCTGTAAAAATTAGCCCTTTTAGAAAGATGTATTAGGCAATTAGCAAGCTCAGAAAGATAATCATTTAATGCCAAAGGCAGGATTGACTTTTTTTCTTCAAAAGGAAAAATAAAAAAATTGGGGTAATGAATATTAAGCTTTTTAAAGTGGATGAAAACACCTCTTCGGTTTGTCTTAAATCAACTAGCACCCGCTTGCAAAATGCTTTTTAGATCTTTAAGAAATAAAAACATTTCAATTACCTTGGGGAGGCTCCATATTAATTCTATGTGCACAAGCATTATCTCTGATTACTCCCATATGAGCATTAATAATCACAGCTTCTTCTAGCTAGATTTTCTTACCTAGAAAGAGAACCCTTCTCTGCCTTTCAAAGGTTGCTAAACCAGAATTCCCAATGAGCTCTACTCACTACTACCAATAGTAAAGGATAATGTGAATTACAGATTAGAGAATAACAGAGTTGGAAGGGACCTTGGAGGTCTTCTAGTCCAACCCCCTGCTCAGGCAGGAAACCCTATATCATTTCAGACAAATGGTTGTCTAATCTCTCCTTAAAAATCTCCAGTGTTGGAGAATTCACAACTTCTGAAGGCAAGCAGTTCCACTGATTAATTGTTCTGTCAGAAAATCTCTCCTTAGTTCTAGGTTGCTTCTCTCCTTGATTAGTTTCCACCCATTGCTTCTTGTTCTACCCTCAGGTGCTTTGGAGAATAGTTTGACTCCCTCTTCTTTATGGAAGCCCCTTAGATATTGGAACACTGCTATCATGTCACTCCTCATCCTTCTTTTCATTAAACTAGGCATACCCAATTCCAGCAAACCGTTCTTTATATGTTTTAGTCTCCAGTCTCTAATCATTTTTGTTGCTCTTCTCTGTACTCTTTCCAGAGTCTCAACATCTTTTTTATAATATGGTGACCAAAACTAGATGCAATATTCCAAGTGTGGTCTTACCAAAACATTATAAAGTGGTGTTAACACTTCACATGATCTTGATTCTATCCCTCTGTTAATGCAGCCTAGGACTGTACTGGCTTTTTTGGCAGCTGCAACACACTGCTGGCTCATATTTAAGTGATTGTCCACTAGGACGCCAAAATCCCTCTCACAGTTACTACTATTGAGCCAGGTACCACCTATACTATACTTGTGCATTAGTTTTTTCTTGCCTAAATGTAGAACCTTACTTTTTTCATCATTAAATTTCATTTTGTTAGACAGTGCCCAATGTTCAAGTCTGTCAAGGTCCTTCTGTATCTTAAGCCTTGCAGTTCTCAGTACCTGGATGGCTAGTCAATCATTATTCCTGCTGTACCGACTACACTTCTAAAGAACTATTCAATACATTTGCTTCACTCTTCCTCCAAAGAGCTTAAACAAACTTAAAGATTTCCCCACATTTATTTACAGAACTACCCTTTCAGATCTGTTCGATTGGTTCAATGACGCCCAAGGTAACTGGATAAAGACTTTAACCTTAGTTCAAGATTGTATACCATAAGCAGTTGAAACAATACGGAGATGGGGAAAAACACACACATTTTATGCATTTTAACCATCGTAACTTGCTGGAGCATTTCTGAGAAATTGTCTCTTACATGCTTAAAAGTAAAGGTTTCCCCCTGTCCAGTCACGTCTGACTATAGGGCATAGTGCTCATCTCCATTTCCTAGCTAAGACAGCCAGCATTGTCTGAAGACGTGTGGCATTTTACAGGTGATTTCCCATTTGGATGGTCCAAATATGCGCACATCCATTGATGTTATTGTTAATTTCATGGAGACAACTGAAAAGATGTTCTTGACCACATCATATGTAGAGGCAATTTGTCATTGCCTTTGGGGGAAGGAGGTTTTTTTCAGTTTCTTAGTCTAGCCAATAGCCCTGGTGGCCCTCAACCTACATGTGACCCAGATTCAATCCTGCTTAGCTTTTCCAAGATCATCTCAGATGTGTTGGGTGTTGCCATCCATTTGCTATTCTTAAGCTGCAATTAAATAGGTTTCAGTATAGTTTTCTAAATAAATACATGATTTGTTTTTAATAATCACCCTAATATCATGGGAATTTCAGGAACTGCATTAAAGACTACTGTTAAGCCTATGGGACTACAGTGGTACCTTGGTACTCAATGGTCTGAAACTCATTGAATTTGGTACTCAACACATTTCGACATGAAAATTTTGTCCTGGTACTCATCATTTGTTTGGTACTCAGGGCACAAGTTGGAACTTGTCAGTGTTGGCTACCTTGTGACTCACTACATTATTCCTTATGGGAAAAATGTGTTTGGTATTCATCATTTTGGGTACTCATCACACCTGCCAGAACCAATTAAGGATGAGTACTGAGATACAACCATACAGTAACGCAAGGAAGACAGCTGTGATATCTAACAACATTGATGGAGAACCCCAATTTTTGCTCTCCAATTCAAAACCTTGCAGATGCATAAGTATTTATTTTTTTTAAAAAAAATCAGCTGCAGAATAGTTAGTACCTCATTATAGTTTTTACCATACTGCTTTCATTTTCATTTTACAGTTCCAGGGATGTATAGAAATTATTTTTCCTCATTCATATTAATTGTCTTTAATAAATCCCTTCGCCCGCACATAGAAACTAAACAAATACATCAAGAAGGGGGCGGGGGGAATGAAAGGAACAAAACAAAGTAATTTCATTAGGAAATACGTAGGAGGTAAAAGTAATGTGGGGAGTAGTTTTTCTGTTTTCTTAAGAAGTTGCAGTTTCAGTTTTTCAAGTACCAAGTGAGGTTAGAATTTCCAGTAAAGGCTTTTGGACTGAAACTCAGTAAATACAGTAGATTTTAGTCTATTGCAAAATGCCTCACTGGTTGTATCTCAGGATATTCCCCTGTAAATGTGTTTCCACTAGCGCAATGGGACTTCCCTTCATGCTCTTTCCCCCCCCCTCAGCCCCCCCGCCCAGCTGCATATATATCCAAACCTCTGGAGCAGATCTGTGGACATTTGGGGAGAGAGATGGATTTAGTTCCAGTAGCAGATGGCATTTCCCATCAGAAGGGGATACCATGGGATTCAGAATTAGGAACAAGGATAACTGTCGTGCCTCACAACAGCTTGCATGTGGAGACTGGCAGGAAATCTATGACCCCATTGGCTCAGGCACATAACATTTTCAGCAGGCAAGTCGATTTTCCTGACATTCCTAGGTTACCTACACACGTACATACTGTATATACCCTTTCGCGTGGCAAAGGGTCACAGAATGCTGCTTCCCCAGGGCTACCAAGAAGCCCATGTACATTCCTGGCTTCTAGTTTCCAACTGACATTGTATTTTACTCTCCCAGATTCTCTAGGTGCACAAATCTGAATCACCAAATTGCCACCCGAACTATTAAGAATTTGAGGCAAACAAGCAAGGCTCAAAATTGGTTAGACTGGGAGACTTTACTGCATCCAAACTAGAATGGACTCCTTCGTGATTCCATGGATTCAGCATGCAAGGTGATTTTCTTAGGCATGGAATTAAATATCTATATTAGCATTTCCTCGCTCGTTCGTGTTCTTAACAGAACAACAGAGTTGGAAGGGACCTTGGAGGTCTTCTAGGCCAACCCCACTCCGCACTCAAGCACGAAACCCTAAACCATTTCAGACAAATGGTTGTCCAGTCTCTTCTTAGAAACCCCAGTGTTGGAGCACCCACAACTTCTGAAGGCAAGTCGTTCCACTGATTAATTGTTCTAACTGTCAGGAAATTTCTCCTTAGTTCTAGGTTGCTTCTCTCCTTGATTAGTTTCCATCCACTGCTTCTTGTCCTGCCTTCAGGTGCTTTGGAGATTAGCTTGACTCCCTCTCCTTTGTGGCAACCCCTGAGATATTGGAACACTGCTATCATGTCTCTCCTAGTCCTTCTTTTCATTAAACTAGACATACCCAGTTCCTGCAACTGTTCTTTTTGTTAAATTTAAAAGAGCAAGCAGTCATGATCTTCTGAAGTTCAAGAACCATCTTTCACATGATAAAGCATGAAACAAGGTGACTTTCTTCTCCGAAGGGCTTCAATAGTAATGTTCCACCCTGTCCAATTTCTGAAGGCTCCATAAGGAAAAGGAAATTATGGAAACTTGCAGATATATGTAACTTACACCATTCACAAAATTTGGTGTTTCCCCTCCCCCCCCCCCAAGTTTGCTTTGCCTGGGTGACAACATCTATTATTATTGATGTCATCTTATATTTTTGAAGCCAAAAGCTTGCACAGCCTGAATTATAACTGGCTGGGAGAAGAGCCAAACACTTAGCTGAAGACTTAGCTAGGATGCCTAGATTACCCCTCACCCTTCAAAAGACTGACAGACACGGTTACAGCTTAGAAGTGCTAGAGATGTTTTATCTCACACACACACACACACACACACACACACACACGGCATTTTGCAATGTATTGAAATTTTTACTTGTACATTATATTTGGAATAAATCTCCAAACAGCTAACAACATTTTAAATTTTGTGTATATAATAAGACTATGTTCAATTTAAAGACATCCAGAAAAGCTAAATTAACAAAAGTGCCGTATTCACCCTGTACTCATCGGGGCAATCTAAAAGCCTTCATGAAAATCTCCTTCCTATATGTTTTCAGAGCTCTGGAAGGAAGAGATAACAACCAGGGAAAAGCAGCAAGCAGAAAAAGACAGAAGGGCAGTGGCCCCGTCTGCTATTTCCCCACTGCAAAATGTCCCTTTGCATTTCTGCTTAGCAGATGCTCAGCACAAACCCAAACCCCAAATCTAGTTCATTTCTAAGCTTTTTGTCTCGAGGGTCGGGCAACCTCCAACTCATGCACTACCAATTTTCTTTGCTTTAAGCCACCTCAGACCTTTGATAAGAGCTAACACTTCCATTTTTGTGTTGTGCTGCTTAAGGCCATGAGAGAAGAATGCAATGAAACAAGAAGGAAAAAGATGTGACAGAAGAAAAAAGGGGGTGTCAGAGAAAGAATGTGTCTATGTGTGTCTACCCTGTTTCCCCCAAAATAAGACATCCCCTGATAATAAGCCCAATTGGGCTTTTGAGTGCATGGCAATAAGGCCAAGCGCTTATTTCAGGGTTCAAAAAAGTATAAGACAGGGTCTTATTTTAGGGGAAGCACGGTACCTACTTTTGGAGTTGGTCCAACCTACTCTTTGCTTCAGGTCCTCCCACCATCTTCTCAATACGTTACCCTGAAAGGTGTGCAACTTCTTTTTAAGTGTGTCTCTCCTATAATTGTCTATTTACAGTACATCCACCTCGTACAGTTATAAGTCTCTACCCCCCCCCCCCAAAAGCAGGATTTTAGGAAGGCCACTAAACCAGCAACAGTCAGTGAATAGCAAAAGAAAATAACATCCCTAAGCACCTGCTCACAGGTTTGTCTACATAGGATTTGCAACTAAGATCAGTAGGAGGGTTTCCACTTTTCTTAAATCAGCAGGCTACAGTTTCCTTCCAGTCATGCTATAATTTTTCCTGTCATGCCACGCAGCGTGCTGAAGGCCTGTTTGGAGAAGGAAAAGCAGCATCCTAAGAGGAGAACCAAGATGAATTATTTCTGGAATTGTTCATTAGCACAGAGATCTTATTAAAGTGACTGTTGTATTCGTGTGTTACTGCCTCATTCATTCATTCATTCATTCATTCATTCAGGATGAATGCGGCTAACCACAACTAAAATATCCAATACATCATAAAAAGCCAAAAACATCAATGAAAAAGCAGTGCTAAAATAGCAAACAATGAAAGGCTCAGCAAAGGAGATACGTCTTAGCAGCTCTCCTGAAGACAGAAAAATTGTCAACAGCAATTCCTATGGAAGTCCATTCCATAGCTGGAAGCAACAGAGGAGCAGCTGTCTCCAATGTATTGACAAGAAAGGTCTCTGGAAGTGTGGGCAGTTTCAGAAGAGCCTCTACTGTAGACCTGAATTCTGGATAGCTTTCAAATCTGATGCTGATTTCCTATGAACAATGTTTTTCAACCTTGGTGACTTTAAGATGGGTGGGCTTCAACTCCCAGAATTCCCCAGTCAGCAAATCTGGCTGGGGAATTCTGGGAGTTGAAGTCCACCCATCTTAAAGTCACCAAGGTTGAGAAACACTGTTCTATGCAGTGCAATTCAAAATTCTACCATACAGTGAAAGAGAGAGAGTTGTTTTCACCAAAAACCAACTAAAATTCATCAAAAACCAATTAAAATTGCACAAAAGTCACTCAAAAAGGAGTTTGGGTGCTGGATACTTTCCAACAATCCAAGGCAGGGTGATGAGAAGACCAGAGTTTTGATTCCATTTTTATGAAAGCCAAACCCAAAAATCAATAGACTACAATTGTGACTTCAGTGCTACCAAAATTCCACAGCCTGGGTTTATCATTCTAAGATCTGCATATGTACTATGAGAAAGACTACAGAATTTTTATCTTAGAATTACTTATTTTCATGGGGTGAATACATTTTTAAATTTCTTACCATTTCTAATCATTTCTTACAATGATAAGAAATTTTCCTAAACAGGGACAAAGCTAGGTTATTTTGCGAACATGTTGAGATCACCATAAACTGGTGGAAATGAGTAACAACACTCTACTTATGGGTTTAGATGCACAAGGTATGATCAGAAAGCACAATTCAGCCAGAATGTATTAACATTTTTGTGCCATTCTCTCTAGAAATTAATCACTTCATTGAACAGCTGGATTAAGACAGATCACCTCATCCATGAAAACAGACAATTGACGTTTAAAACTAACATATGCATATGTATCTCAAAGTCCATATAAATCGAACATCCCTAAACTACATCATCCAGACTATCCTACATATCCATTAGAGAAACAGTTAAAGAATGTCATCAAAGTATTGAGGGTGCACCTCATAATTTAAGATGCCTCAAATTTGCTTGCTTCAAGATTGCAATGTCAGCTCTGTTCTCTCCCAATACAGTTTACTTAAATAATGAGCTCTGACACAAAAATATACATCTCTCCCTCCTTCCGTTTAAAATTGTAAAATATGCACATATCAGCTAGGCCATGGACAGAATAGAAATCTAGACAAAATTCAAGTTACTTTCCCCCCCCCCCTTTTTTTTTTGTCATTACAGTACTCCTTTAAACATTAGGATTATACTGGGTAAAAAAAAAGTTAATAAGATAATTAAATATTGCCTTAAATTGCCAGAATGGTTTTTTTACATGACAGTGGGGGGGGGAGGTTGGGAGTTGGGTGAGGAGTTTTGATTTTTGCGCGTATTATTATAAGGTAAGATTATGATTTGCATTTCTCTTAATTTTTTTCTTTAAGCATCAGTTCATACTCTGGAAAGATGGCAAGGAAATGAAATGGTGGGCACATGCTCTTTTTGTCCTTTCCTATACAAAATGAACTAATTTAATTGTGTTCTAAAGGCTTGCTTATAATATATATAGCTGAGTCCCATTAGGTATGCTTTCTTTTAAATCAACTTTAAAAGCTGGCTGGGGTCCAGCAAAGTAGAGTTTTTAAAAGCAGAGAAACCACACGCAGAAAATCATGGAATTTCACCATGTAATCTACAGTGACATGATGATGGGCAGGGGCATATTTTCCAGAACGGAGAATGGAACCAGGAAGGAGAAGGCTTGTTTTGGAAAAGTTCTTGCTGTGTCTTCCTGCCATTGCCACTCTGAGTGAAGATACAGTGGGTGAGATTGCCAAAGTGGAATGGGTAAGATTGTACAAAGGCTCTCAGAATGAAACTTTCTGAGATGCTCTCCTCAAATGTTAATGTGAACAAGAGCTGAACAGAGGTATAAAGGAACTATCCAAAGCTCATTTTTTGGGTCAGAGTTCCAAGTAATAAATCAATTTCAAGCAAAACTCCAAGGCAGGTAGATTCCTCAAAGAATAGCTTTATTGGAAATATCATATTGGCACATATCTGGTGAAAACCGACTCTGAGGAGCCCCTTGGTTTTCACCTAATTAAAAGTAAAAGTATTCCCCTCAACCCCAAACAATTAGTCACATGGTCCAATCAAGGCTCTGTCGGGTAGTCTGGTGACATCACTCCTCCTCCTTCCGACCAGGTGTGAGAATGTCCTTGGTTCCCTAGATAAAGTATTTTATTTTGACTACACAACCCCAGCTATCTCTCATCCCCCATCCCTATCCCTCAGCTCCAGTGTGGCAGCACTGAAGCTCCAAGATGGCTTCGGCCAGGCCAGCTTCAGGGTTGACATTTTGTTCATTAGTGCCTTCTGTATCTACTGCCACTTTCCTTGTATCTCACTTTTATCAGGAAGTAAAATAATGTAATGTATCTCTCAATCTCTTCCGTATCGAGTACAGTACATGAACATCACCCACAAATCCATCTATTACGAAATACTTGTCCCATTGATAATCTGTAGAACAGAGTAACTTGGTCTTCTGCCTCCTTTTTCACTAGAAATACACATAAAGCATTTGTCCCACTCTTCAGTTACTAAAGCTTTCAAAGAAGGATGCAGAAAACCCATAGGAAAAATTCCATGTCATCTAGTCTTCTCCATTCTAGCACCTTCCAGATGACATGGATTAACATTGCTATATTCTCCATAAAATCTAAACATTTAAAGTCTGGAAATTATACTCCAGAACATCCAGGCTGGGAAAGTCCAATGCTCTCCAGAAGAGGAAAGGGATAGTCACCGTTACAGAGAATAAGCAGTAGGTGGAGAAATCAATGAAGACAGCTAACGTAGCTCCTTCTTCAGAAAGGGACATTGGAACTCTCCATCTCTTTCATGCAAATAAAATTAAAATCCCACAACATGGCTGCTTTTTTTGCAATGAGCTCAGGTGAGGCCAGATTTACAGGCTTTGGGCTAAGCCACAATATGGTTGAGTTACATTTAGGGTTGCAATGTTTTACTCAGTAACCCTGCTTAAGTGAACTAACATACAAACTTAAGTCATTTGTAACCATGCCACTATAAAGACTAGTGAATTGATGGGGGCATAGACATTTGTGGAATCTATGGCATAGCATATAGGCTGTTATTCTGAAGCAGAGTTGTACATCCATCCTAAGCCATGAGATGGAGCTGCAGGAATATGGAAATGAGAGGGAAATAATACAGAAGATACGGACAGTAATGATTACTTCCATGGTGGTTATTCAGAAACAATTGTCAGAAGGTCAATTCTCACAGTTCACACAACCTGATTACTATTTTAACCCATTTTCTGGCAATAGCCAAACCATAAACTAACCAAATAAACTGGTTAGGCAATATAGTAAATAATAATAATAATAATAATAATAATAATAATAATAATAATAATAATATCGCGACCTGGCCCTTGAAACTACACGGCTATGGATGAAACATGTAACAGTGATACCCATTGTCATCGGGGCACTTGGTACCATGTCCAAGAATTTCACAAAACACATCAAGAAATTGCAGCTTCCTGCAATAACACCAGCGGAACTGCAAAAGACTGCGCTACTCGGAACATCATATCTTTTAAGAAGATACTTGGTTGATACCTAGGACGCTGGCAGCAACCCGTATCAACCATTAGCACCAGTCAGTGGTATTTGTGACACTTTTAAATGTTCAGTTGACTGAGTTTCATGTTTAATGAATAAAAGAGATAATAATAATAATAATAATATCATCAACTAACTACATTTGCAGTTGATCTTCCAATGACCTGATTAAGCATGTTGTATAAACACAACAGTGGCATAATTAAAAAGTATTTTGTCTCTCTAAGCTGGAAAGGGCAAGTTGAATTTCTTTATAAATACTAGCTCAGAAGTTTCACACTGAAACTTTTCATTGAAGTTCTTTTGTTCCAGGATAAGCCCCCTAAGGTCAGGACAAGACCTCTAAAAGTCAGCTGGAAAGCTGAAATGCTGCAGCTTTCTTTATCCTTCCTCCGTAAGAAGAACAGAATATTACAAATCAACGTCCTAATGAAAAAGAGCGAGCAAATGTGAGCAGAATTGGCATCTGGTTCTGCCATTGACTTTGGTTCTTGTGTCTGAGGCACTGCTTTTGCTGGGATTAAGATGGGCTTGAAGTGATACTCCATCCTAGCTATTCTCTAGGGCTCCCTATGTGGCGGGGCTCTTACATTCTGATATACAATCTAGTTTATAATATGCCACAAGCACAAACAAGCTGCCTTTGACATTCCTGGTCAAGACGGTATTGCCTTCCTGAAGAGCTGTTCCCAAAAAAAATGACTTAGAATAACTACCGGTACTTTATTCTTACTTTAAATGTACACTAATCGGCATACATTAAAATGAAATTTCGTTGCATACAGCTCTCAAAGGGTCATCACCTCCAATATACACTACATAAACATGACAAATAAAAGAAAGAAAGAAAGAAAGAAAGAAAGAAAGAAAGAAAGAAAGAAAGAAAGAAAGAAAGAAAGAAAGAAAGAAAGAAAGAAAGAAAGAAAGAAAGAAAGAAAGAAAGAAAGAAAGGAAAGAAAAGAGAGAGAAAGAAAGAGAGAGAGAGAGAGAGAGAGAGAAAGAAAGAAAGAAAGAAAGAAAGAAAGAAAGAAAGAAAGAAAGAAAGAAAGAAAGAAAGAAAGAAAGAAAGAAAGAAAGAAAGAAAGAAAGAAAGAAAGAAAGAAAGATTATGCATGTACCCACATACCCACATATATTATTATATGACACAGAGAAACAAAACAGTCTAGTTTGGATGTATACATGTACATGGCGAGAAAAACGAATCTTGTGAGTTTACCAAATGGATGGCATAAGGAACAAAGCTGTTACAGAATCTGGTAGTCCTACTAGAAATACTTTGAAATCTCCTCCCAGAGGGGATCTTTAATTGTACCCATTAATAAAATGATTCATTTATAAGCCAGACAGTTAATTTCCTTAGTTATATATATAAAAAAAGTCAAACTGGTCTAGCTCAAAGCCTGACTCTATAGTCAGAGTGAACAGAGGCCCTTTGAGGATTCCTCTGACAGCCTCAACTCGGGAGCAAAGTGTACCTCCAGGGGGAAATTCTACCCTTTGTCTCAAAGTCGAACTACTCAGCACCTGAAATGCTACTCATATGTTGTTAGAGTATCTCTGTTTTGCACACTGGACACACGGTGCATTTTTGTGACTTTTATTTTTGTGATGCATTATTGCTCTGTTGCGTTGGGTTTCTGCACCTTCTCCTCAGGCTTTGTCTGGAACCATCTTCCATTTTTCTTAGTTAGCAGACCTGCTATTCAAACTAAGGAGACTGCTCGGACAGGCAGGATCTGAAGCTTGGATGTCCTGGGGAGATAAGTAAGATCACCCAGCTTTCCGGCTATGGGCCAAGCATAAAAATGAATGAATGGAAATGTTGACTTGGGGGCGACAGAGTGAAAAATATTACAAGCAAAGGAGTTATCAGCAGCATCTCAGAATAAAATGGCGCAGTGGTTAGAGTGCAGTACTGCAGGCTACTTCAGCTGACTAGTTCAAATCTCACCGGCTCAAGGTTGACTCAGCCTTCCATCCTTCCGAGGTGGGTAAAATGAGGACCCAGATTGTTGGGGGCAATATGCTGACTCTGTAAACCATTTTACAGAGAGGGCTGTAAAAGCACTATGAAGCGGTATATAAGTCTAAGTGCTATTGCTATATGCCTAATGTAAGCTTCCCAACACACACTTCTAAGAAGAGAAACTGCAAAGACCTTTGAGAGAAGCCTAGTACTTTTCAATTTCAGTTCTCGCTGCTTCTTTGCATCTATAACATTCCCCATCAGGATTTATTCTTGCCTTCCTTGCCTGGCTCTCCAACTCCAAGTGAATTTGGACAGCAAAGCAAGTATGCCTCCAGGGAGCTGGTCTATGGCCATAATAAATTGAACTGAACTGAACTGGCCCCAGGGCTATTAAAGCCCTACACCCAGAGAAAAATAATTACCAGAGCATTTGTTCTAGTGACAACGATTTGGGGAAGAGGGGAGATTTATGCTTTCAGAAATCTAGTTTCTGCCTATAAATCCCTCCTTCCCAGACCACTCTTCGCATTAAGTGACTTTTGCCCACACAATCTTACTTTCTTTTTTCAGTTCCAATTCTGATGGAGGAAGGAAAAGGCCATAGCTGGCTTTGGGTACCAATTATAGCACATTGAGGTATTTATTTGGCTTCTGTGGCACTGCAATCTGCTAAAGACCCTCTGTGGTTCACAACAACAAAAATACAGTAATAAAACATCCACGCTTTAATCCCTGGCACTACTGATTAATTGGATTAAGGCACAAATGATTTACTGAGAGGGCTCTCATCCAGCATCTTAGAAAGCAAATGCCAATTAAAGTAGGATAAAATGATAAAATAGAGGAAGAAATGGCCTACCCTGGTAAAGCTTGGCTGAGGGGATCTGTGGCCTTCCAGATTCTCACTTTACTTCCCTATCATCCATGCTGTGCAAGTCTGATAGAAGCAAATCACAGATTCCCTCTACCTTATTCAGATTCCATTGGTCAGAAAGATACAAAGGTTTTTTTTTTCTCAAGTTGGTCCAGCAAACAAGCAAGTCTAGTCTAGAAGCTTTTATAGGGGATCATCAAGTAAACAGGTACTCCTCGACTTACAACCATTTAGTGATCCGTTGAAGTTACAATGGCACTGGAAAAAAGTGAGTTATGATCATTTTTCACACTTGTGACTGTTGCAGGAGCCCCATGGTCACGTGATCAAACTTCGGACTCTTAGCAACTGACTCATATTTATGACGGTTGCAGTGGCCCTGGGTCACGTGATCCGCTTTTGCAACCTTCTGACAAGCAAAGTCAATGGGGAAGCCAGACTCACTTAACAACCGTGTTACTAACTTAACAACTGCAGTGATTCACTTAACATCTGGGGCAATAAAGGTCATAAAATGGGGCAAAACTCACTCAATGCTTATCTCGCTTAGCCACAGAAATTTTGGGCTCAATTGTGGTCGTAAGTAGAGGACTAAATGTACTCTGGCTTGCATTATTGCAAATCTCTCCTTTGTGCAGAGTTCAATAGTGGGGGTAATATTTTATCTTGCTTAGCAGACCTTGGCAAATTTAAAGCTTAATCATCTGAAATTAGCTACAAAAGACTATGATTTGCTTAAAAGTAGAAAGGTTTGTCATGGCCCAGAAAGGGGGACGTTGTTAAAGACGATGGAATTTGCAGAGAGGGCTAAATTAACTTCTTTGACTAAAGAAAAAACAATATCTATGGCTGACTGGAAACCTTTTATAGACTTTTTGCATAAAATGAAACAAAATGCTTTTGTATTTTATGGTTTTGATGATTAGGGGGGAAAAACCTGGATAATACAGTAGAAGAGTGAGCTTTTTTTGTAATCATAGTAAGAGATAACTTTGTAACTCTACTTATATTTGCCACAAAGAAAATCAGAAGCTTCTTTCTACATCTCTTTTGTTCTTTCTTTCTGCACATTTGCTTTTTTTCTTCTTCTTTCTTTCTTTTCTGCTTTTGCTCTTTATTAGTTTGTGTTAGTTTTCATGCTCTTTGTAAATCCTTTCATTAAAAAAAAATATTGGTACAAAAGAACATAATGGATAATCTCCTTTATTTGGAACGCCTGTTTCACAGGTTCACTGTGGTACATACCTGAATTTTTCTTGAATACATTTTCTTCCAAATTTCATTGACTTGTGTATTAGGCATTTTTTCCCTCCAAATTAAACTGCTCCTATTAATCGCTATTTTAATAACTGATTATATGGGACTGGATTCCAAGAAACTGCAACAAAGTGGGTGAGAAACTGACCAGAAGTAAAAAGTTGTCTCAGCAAATGAAGGACACCCAATTACTTTGTTATGTAATCAAGAAAAAGCAATCAAGAGCCCAAGCACCATAATGTGTTCAGAGAGAGCGCTACACCCTCATTCCCAACCTTGCCTTGACAATCAACCCTTCATGCTGCTGTCTCCCAGCCTCAATTGTGGCAAATAATAACACTGGTTAACATCACAAGGTTTTTATCAGAATTACAACTAAATAATGCAAGTGCTTCACACAGTTCAGAGAAGAGCTGAAGATCTAGGACTCAAAATATGCTAAAGCCATCCCACCCTGTTGAGGAACTAGGACACAGATTGTGAGGAGGTAATGGAAAAGAAGACTTAGTCCCAACATCACCCTAGCCCCCCACTTCTCCCCTAAATTCCAGCACCCCCTCCAATCTAGTGGCCTCCTGATGTTTAAGAAGTTCAGTTCCCAGTGTAACATGAGTAACAACCAACTCTTGGACAGGGAGTTTCTAATCAGAAAAGACCAGCACACACATGGCTGTCTTAACACATGGGCCTGATGGGCACTTGCCCGTGGGCCCCATGAGCATAGGGGCCCCATACTAATCTGTGTATGTTAACCTTTCAATGCACCTTGTATCATATAAATACAGCAACTGTATGGCTTACTGAGCATTATTGTGTTTTTCAACACCGATTTTGTTGGAAGTGCCAATAAAATAAATATATGTTTAATTTTATCAACCATTTACATTTTTATTCCTGTGAGTAGTTGTCATAGGGGCCCCAGTACACTGCTTTGCCCGGGGCCCATAATGCTGTTAAGACGGCCCTGAGCACACATTTTCTGTGCATCCTAAGACAGATGCAGTGCCATCTTCAGTGCTTGAGTTCTTCAAGCTAGAGATGTCTATGGAGATTCTCAGTCATCCAGGTCATAGTTCTCCCAATGGTGATTTTCAAGAGGCAACTGGACTTTTTCCTTGAAGACATTTCGCTTCAGATGAAAGTCCAGTTGCCACTTGAAAAAACACTTTTGGGGCAACCGAAGAGCCGAGGTGGCGCAGTGGTTAGAGTGCAGTACTGCAGGCTACTTCAGCTGACTGTTCAGCAGTTCAGCGGTTCAAATCTCACCGGCTCAAGGTTGACTCAGCCTTCCATCCTTCCGAGGTGGGTAAAATGAGGACCCAGATTGTTGGGGGCAATATGCTGACTCTGTGAACCGCTTAGAGAGTGCTGTAAAGCACTGTAAAGCGGCATATAAGTCTAAGTGAAAAAAAAAAAAAAAAAAAAAAAAAAAAAAAAAAAAAAAACCATGATCTGGGTGACTGAAAATATCCATAGACATTTAGCTATGCACTTTGGGATGAACACCCTTCGAATACAGAACTGAAGAAGCTTCTTGGATGAGAAGCGAAATGACTTCAAAAACAAAGAAAATCCAGTTGCCTCTTGAAAAAGCACCTTTGGTTCATGCCAGAGAGCACAATAAAAGTCAGCTTTTCCCCGTGCAAGAGCTAACAGTTAGAAAAAGCAGGAACTTATAAGGGACAAGAAATTCCTGACAAAAGGGACAGAGTTGTCCATTCTATCTGGACCGAAATTTAATTTTGCCTTCGGTCTAGGACTCCCACTTACAAAAGTCACACCTGAGCTTTTCCAAATCTGGTCTATAGAAATAAATTGTGATTATACAACTCCTGCATCATCTGAGAATTGTCTTTCTAACACATGTGGAAATTGCCACTCCAGGCTGATCTCAACTGTGAGAGGTTTAGTTCCAATCAATAGAGCAAAAAGCTGGGGGAGGCTACCTTAGCCTAATATAGGACTTGAAACCTGGTGCTTTTTATCTTGCCTTACTGGGAGAGAATGAGGATGGGACGGGATGGCTCAGCGGTTAAAGAAACTGAGCTTGTAAGCTGAAGAGTTGACAGCCCGGGTTTGAGACCCGAGTTCCGTGCAACGCCGGGGTGAGCTCCCGTTCCTACTCCAGCTCCTACCCACCTAGCAGTTCGAAAGCATGCAGATGCAAATAGATTAATCGGTACCACTTCGGTGGGAAGGTAACAGCATTCCATGTGCCTTTGGTGTACAGCCATGCTGGTCACATGACCATGGAAGTTGTCTGGACAATGCTGGGTCCCTTGGTCAAGAAACGGAGATGAGCACCATCCTCTAGAGTTGGACAATATAGACAGGCAAACCTTTACTTTTTACTGGGAGAGGATTATGCTAGAAAACCCATTAACTTTGACCACTGCCAGGACCAAACTATAAACATGATTTTTTATTTATTTATTCTACAGATGCCCAACTCAACCAAGTGACTCTGGGTGGCTTACAGTTCTAAAATCAATAAAACGATTAAGAATGATAGATATAGATATTAGTTTACGTATTTTGGATTTCATTTTAATGGTGTCAGCCGCCCCAAGGAACCTCTAAATAAATAAATAAATAAATAAATAAATAAATAAATAAATAAATACAAATAGCAGCCATGATGATTAATCAATGCTGATTAATTAATATTGAGCTGGAAAATGCTATGTTTTTTAATGTACTTCGTTAAGTAGATCTCTCTGTAAGGGAATGGAGAAGCAAGCATTCCTTAAATGGGAGGGGGGGGTTTCAGCAGATTCAGGAAAACAGCAGGGGTGGCATTCACTTACTTTCCCTACCGGTTCGCAAATGTGAGCATGCGTATGCGCATGCTTCAGTCGGGCGTGCGCCTTCCGCGCATGCGCGCACCCTTCTGCACATGCGCTTTGCTCGCGCATGCAGCTTGCACGCATGTGTGCAGCTTCAAAACGTGCCTAAGTAAGATGGCATAGAGCCGGGGCGGGTGGGCGGGGGTGGCAGGTCACTACTACCAGTTCGCTCAAACCGGTCCGAACCAGCTGAATACCACCTCTGGGAAACAGCCTTTAGTAAATGGATTTGGAACAATCCCAAATGTTTTGAAAGCTAATAGTGAATTATTCATTCCAATGCCATTCTTGCTGTAAACTCAGAGAGACAAGAAGCTGTTAAGGTCATGATGAGCCCATCAAATTCATGTTCCTAACACAATCATTCTATTAGGTGAAAGAAAGCAGGCAGCAGCAGCATCTACAAGTTCTCACCAGGGGTGAGTTCTAACTTACCTCACTGCTGGTTCGCTTCCTCCCGCGCCGCGTGGCCGCACCGTGTGGGCGTGCTTCGTGCGTGCACGCATGCGCAGTGCTGAAAAATCCAAAAAAATTTTCTTCTCCCAAAAAAAGCCAAAAACAAGATGGCGACACATGCACAGTGCCGGAAACTCGGCTTCTATGCATGCACAGAAGAAGAAAAAAATTTAAAAAATTTTTTAAAAAAAAATTTTCCAAAAAAAAATTCAAAAAAAAAAAAAGATGGCAGCATCCACGGACTGGCACCGACCGAACCGGCTCCGTGATGTCACCAGCGGGTTGCTACCGGTTCAGGCGAACCGGTCCGAACCGGGAGGAACCCACCTCTGGTTCTCACAAGCTTTGCCCCTTTAGGGTGTGTGTACAAAGTTCTAAGAAGTAGAAAGGAAGTGGGGGGTTGCATAATGCACCATAATACTGCTTTTATCACTCAACTCCCTTTGCCCTTCCCCTCCCCCAATACTGATAGAAGTCAGGCAACCACACTGTGGTTTGACCAGGCATTGTCAAGCACTGGGGAAAGCAGGAGATTCAGGCTGTTCAAATCAATATAAAGATTTATTGCAAGCTTAAGCTCTCGATAAGAATCTGAACTATTAACGGTCAAGGGAAATTTGCAGGAGTTTAAGAAAAGAAAGAAATTCAAGGTGGGCTGGACTTAGATCTCTTATGGGTGTGCAGGGACTCATGACTAATGATGCGTTTGACCCTTCCCTAAGGCTCAGCCTGGTTATCTCCTACAGGCATACTGTTTTATCTGTATAAGGACAATAACAGAAATCAAGCACAGAGCCATACACACACACAAACAAACACTTGTATTTTACATAAATCAATTTATTTCTACCCACAATCGGATCAAATTATATATAACTGAATGCACACTAGAAAATCATCAAAGCATTTTTATATGCTGGTTCCACTGCTGCATTCTCCACATGCATTTCCTTGTCCCAAGAATGAGCAATAACAAGAGAGTGTTCCCAGAACACTGCCAGAAAGACATTCACTCCTAAGTTGTTAAACTACATTCAACCATGGTATTGAATCCAGGCATATCTAGAACCTGATTTCAGAGGTGCAGGAGGTTCTCAACATGCTCATGAAAACCAAACCGATTAAGTTCTCTTCTGGGAACAACTAGCCAACATTTGTAAATTACGAAGAACGTGCAAAACAGGTTTTTGTTTCTGAAATAGTTGCTATTTTTATTGTTGTGCTTTTTTGTACTGTGTTGTTGATTTCGTTTTGTAAAACCATCCCAGAGTCATTTGGAATGAGGTGGGCTATAAATTCAATAAGCAAACAATTGGTGTGGGTCTTCAATTCAAAAACCTTGAATTACTATCATTCCCAAATACTATGGTCTTGCATAGCTAGATCTCCATCTGTTTACATCTGGTACATGGCTAAGTCCTCAAACTGAGGTGAAAGAACCATCCCAACTGGTATCTGGTTATCACCAAATATGTTTCTTCTACCTTTTTGATTAAAAAAGGAATTTTTATAACAACTGGATGAAAGACAATTCAAGGAGCATCCCTCATTATGTGGAATATCCTACCTGATTTCTTCCCCCCCCCCAACTTGGCATAACACAGAAGAAGAAGAAAAGGCATCTATATGAATAGCTTAATGACTTCCCAGATTGGCGGAATTGATTTAACATTCAATTGAGCCCTATGATCAGTATCAGTCTTGCCACCTACCGCCATTACCACATGTCTGTCTGGGAATACAATTAATCCAGTCAAACCCAAAGCCATGATTTCTGTTAGATGAACTGAAAACTCATGCTAAGAGTTTGCTGCTTAGAATAAGAACAGAATAGCTTTGTTGAGGGAATAATCTCAAAAGTTTAGTGAGGCAGCACGAGAATGTGAGGTGAGCAGGAGTGCAAGGGTGCGTGTGAGAAGCGTGGCATGGATTGAGGATGCAGTGTGGAATGGGGAATTTGCAAAGGGTGCAAAGTGCAAGAGGCCAGCATGAACTCATAGGTCAGTGGTGGCTAACCTTTTACGTCACCGCGTGCCAACCTGTGTGCCGGAAATGGCACGCAAAACCATCCCGCCTGGACCACGTGGCCTCGCTGACCTTCTCGCGTGCGGGGGCGCCAAAACCTGGAGGAGCAGTGTTCCGGCACACATGCGCGCACCAGCATCCGAACTTCTGGTTTCCGGCGTGGACGTGCACCCGACGAACAGCTGGCGCAACTGCAACCCGGAAGTTTGGGTGCCGGCGTGCACATGCGCTCCGGAACGCTGCTCTTCCGGGTTTCAGCGCTCCCGCGCGCGCAAAGGCCAGCTGACTGGAGCGCGTGTGTGCACAGGAACGCGGAAGGGGAGCCAGTGAGGCCATGCGTCCCGCACAGGATGGCTCTGCGTGCCGCTTGCAGCACGCATTCCATAGGTTCACCACCACGGTCATAGGTGCTGGAGGACAGTGTTCAGGTGGGAGAGACTTACCCCAGAGATTTGTGACCTTCTCTGTCAGCTTCCCCAATTACTTTCTGGAGAAGCCGGCAGGAAAGGTTGCAAATAGCGATTGCAGAGTGATTACAGAGTGCTACAACTGTCTGTAATTGCAAACCAATTGCCAAGCACCCAGCTCGCGATCACACAACGACAGGGTTGTTGGGACAGTTGGAACTCTGAGGGCTGGTCATAACCACCATTCGTTCAGCGCAGTCATAATTTTGAATGGTTGCTGAATGAATGATCCTAGGTCAAGAAGTACTTGCATTTGGATTCCAGAGGACTCCAGAGGATAAAACAATGCAACAAAACGCATGTCCAGCAATAAACACAACAAATAAAATCCTTCCCCTGCGATATTTGCCTATCACAGAATGGGCTGCTGCTCCTGGAATCAGAGGGCCCTCTTTGGAGAGATAATATAGACTGGGTAATACTCTCTTATTGAACTTCAAAGAAACTTTTCCCAGTGCACAAGGAAAAAACAACTTCAGGCCTCTAGGTTAGGATCCGCTTGAACACTTAACTGGGATCTGTGTAACTTCATGCCCTAGTTTCATTAAACAGATGTACCCTCTCCCATAAGGTCGACTTATATCAGTTTTTGCAGATACATCTCTATATTGAAGCCGAATACAAAAGCACCTCCATGCAATCTAGAACCCTGGACTATCCAGGTTCTAGGTCACATGAAAGCCCTTACAGATCATCTAAAGATCCCCTCCTAGATAGACTTTCACACTGCATGCAAGATTATCCCTGGACATGACTACATCAGGAACGAGGGAGGGGGAGTGAAAAGCTACATATCTTCAGACAAATATGCCTGGGGTAATGCTAACTGGAATATTTGGGCAGAGCTGTGAAGAAGAACCACATCAAAAGATTCAGGCAAAACGGTCTGCCTTCAAAGCCAAGTATGGGTGCTTTGAACTGCCCACTGTATTTGATGTATACTAAAGAAGCTAAACACCCTAAGTCCAACATTTCTGCAATGAAATCCCTCTATGAAACGGAGAAAAGAACCAAAGATCTTGTGTTATGAGTCTCCAGCAAAAGGGAGATTTGGTTAAGAGCAGCTTCTTAGCTCATGTTCTTAATCACTTTGCCAAGTACAGTATAATCTTAATTGATACCACCTAATCATTGTATTTAAAAGCCACTTTGAAACTACATATAAATAGAAAAGCAGGGCGTAAATCCAATAAAAATAAGAAATAGCGTTGTAAAAATAATCAGATAGGCTTCTGATTCAAGGAGGGAGGAAAAGCCTGATGAAGAGTGGTAATAGATAGTCTGGAATTAATATCAGAATTAATACCTGTTGGGTGTACTGTACCTGATTTTGCCTTTCATGCTGCTACAAAGATGGCATATATTTAATGAATCAGAATAGCAACGACACAGAAGGAAGCTATTCCCAACACCTCTTTCTCTTCAGCACTAAAGATCTTTCTGTTCTTCCAATTCAAGAGTCTTCAACTTTTTGCTGCAACTGTTCTTGTTTTCCAATTATCTGCTTAGTTTGGTGCCTGCTGCAAGAAAGAATTGGCAAAGAATCTCATACTCCAGATATTCCACATAGGCCCCATTGTAGCTGAACTTGTAAACGAAGGAAGACGCAGACCAAGAGCTCAAATGGATTTCTAGATGATTTTTCTCATGCGCCCACACACACACTCCACACTTCTGTGCACATCCACTCATACTACGTTTCCACTTGCAAAACCCAAGAGAAACAGAAGTGAACTGCTGAATAGGATTTTGGAGCTTGGATCTGTGATATCCGAAGAAGATTATCTGAACAGCAAGTGTCAAGCAATGAGAAAAAGCAAGCATGATTTGCCCTTCTTAGAAGCTTCCAAAGGCATCTGGTGTGCCATGCATGGGAACCTCTAGGGAAACCTCTAGCCTGACCAAGCAAGAACATATTTCAGCAAAAGAACTTGACAGAACCTTTCTGTTTATTGTATCTAACAACCTAGCCCTTTGCTTATGAGAAAGATCTTTGCAGTGTCAGAAATCTGCTTATGCCCTCTGATACTTTTAATAATGGGTGACACAGAAGGTTCAAAAGCTCTATGCCTCCAAATACAAAGTGAGAGTCAAAAAAAAACAACAACAATCCTTCAGCGTTTGCTCGCCCATGTTTCTAATTTTAAAATGAGTTGAGGTTGGTTTCATTTACACAGTGAAGCAGTGAATGGCAAATTGTCATTACATATTATGACAGGCACCCAATCCATCAACCTTCTCAGCATGGCAAGAAATGCGGTTGATTTAATCACAGAATGGGATCAATCTCCATCTTGGCTTTGTTTATAGAGAAGGAAGGAAAATGGGGTGGGAAGTGTGGTTTTAAGTGCACACATTGCCATTCTGATAATTTTTTTTGTAACCCCAGAGTGTCCTTCTCTTGAAACAACTCTAACTGAAGCCAACAAATGATTTTCAGCTTTTAGGAAACCTAGATTTAGTTCACCCATCACAGTAAGCCAAATTGTACTTGTTTTGAATTAAGTTAAGATATCAATCCAGCCATAGTAATCTATAAATCCTGAGAAGTGGTTTACTAACTTTTGGTCTGCAAAACACTGGTGCTAATCCATGAGGTTGTGTAGGTGATTCATAGGAAGAGAAAGAAAAGATAAAATAATGACAGGTACTGTGAGCATACAGTGACAAATATACTGGGCTTTGGGTTAGCATAAGAACCATATTTTATTATTCCTTCATATACAGGCTTGATTCATATCAAACATAAGCTGTACTAAGATGTATATTTTTTAAGATGGGTTATATGGTGATCTGCAAAGAAAATGTATGAATTTACATAAAGAAAAAGGGACTGGAGGCTAAAACATATAAAGAATGGTTGCAGGAATTGGGTATGTCAGTTTAATGAAAAGAAGGACAAGGGGGTGACATGATAGCAGTGTTCCAATATCTCAGGGGCTGCCGCAAAGAAGAGGGAGTCAAGCTATTCTCCAAAGCACCTGAGGGTAGGACAAGAAGCAATGGGTGGAAACTAATCAAGGAGAGAAGCAACTTAGAACTAAGGAGAAATTTCCTGACAAGTTAGAACAATTAATCAGTGGAACAACTTGCCTCCAGAAGTTGTGAATGCTCCAACACTGGAAGTTTTTAAGAAGCAATTGGACAACCATTGTCGGAAATTAGTATAGGGTTTCCTGACCAGAGCAGGGGATTGGACTAGAAGACCTCCAAGGTCCCTTCCAAAATTCTGTTATTCTATATTCTAAGTGCCTTTTTCTCTCTGTATACAAAGTGCTGCACAGTCTATTATATATTGGCATTACTGGAGACTGTTGTACTTCATGAGCCACTCCATACTATAGTCAGATTTTACAATTCCATTCCATTCCATTCCATTCCATTCCATTCCATTCCATTCATTGCAAGTTTAGCATGATAGGTAAGTCCAAGCATGTGTGGTTTATTCAGTGAACCATGCTTAAGCAAACCATGATTCAGCACAAAAGCATCAGCACATAGTTTCTCTCTACCATGAATTTCACAGAGAGCTATATATAAAGGTTGGGTATGCACGTATGCTTAACTCGGTTATTGAAATAATTTTTGGCATTTGCGCGATATATTAAACCGTAAATTGACTAAAAAGGCTGGATTCACACCACATGCTAAGTCCCCCTAAGCCAAATTAAACATGAGGCTAACCCAATTTAGCATGTCATGCCAGTGCAGCCACTAGACTGTCATCTAAAACATCAAGTGGATTTTAAGACGACAGCCAAAATGTTTTCATTCAGAAAGCAGACGTTTAAAGGAAAGGCATCTGTGGTGCCAGACTGTCAATGATCCATCCATCCATGATACTCAGATTGTCTTCACAGAGCACGCATGTGCCAATGATCCCTTTCCTTTTTTTCCAGCAGCAGCGGCAACACACAATTTTGCCTCCCATATCCAAGCCAGTCCTGCTACCAATATGGGTACTCCTCAACTTACAACCATTCATTTAGTGACCATTACAATGGCATTAAAAAAATGACTTATAACCAGTCCTCACACTTATGACCGTTCAGCACCTCTGAGGTCACATGATCAAAATGTGGGACCTTGACAACTGGCATGGATTTATGATGGTTGCTGAGTCCTGGGGTCATGTGATCACCATTTGCAACCTTCCTAGCCAGCTTCCAACAAACAAAGACAATGGGGGAAAGCTAGATTTGTTTTATGACCAAATCCTTCAGTTAATGACCATGATAATTCACTTAACAAAAAGGGTCATAAATCCGGGTGCTTCATTTAACAAATGCTTTGCTTAGCAATGGAGGTTCCGGACTCCATTATGATCCTAACTGTACTAACTGTACAGACCTCAATTGTCTAAGAATGAGAAGAATTTAGCCACCAATCAGGAGATCAAACATGAGAGAAAGAAGGTAGAACAAGTGAAGCCAATCTTGGCTTCAAGTCAATCTTCCATACAGAAGTGATAATCACAGACATGAATTAAGCAAGGTGGTACTGTATATCTATATGTGCAATGAAAGAAGTTGGGCTTTGGATGCGCTTTGCACATCAGTTAAAAATCAAAATGAACTAGAACTTAAATATTCACTGCATTGGCCAAAGTGGCTTTGGTCATGGGCTTCCTAGAAGGTTTCTGGGATGGGAAAATACTTACCCAGCTGTTTTAAATCAAAGATATTCTGGGATTCCTCTAGTCAAATTCAATCTAAACTTCAAAAGCTAGTCAGAAGTTGATTCTTTATCCTTTAAGAAGAGAGGGAACCAGGAGAAATTACAAAAAGCAGCCCATTCCTTTAAGGGAACCATAGGAAGCTCCACTAAAACCACAGAATTCCAGCAATATTGAATTTTGAATCTGTTGGTAGAACATAACTACTAGAATTAGATACAATGAGGTGGGAAGTACAGTATCTTTTGAGTTTTTAGCTTTTCTTGTTGCTTATAATTTCTTTTTGGTTTGATTTTTCTTAAGTTACTTCTTTTTTGTTTCCTGTATAGCTTTTTTTAGATAATAGGTGAGTTTTTCTTCTTAAATGAAATAGGCTTATGACAAACTACTAGATAACCCTTTGGCTCATCACTTTGGAGATACAGGTAGTCCTCAACTTATGACCACAACTGAGCCCAAAATTTCTATTGTTAAGTGAGACATTTGTTAATGGGAGAGTTTTGCCCCATTTTACGACCTTTCTTGGCACAGTTGTTAAGTGAATCACTGCAGTTGATAAGTTAGTAGCCCAGTTGTTAAGTGAGTCTGGCTTCCCCATTGGCTTTGCTTGTCAGACAGTCACAAAAGGAGATCACATGACCTTGGGACACAGCAACGGTCATAAGTATGAGTCAGTTGCCAAGCATCTGAATTTTGAACACATTATCACAGGGATGCTACAAAGGTCGTAAGTGTGAAAAATGGTTGTAAGTCACTTTTTTCAGTGCCACTCACTGTAACTCTGAATGGTCACTAAACAAACTGTTGTAAGTCGAGGACTATCTGTATTTCCTTACCAGATTCCTCAATGCCTTCAATAATGGCAGAATTTCTATTGTACTGGAAAATTTCTTTAAAATTCAGGAGACATTCAGAGACGTGTCTGCCTTGAAAATAGCCCATGTTGAACTGTATACAGCACAGGGAAACATCAGGAGCTGACCACAAGAAATGTTTTATGATATTTCACATGATGTCATAAAATGCTTTATGATAACTCCTATAAAATATTTTATGAAATTGCCAAATTTCAATTCATTGGAGCCACCGGTCTTAAATTTTGGACCCATTCTGTAAGTTAGCCTATTTGAGATACCATAGTTGAAAAACGTTTGCTGTATGATTCACTGCTTTGCCCAGTTAAAGGTTAAAGACGTGAGAGAGTCTTAGTTAGCACCTAGATATAACACAGAATATATAACTATAGTTATTTAATGCATCTATAATGCTATAAAGTGCTAAAGGTTTCTTCCAAAAATGTTAATTGTAATCTTTTAAAGGTTTACATAGGTGTTGTTTTTTTTTAAAGTGCTGTATTTCTCTGCTTTTCACAAAAAAGGAAAAAGGAAAACGCAAACAGCTTTGGGACTTTGGGCAGAAAACAAATGGGAAAAGTGAAAATACCTTGAAGATATGAAGGAGCTGTCAATATCAATTGCAGGCAGGGGGCAGGGGAAGATCAAAGAATGACAGTGAAAAGCCAGGAGCTCTAGGGCAAGAGTGTTGATGAGGGATCCTGGGGCCCTGCATAGCTTAAATGAATTTTCAGTTTGATTGAGTGAAGCTGTTAATACCACAATGTTGCAGCAAACAAGGTAGCTTCTCTGATCTACAAGTAGTCAGGAACTGACTTACCTGTATATCATTGCTAGCCAAGTTTCTAGTACTCAATAAAGAGTGCTCGATCAGGGCCAGAGTAGGCATCTTGTGAAAGAAACCTAGGAGCTGATAATAGCACCATCCTTCCTGGAACTCACTTCAAAAAATAGTATTTCAGATGCTGGAATCTACAAAGGCTCTGAGGCCATGCCTGTGAGCACCAGCAGAAGAGCATGAGACATGGGCTAGTGCACCAACGTTCCCACACGCACCCTAAAATTTTCAAATCCCACAGCCTTTATTTTTACACGCAACTTGATTAGAGCTTGATCAAACCCCAAAAGCCATTTACCATGATGAGAGTCTCATCCTGAATAAGCAAAACATGCACTACAGATAATCCTCATCTTTTGATTGGTTGTTTAACAACTGTTCGCAGTCACAACAGCTTTAGAACGGGTGCTTTACAGCTCATAAAACACTTCCACCCACAAGTTGCTTTAGCTTCCCGGTCACATGACCACATTTTGAACACTAGATAACTTGTTGGTATGGTTGCTAAGCGCCTTGTGATCGCCATTTGCAATCTTCTCAGATGGCTTCCCCAGAAAAGGAAACCAACAGGGAAGTTTGCAAGGGGAGAAGAGGTTGGATTTGAGGTCTGTTCCCCCAGAACACAGAGGGATTTTCCCTCTGCTCCATGCAGGGAGGGGAAATCACCCAACGTGCTGGAGGAATGAATGTCAAATCTGGCTATTAGTGAATGCCAATATTATTGCAATCATTCTCCCTGGTGGGGCATGGAGAAGGCCCAAGCCTCCCTGGTATGGTGGGAGGCCCTCTCTCTCTCCCTGGCAGTCTACTTAACAATCTGCCCAGTCACTTAACAACCATAACTGGGAGAGTCAGGGTTGCAGTCGTTGAGTGAAGCAGTCACATGGCATCTCACGTAACAACTGCTTTGCTCAACAACTGAGATTCCAAGCTCAGTTTTAGCTGTAAGTAGAGAACTATCTATATAAAACAGAGGAACATTAAAGAACAGGACCTCTCTCCGCATGCTTCACTCCAAGCTTAGCTATAGCCAAAATGTTTATAAAAAGGAAAGAAAAACCACAAGGCCTGAACCTAGAACATGTGAAATTGTAAGGAGAGTGTTTCTAAGCAAATGCGAGAGTGCCCTACTACACCCGTAACAATAGCTTGAATAAAGAAGTAAAGAAAAGAGCAGCCATTTCCATGAAAACTCACCCCTTTTTCAGACTGTGGGCCATTTAGTCATGCATGTAGGAAAGTAGAAGAGGCCAGCAGTGAAACTAAAGTTTGGATTTAATTGGAATGCTAGAATTAATTTCACCAACTAAAGTTCTCGCTATTGTTTTCTACGTCAGTTAATAAACCTTCCCCTTTGGCCATACAGAAATCTTAACACTCTGTTGGCAATCCAATAAATGCTTTGACCAAGTGGAGAGTCAGATTACATGACATCTGGAGACCCTTCCTACTCTATTATGATTTGTATTGTAAGAAGTTAGCACCCACCCCTCTCCTAGGAAAATGAGATATTTTAGGAAATATTAAAAGGGCAGAATATTCCCCCTAAAAGGGAGGCAGAAACTCAGCCCCCCCCCCCCTTGTCAATGGGCCATTAAGGCCTGGGCCAGTCTATTCTACATAACAAAGATCTACCTCCTTCAGACAGAGCCATAGTAGAAATTGCCCAAAGCCCTTTCATTACATCATCCCCAAGCAAGGCTCAACCAAGCCTGGGACTCAGGACAGCCTACAGAGTTGCCCCTGCATGGCCCCATGGGAGTCTGACAACCAATCAGAACACAAGCTCAAATTCAAAACCCAACAGAAGGCATAAAACCCAGGCACTCCCAGCATCTCTTCCTTTTTTTTCTGCCCATGGCTCAAGCCATGTGATCCTGTTCATCAATAAACCATCTTTCCAATCAGCCACCATGTTTCCAGTGTCTTTCTCCCCACTTGGAACTGAACCCAAAAGGATATTTCTTCCAACGGTATGATTGTAATATAATTTTTGAAGAAGCAGGGGAAGCCACATGCAGGCTGTTTCCCAAACAACCTCCAGTTGTACATCCTTGTCTTTCTTTTGGCCGTTCCTTGAAGATTTAATCTTCAGGTGGGCAGCCAGAGATATTAAGCCCTCTCTCCCAGAGACTTGTTCCCATACCTCCTTTCCTTTGTAGTTGGTGGAGAATTAGTAGGCAGACAATGCAGAAAAACATAAATATTCTTCTCTCGTTTCAAAGGCGAAGGCGTTATCACAAACCTCACACAATCGGGCAAAGATTAAAAGGGAAGAAATTGTTCTCTTCTTGCTTCCTACTTATGTGAAATGTATTTATCTATCTATTTATTTCTTAGAGATGTAATGTTTTATGTCAATTTTCGCTTTTGCTTCCATATGTGTTTTTTTTAATGGCTTAAGTGGCCATGGAATGGCCACCAAAACAAAAATTGCTCTCAGATGGGTCCATCTGGCAATCTTCTAACTACTAGGACATTAACTCAGTTCCTGGGGAGATGGTGTGGGGAAAAGCAGAAGAGATGGGGAGGGGAGATTGGCAGCAAAGACTTCATTCATTTTGGGTCACTACAATCTAAAGCAGCACTTAGTGAAAACAAAAGGCAGATAATTAACATTTCGCAGACAGAGCAGAGAACTGGAACATGGTCTGATGAAGAGATTTGTTTATTTATTCATTGTAACATTTTCCAGTCTCCTTTCTACTGGATACACACTGAACATTGCCTCTCAGGAATCTCTGACTCACAGACAGAACCAAGATACAGAAATACAATGCTGACCTTGGGCCATGGTGTCCCAGATCCAAGACTCCACCAACCATCGAGTTCACTGCCCAGTTGCTCCCTTGCAACCTCATCTATTTCACCATGTTGCTGCTTAGGAAAATAAAAGCTTTGGCACCCATAGAGAAAAGGGAGCACCAGTTATGGTTCCTCGTCAGTGGATGTTCACCAATGAAGCTCCACCAGAATTTGTTCAGTCCTGGTCCTCCACAAACCCCAACTCATTCTTGCCACTAGGCAAGAAAACTGAGTTGCCAAAATACAATAGCCGGGTTGGCACCACATGCTAAAGCAAAGCCAAAGCAAGCCCCATCATGGGTTCACCTTGTCATGTCCTTCCATCACCCTCAAGTTCTGAAAAAAAAGTCCATCCATCTAAAAGTAGCTTTGAAACCAACAGTGTCTCCCCTTCCTGAAAGATAGACCATGCTGTTTTTTTGGTGTATTATTGCAGAAATATAGAATCACTCAAAGGAGACATTTGGCTAATACACTTTTCAGCACTCAGATATGCTAATACATTGATGCTGGATACACTCATTCAGTACTCAGAGTGACTGTTTCATCTCTGCTTGAAATACGTAAACCATCAGTGATGTTTAGCAAATCTTGAACAAGAGGGGAAAAAATCTATGAAGGGAGCCGTCTGTATGTATCAACATTGCCAAGCATTTTATTTCAGTTTTATATATTTAAGGATGTTCAATCAGGAGCAGAGACCCTGCGGTGCATGAGGTCCTCCATACAAAACTCCCTTCATATCAGAAAAAAAGCATGTCAAGGGTAGAACCTTTCTCGCTGAGGGTCTAGTTTTCAGCATGCAGAGACATTTATCTGATTTATACATTCATTCATTCATTGAAGTAAATTCAGAACATTTAGTCACATCATTCTCACCCACCCTGAAGCTTGCAGAACCCAAAATCTGGGCATGCACTGCAGAAATCATTTCTATCTAGTCCCTCTCTCAGTATTGGTTCCCATTCCAGAAATACTTCAGGGTAACTTATTTATTTGCCCAAACGCCACTCAAAAAGAAGAAGAAGAAGGCAGCTAGCAAAGACCTAGCCCTCCAACTGAGCCCACCCCAATGCTGTCCTTCAGCAAGGACAGGCAAAGAATACAAACAAGCCATTCCCATCTGCCAGATAAAAGATGAAGGTCAAACATCAGAAACCTAAAGCCAAAACTGGCTGGACAGCTGCAGGAGAAGAGACGGTGCTGCATATCAAATAGGGAAACAAAGAGACTCTGGGTTTTAACTTCTCCCATGGTCCTCAAACAACTCTCAAGCAGGCTAGAAGATCCTATCTAAGGTCACTTTGTGCATTATAGCAGATAGACAAATCCAGTTTTGACATGCTAGTTCTACACCTAAAAGCATAAGAACAACAACAGACACAATGATCACATAATTCCTAAAGCGACATGAGTCAGGACTCACACCTGGTGTTTACAATCTTTTGGAGGACGTGAATTTTAAATGCCAAGGCCGATTTGCCTCTGCCCCACAGCCCTCACTCCAATTTCAGTGCAAATTTCCCCAGCATCCGGTGAAGAGAATACCAACCCAAGACAGATGGCTCACCAATGCTGCCACCCACAGGCCATTTGTCACATTAACTGGAAGAAAAGTAACATGGTCCTTACCATGTTCAAAGGACCCAAAGCAATCTTCCCAGGTGAAAACACAAAGGCATCAATAAGAATGTGATTTTTATTCCATTCTGGAGTGGGGTTTTTTTCACACTTAACAATCATTTTTCTACCCAGAAAACAAACTATGTGGGATTTGTTTATTATATTCTTCACTGTCAATTTATCAGACAACCCCCCTGTAGGGTAGATTAGGCAGAGAGTGCATTAAAACGCAAACAAAATTGTATATCAAAAACAAGTGTATTTGTTTTTGTTTAAACCTGCTGCTCTCGGCATAATAATTATAATTCAAGACGTGTAAACCAGGCAGTAACAAAATTAAATATGAAAAGATTGCCCCAAAAAGTTAAATATTTTAAATAAATGATAAAGAAACCAAAGGGGGCCCTCAAAAGATACTCAAAGAGATTATCTCTCAGATATGGAGCAATCAATAAATTGTCCCTGTCTTTGCAAGTAACTAATGACTACAGCATCGTGGAAATCCCTAAATTTGTCTGCCTCGCTCATACAAGTATCGCTTACGGTATTTATTCACTGACCTTACATAAGTCTTATACAATACTTTAAAAATTGAGGCAACATCTGAGGCCCACAGCTGCAAGGCATTAAGACACTCAACTCTCTTCTTAAAGACCTCTAAACCCAAAAGTGGCTCAGAAAATTTAAGCCCCATTGTTGTGGTCCGCCAGCGGCCAGCAGAACTGGCAGCAGATTCGGACAGTGAGGAGGTTGGGGAGGAACATGGGCCAGTCCTGGAGTCTGAGGAAGGCTCTGACGAGTGCTCTGCGTCGGAGGCAGAGATGGGGCCAGGGCAGTCTGACAGGACCCTTGGATCTGTTACCTTCTTAGCCTATGGCGAAGCCTGACTATAGCCTTGAGAACATCTGCCTTTGGAGTCAGACATCAGTGAGGCAGATGAACAGCTGGAGCCTGTTCCCAGTGTGCGCATGCGCAGAGCTGCCAGACGAAGGGAACAGCTAAGGAACAAGGGTCGACTTGGGAGTAAGGCCACAGGTGGACGATGAATGGCCCCTCCCATAGGGAATAAGAGAGGAGCGAAAGGGGATGGGAGTTTGCAGGAGACAATTAGTTCGCTTAATTGGTTCGTGATTCTCAGAGACTTCTTGCCAAGTTTTGAAGATATCAGCCTGGCAGCTCTCCAAGCCAGATATGGTCTGTGACTGTAAATTTATCCTTGAAAGACTTTGCTGGATGTGAATGAGAAGAATTCACAGTAACTTAATAAAAAGGGGTTTTTGTCAGGACAAGGAGTCTGCTTCGTGGTTTGTGGAAACCTAGGTCAGAACACCCATAGATTCTAGGCGTCTCTTAAAAATTGGGTTGTGCGTATTACAGTAATAACCTCAGAGAAAGAGAAAGATTTTTGTGGGGAAACACTCATATGAAGATGTCATAGCCTGCTGAGAAGTCACCTTGTTCCCTGGGGAAACAGAAGACTGGATGGAGACCGGCTTGTGACCTAATTCAGGTGGGTTTTTCTCATCAAGAATTATTGCCCTGAAGGACATTAGAATCTAGGCCTTTGGGACTTTCAATAACCCCAACATCCAGCATGATGTTCTCAAGGCTATAATCAGGCTTCACCATAGGCTAAGAAGGTAACAGATCCAAGGGTCCTAGCCTTCATTGCAACAGAGTGATCCTATATTTAAAGCAGGTGTGCCTATAGGTGTACTTTGGGGGTAGGCAATCCGCAGCCTCAGAGTAGGATGCAGCCCCCCAAATTCTTTTTTGTAGCTCACAGAGCCCCTCCTAATCATGATTGCTAGGAGCTGGTGGCATAATTTCCTGGGAAACAGATGAAAACTGTAGCACACCATCCAAAATACGCATATTATGGTTAAGAAAACAAGCAACACCCTAAACTTTCGGTGGGGGGTGGAGAAACCCCAATTGCTATGCACAATATGGCTCCTCTCACATAGTGGCCCTCAGCTCTCAAAAAACATTAAGAGTGGTCCTCGGCCACAAAATGGTTGCCCACTTTCAATACAGATGGTGCCATGAGCGCCAGACATCTCAGCCTTTTTAAACTCCAGAGAAGTAGCTGACATATTCTGTTGTAGCAATAAAGCACCATGAATTCTATTAAGGGATAAGAAAATCAATTGTGGCATAACCTTTCATAGACCTGAGCTCAGTTTTCAGATCAGTGATGTATAAAGCTTGTAGCAGAACTAATAAAAGAAAAAGGCTCCGGTCATTTATAGGCCCCAAATTCCGATCATTTATAGGCCCCAAATTCCAAAAGCAGAACTCACAAGTGCTAATGCCTTATCCACACTCCACACATACCAGGAAACACTACTGTTGGTGCTTATCACATGCAACGGTCTTCCAACGGTTTCATTGCTGGGATTTTCCCTTGGCAGAAGCAATTATTGGGCCAGTTTCCCTCCCTCTCTCTCTTTCCAACTATAAGTCCTGATCAATGGAGCAATCACCAATTTATTTTATTTTATTTATTTATTTTATTTATTTGTTTGTCAAACATGTACAAGGTAGCAGGTATAGGTATAAACATAAACATAATCAAGGTGAATACAGATAGATGAGGACAATAGGACAGTAGGACAGGGACGGTAGGAACGCTGGTGCGCTTAGGCACGCTCCTTACAGACCTCTTAGGAATTGGGTGAGGTCGACAGTAGACAGTCTAAGGTTAAAGTTTTTTGGGTTTGGGGAAGAAACCACAGAGTCAGGTAGTGAATTCCAGGCATTAATCACTCTGTTGCTGACGTCATGTTTTCTGCAGTCGAGTTTGGAGCGGTTTACATGAAGTTTGTATCTATTGTGTGCTCGTGGATTGGTGTGGTGGAAGGTGAAGTAGTCATTGACAGGTAGGACATTGGTGGAATAAGTTATTCTGTTGTGATTGGAGGAGTGGAGTATTCTTCTCGTGAAATATTTTTGGACTCTCTCAATTGTATTAATGTCCAATTCTCTTGATTGTTGCAACTGTGAAAATGTATGAGCAAAAGGAAGTATTTCCTGAATCTAGCACTGCTACAACTTAAAAATCGAGCGTTCTGGTAAGGGTGTGCAGAATCTTTCATATCTGAGTAGAAGAAAATCTGGATTTTAACACATTTCGGGGTGGAAACTAGCCTAAACACATCAACTATAGAAGGTTCTCATCTTACAACTATTTGTTTAGTGGCTGTTTCAAAGTTATATCAGCACTGAAAAAAGTGACTTATACAATTGTTGCGGCATCCCTATGGCCAGGAAATCAAATTTCAGGCACTTCGCAACTGGCATATGTTTGTGAAAGTTGCAGCATCCCAAGGTCACACAATTAACATTTGTGACCTTCCCAGCTGGCTTCCAACAAGCAAAATCAATGGGGAAGCCAGATTCGCTTAACGACTGCGTGAGTCACTTAACAACCCTGGCCAAAAAAAGGCCGTAAAATTGACCCCCCCAACTCACTCAACAACTGCCTTGCTTATCAATGGAAGTTCCGATCTCAATTGTGGTCGTAAGTTGAGGATTACCTATACAAGATCTGATTTGGACTTCAGTAATTTGGAAAAACATCCTGACTTGCCTTAGTCTGCTTTGGGAAATAGTTCAATTCAAATCCAAATCAGAATCTCATCGTGAGCAAACTGAACATTTATGTCTCTTCAGTGTTAATCACTAGCCAATAAAAACATGGCAATGACCAAGTTGCCTTTCAACCAAGACTGGATACAATTTGCAGACACAGTTCTCCAGTTACACTCAATTAAGTGCAGGCAATTTGTATGCATACCTTTTAGAGGTGTTCCTAAATATTCTGTGAAGTATCAGGGTATGACCAATGCAATTCCATACAGGTTGTACCTGTGGCCCCATGAAATTAACCTGCAAAATGTCAGCAGGAGAGACACAATGTGGGGGAATTATCGTGAACGAAACACAGTGTCAAAGTATCTCTTATGTTTCATTTTCTACTCAGCTGACAGAGTCATCTGAATTTAAAGCACGTCATCCTTGGCTAAGGTCATGGAGCACAATCCAGGAAGGAAATGTGAAGTTGAGCAAACTCAAATTATTCTACTTTAAATGCATTATGCAGAGATCCAGCTCTCTGGAGAAGGGTCTAATGCTGGAGAAGGTAAAAGGAAAGAGAAGAAGAATGCAGAAAAGAGAATGAACGCCATTCTGCCAACAATGGATGTGCCACTGGAAGACCTGAAAGCCCATGTTAGGGACAGATCTTTATGGAAAGAAGGTACCTAAGTGGTTGATAGAAGTTGAAAATGGCTTGATGGCACATAATCAATCCCTTTCTTGGAAGTGGCAATGAATTTTTTTTTAAAAAGAACTGGACGCTAGCTTCCTTGAGTAATTTGGTTGAACAGAAAGATGAGACAAAAATACAAAAAAATGAATACCATTCTTCTTCAATTGGCTGGGTTCTTTATTCTGTGACCCTGCTACTTACAGTACACATACAGAAAGTGTTAAATTAATACTCGGTGTAATCATAAAACCTGCCTGACTGTAAAGCCTTCAGGAGCATACATCCTTTTTGAATCCAAATATCACACTTAATCCAAAAAAGTATTCTTGCAAGCAAGCAAACTAGGGCACACAGCTACAAAAGGCAGTGAAAGTCCCAAAGCAGTTGGTGGTATGTTCTTTCTATGCTCCTTTTCTCAAGTCAAGTAAAAAAGGAGAATTTTGAGTAAAGCTTAAAGCCCTAACCCTAACCTTAACCTTCTTAGTTGTCAGTCACAACACTCACACTTTTTTCACCATGCTATAACTGTTGACTCACCTGCAGAAAATTGGAGGATGAAACATATAGACTTTTCTAGGCAGAATTTCTGCATATCTGTGGATAGTCAAATCATTCCTGAAGTGTCCTGAGGACTTGGAAATGGCTCGAGGCAATTTGGAAGACTGTCTCTTAATTCTGAACTCGATCAGATGCAGTTCAGGAAGGATTCGTCTAAATCAGCGGTTCTCAACCTGTGGGTCGCGACCCCTTTGGGGGTCGAACGACCCTTTCACAGGGGTCACCGTGCGTGCTAGCCCGCCATCTTGGTGTCACCGTCAGCAGGGGTGAAATGCTCCTGGTTCGGGCGTGCCTGCGGGTCGCCAGACAGCCGGTAGCAACGGAAGCAGGAGACTTCGCCCACCCGCCCGGACGCTGCCATTTGGGTTCTTTTACCCTCTGTGCATGCGCAGAACGCTTTGTGCACGCGCAGAGGGTAAAAGACCCCAAATGGCGGTGTCCGGGCGGGTGGGCGAAGTCTCCCGCTTCCGTCGCTACCAGCTGTCCGGCGACCCGCAGGCACGCCCAAACCGGGAGCATTTCCCCCCTGGGGCCACGCTCCCTTTGTCCCCTCATTGCGCACGGGGAGGGGGGGGGGAGGGGTCGCGGCGGCAGGACGGGGGTCGCGGGGGGTCGCGGCATTAGGAAGGTTGAGAACCACTGGTCTAAATTCTGCTATGGGTTTTGTATGGCTAATCACAATAGATGAGCAATGGTTCCTCAATCCCAATTGCTTAGCACAAGCTGGAGCAACAACCACAGAATTTTTCTCTTTCCCCCCCACCCCCCAAAATTAAACTGGCTAAAAGGGTCATTAAAAAAACCAAGATCCTATGTCTGAATTATGTGTCCTGTCCCCCCACCCCCGCGTTCCAAAAAAAGCTCTTATGCTGCACCTGATCCCACTTGGCCAACTTCTAGTAAAAACACAAAAGGCAGTTCTGCAAGCCTGAAGCCTGTCCATTTGTATCCCAAAGGTACAACTGCATCAAAACAACTCATCCAAAGCACAAACACACAAAAGGGAGATAAAATGTTTTTTTCTTCCTGCGGCTGGTTGGCAGCCCTGACTAAATTTTTAAACACAGGATAAACTATTATGCTGCTGCTATGAACACACAAACTATTTGAATATCCTCTTATCTTTCTCTTGCAAGATTACAGCCACTGTCTCCCACGGCTTATTCTGAAGTCAGCCCACTGGCTGCATCATTAATATTGAGGCATTAGATGACTTTATTTGCAATGTTGACCAACCCAGGGGCAAGCCATGAATTGCTATTACTATCAAGGACAAATCTCACAGGCCTGACAAGTTCCCCCAGAAAGATTTGACAAATAGCAGTTGACAAATAGTTGACTGGGCCAAGAAACCTACAGGTAATCCTCATTTAACAATCACTCAGTCAGTGACTGTTCAAAGTTACAACTGTGCTGAACAAGTGGTACCTATGACCAGTCCTCTGAGTTCCAGCTATCCCAGCAGTCCTACAGTCATATGGTTACGATCTGGTCACTTGGCAACCAGCTCACCCTTACAATGGTATGGTTGCAGCGTCCTGCAGACACATCTGCCTGCAATTTGGCAGATCGAATCTCACCAGGCTCAAGGTTGACTCAGCCTTCCATCCTTCCGAGGTCGGTAAAATGAGGACCCGGATTGTTGGGGGTAATATGCTGACTCTGTAAACCACTGTAAAGCATTGTGAGAGGGCTGTAAAGCATTGTGAAGTGGTATATAAGTCTAAGTGCTATTGCTACTGCTATTACCATTTGCAACCTTCTCTATCAGTTTTCCTAAAGCAGGGGTGGGGAACGATGGCCCTTTTATGACTTGTGGACTTGTGGCTCAGGAATTCTGGGAATGGAAGTCCACATGTCATAAAGGGGCCATTGTTTGCCACCTCTGTCCTAAAGCAAAGTCAATGGAGAAGCCAGCAGGGATAATTGCAAGTTGCTCTAAGTGGGGTAAGTCATTTGCACTCTCTCCCACTTAGTAGCAGCTACCCGCCAGCCGCCTACTGCGCTCACGTTATGCCAACCACACATCCTCCACCATCTCTGGCAGCAGCCACTTACAGTACTTGCCTACCAGCCTTCTTGTGAGTCACCTGTGACTTGCTTTACAATGTACAATCCTCACTTAACAATAGCAATGGGGAGTGCCGTCTCTAAGCAATGCAGTCATGTAACATCACACTATATGACCATATCATTTAACAATGGAAATTCTTGTCCCAATTACTATAGTTAATTTGTATTTGTTTAGAATTTCACAAACTCTCTCTACTTCACACTCTTGGCTCGGACTAAGCTATAGACAAGCTCTCTCTCTCTCTCTCTCTCTCTCTCTCTCTCTCTCTCTCTCTCTCACACACACACACACACACACACACACACACACAGAGGAATCACTGGCAACTGATGTTTTGTTATGTTAACCAAACCTGGTTCCACTCAATGCTGCTGAGAGGCCAACATGCACTGAACCACAAATGTTTCCAGCATAATAAATCTTCTACTCTTTAAAAATCCAGGAAGATTGCATTATTGCCAATTACTGCAAGTAAGAATGGCTTATGTGCTTATCTTGGACTCGGCAGACTATTGCAGAGAAATGTCACATGTAAATCTTTTTGAATCTCATGGCCTATTCTGCCTTACAGTTTATTTATCTTTTCCCATAACCCAGACAACTCTCTGTGCTAACGGAGGATAATATTTTTCCCATCTGAAAGAGTGGATTCCTGTCCCTAAAAGCTTCTGCTACAACGAATCTGTTAACATTTTCAGGGACACAGGACTCTCAGTGCCGCCTCAAGTGATCCATCTCTTTCCCATGATAGAATCTGTTTGTTACTCTTCCTCATGAGATTCTCAGGTTAGTAGCAGTATCTCTTTGCAGTTATCAAACGACAAGCCATTAGGCACACCCAAATTACATTAAGAACTGTCCATGGTACTGATCTAGCTTACTTAACTGAATTTGAACTTCTTGTACTACAAAAAAGTCCTCAACCTACAACTACAATTGAGTCCAATATTTCTGTTGCTAAGCTAGATAGTTGTTAAGGGAGTTGCATCCCACCACAGGAGCCCTGGTGGTGCAGTGGTTAGAATGTAGTAGAGATCATTCCTGACGGAGCTCAAGGTTGACTCAGCCTTCCGTCCTTCCAAGGTTGGTAAAAATGAGGCCCTGGATTGTTGGAGGCAATATGGTGACATTGGAAACCACTCAGAGAGTGCTATAAAGCAGGGGTCCCCAACCACCGGCACCAGTCCTCAGCAAGCCAGCACCCAGGCCATGCAAACAAGCGAAGCCCCATCCGCGGAATGCAAGCATCATGCAAAACCATGCCTCCTCCTTTCCACGGAAAAACCTTTCTCCATGGAACTGGTCCCTGATGCCCTAAAGGTTGGGGGCCGCTGCTATAAAGCACTATGGAGTGATATATAAGTCTAACGGCTATTGCTGTTGCTATTTTACGACCTTTTTGCCTTAATTGCTAAGCAAATGACTGCAATTGTTAAGTGAATCATGCAGTTTTTAAGCAGATCTGGCTTCCCCTCTTGACTTTGCGTGTTGGAAGTCAGCTGGGGAGGTTACAAATGGCGATCACATGACTCCAGAGCAGTGCAGGTGTCATAAATACATGCATGTTGCCAAGCAAATTTTGATCACGTGACCATGGGGATGCTGCAATGGTCATAAATGTGAAAACTGGTCATAAATAACTTTTTTTCAGTGCCGTTGTAACTTTGAACTGTCGCTAAATGAATGGTTGTAAGTTGAGGACTATCTGTACAGTTCCCTGAAGCCAACCACCTGACAAGACTTTGCTGCAAATGGGTCTACTGCAGTGGTTCTCAACCTTTTTAATGCCGCGACCCCCCCGTGACCCCCCCACCGCCGCCGTGCCGTGCGCGATGAGGTGACAAAGGGGGCGTGGCACCAGGGGTGAAATGTTCCGGGTTCAGGCGTGCCCCGGTAGCCACGGAAGCGGGAGACTTTGCCCACCCGCCCGGACGACACCATTTGGTGCGCAAAGCCCTCTGCACATGCGCAAAGCATTCTGCGCATGCGCAGAGGGTAAAAGAACCCAAATGGCGGCGTCCAGGCGGGTGGGCGAAGTCTCCCGCTTCTGTCGCTACCGGCTATCCGGCGACCCTCAGGCATGGCTGAACCAGGAGCATTTCACCCCTGCAGTGACGGTGGTACCAAGATGGCGGGCTAACGTGCGCGGCGACCCCTGTGAAATGGTCGTTCGACCCCCAAAGGGGTCGCGACCCACAGGTTGAGAACCGCTGGTCTACGGTTTCATTTGTCAGGTGGGATGTGTTCACCAAGACTCTACCCATCAAACTGACCCTTCTACAACAGGAAGAGACTTTTCCTATATGGTACTGTGGGAAATGGGCATCAGGTTGAGAGAGATCAAGACCAAGCAAAATGGATTCATACCGTTATTTCCCAAACCCACAAGGCCAACTCACAGAAAATATATTTATTAACACATGCAATGTGAAAATTGTCAAAATGGGAATGAAAAACCCAATTCAGCTGAATTTACAACAGAGTTTCCATTGGGGAAAAATGTGTAGGATATATTTTGTAAAACCTGATATTTGACACTGAAAAACATGTTGTGTCAAGTTTCCTGTTATGGTTTCTAATTCTGCCGTTTCTGTGTAACAAATAGGTTCCCTGTGTATTAGCCTGATTCCATCAACAGTAGCATAGCAAGAAATACATCTCTTGTATTTCTTTTGTATCTCTGCATCTCTGAAGTATACTGCAAACTAAATTTCAAATGTGTTCTTCAAACACATCCCCACGCACCGTATCAGCGGATTATACCTGGCCAGTCTAATTTGATTTCTGCTAAATGTAAAACTCATTGCTGCCTGAAAAACCCAATTACTAAGACAGAATCTAGCTGCCTCAAACTGTATCTGTGTCAGGGGACAGAGGGGCTAATGTGCAAAGAGAGTTTCAAAAACCAATCCGATTGTGCATATAGTTACAACCAATTCAAACAGGCCTTTGAATGCATAAAAACGTACATTGATGGATCTGTTATTTCACATAACGTGAAGAAAATGCACAAATCCATCATCCACTGAGGAGATAATGAATCAATTGAGCATAGCTCTGCTATTCTACCTGCTTCGGATTGGGATCGAAACAATGGTGTCTGGCTCTGCAAAAGAGATGCTGTGACTTGATTGAAACCCGGGGTTCATTTGGTCAAAGAGCTGTCAGACCTATTTCTGGATAACAAATCTTAAAGCTAACTCCCAATGGCCTCAAACAAGAGTCTTCCAGCCAGCTCAACACCACCTCATCCTGTAACTACTGACAGGATCAAGCCTCTCCAGCTCTGACAAAATAAAGTAAAATACTGAACATCCCACCAAGCACCAGCAAAACACCCTTAACCAGTCCAGAGCCCTCCAGAGGTACTCCCTCCCTGCCATAATGGAACCTCTGTTCCCAAATCAACTGGAGGCCAGAAGATTGGAGAAAATTGCAAAGTTTATTTATTTACAAGATTCAAGATTCAAACCTTTCTTGTGTTTGAATACAACATGTCTACAATGAGATTGGCTGAGCCTCCCTTTGTGCACCCCCCCCCAACACAATACAACTCACAGTGAAAGACAGAAAATCCCTAGCCCAGTGAATCCTACTAACAAACAAACACCCAGTCCTATTGCACCATGTGAACGTATTGCATGTTGCGCTGGCCCCGCAAGTCAATCGTACTATGTTGTTGTGAAGTTATTTTTCATTCAGAAGTCTGACAGCCCACGGATAAAAACTGTTCTTCAGCCTGTTTGTGCGGCTGCCTATGCTTCTATATCTCCTTCCGGATGGTAGGAGAATAAAAAAGGGCTGACCAGGATGTGAGTCGTCCCTGAGGATTTTCCTCACTCTTCTAAGGCAGTGAGCCCTGGCGATGTCATCTCGTGGTATCAGGGGACAGCCCACGATGTTTTGTGCTGTACTCACCACCCTCTGTAATGTTTTTCTATCTGCGGCTGTCAAGCCAGCATACCACACCGTAATGCAATGAGTGAGGACACTTTCTATTGTGGACCGGTAAAAGGAGGTCATCAGTTGTTGTTCCAGTTTATTTTTTCGCAAGACCCTAAGGAAGTGGAGTCTCTGTTGGGCCTTTTTGGCTACCTGGGCCATGTTAATTTTCCAGGTGAGATCTTCGCTGAGGTAGACTCCCAGGAATTTAAAGGAGGAAACTCTCTCCACACAGCCCCCCTCGATGTAAAGTGGGGCAGGTTCCTCTCTTCTTCCGGAAGTCTAACACCATCTCCTTTGTCTTGCTGATGTTCAGGTGCAGGTTGTTTTCTAAGCACCATGTGGATAGTTTTTGAAAACCCCCCCCTGTACGCTGTTTCGTCTCCACTTATTTATCAAATGTATATGCCACTCATCTCATGGTGTGAGGTGACCATGAAGCAATTGGCTACGAGCCAGGCGTAGCTCAAGTGGATCCAGATACAAATCCTCACTCAGCCCTCAAGGACAAAGGAGAGATCGTGAGCTACTCACTCGTTCTTTGCCTACGCTACCTACAGGGCAGTCAAGAAAATAAAAACCATCTGGGCTTCCTGGAAGAGAAGTTGAGGAAGATCATTTGGTATTCGTAGACTTTCTTCTGAGGATTTCAGTCAAGATCCATGAAGGTCTATAATACTTACCTAGTAATGTTTTCACTCAGTTCTCACATGCAAGTCACTATGAAATAGGTGTGGCATCTGGTCCCTTATGGCTTCTCCCATTTGGTCCAGAAGACGAACACTGAAAGGAGTGGGTTTATGTAGGAAGACCTCATTAGCATTATGTATGGCATTCAGCACTGACAACAAATAGAATTGGAGTGGTTCTCTTCTAGAGTTCTAGAGTGTTCAGTTCTCTTAACATTCACCCACAACAATCCAGAATCCTAAATGGTTACATGACTGGCCAGGGCTACCAGCACAGTTCTATCCCTATCAATCATCCAATTGTCAGAAGAAATAACTGAAATTGGGCAGCCAGGCAAGGAACGTCTCCCAACACAGATCTTAAAATGTACTAACTGCCAAGCTAATACATGAGCTGTTTGGAATTAACAGGAAAGCAAGACAGCAAAAAGATGCAATCGCAAACAGTTTAAAGAAATAAATACACGCATCATACAGCCATTAGATTACGTAAATGAAACAGCAATGGAAGGCGTCAGCAGAAACATAGGTCAGGTTCAATTATTCAGACAGTGCTGTAGGCTAGGAAAATGGAGAATGACTTAATTTGCCTCCTCAGTTTTAAAGACAGGAAAAACCCAAGTAGAGTGATATTTTCTCAAGCACAGATCGATCCTCTAAGATGAAGAAGCTATTCCCCAAATCCAGCAGGTGGATTATATTCTCCCAGTGCAATCAGTTTATATCATTTTGGACAGAGTTCTACAGAGTTTGAGAGAAGTTCAGTGATTACATGTAAAATATGGAAATCGTTTGCCATTATCTACTTCCATATTTTTTCCCCAATTTCCAATCTAGCCTACTATGCTGGAATTTCCTGATGGTCTCTCTCAACCAAGTTTTAACCAGGCCCAGCATTGTTTACCTTTTAAAGATGGGCCATAGTTGGCTAGGTGCTGCCACCTGCTATAGCTTGCCAATATAACGATTGACATTGAAAGAAAATTGTAGCCTTATAAACCCCATGAGCCATGGTGGCATAGAGACTGGAATGCAGTACTGCAGGCTACTTCTGCTGACTGCTGGCTGCCTGCAGTTTGGCAGTTCGAATCTCACCAGGCTCAAGGTTGACTCAGCCTTCCCTCCTTCCGAGGTCAGTAAAATTGAGGACCCAGACTGTTGGGGGCAATATGCTGACTCTGTAAACTGCTTAGAGAGGGCTGTAAAGCACTGTAAAGCGGTATATAAGTCTAAGTGCAATTGCTATTGGTATTTCCTTATGTGTAGTTTCATTTTTAACATCTAACGCTGCTAAAATCCTCGTACATGTTTGGACAAGGAACTCAGCTTGTTCTCTAATTTCCCCCCAAACTGTCTGATATTTCTGGAGTAATTTCCATCATCCTCCCTTCAAGGATGGGGTGGGGGGTGTGATGGGAGTAACAATTCAACCCATCTGAACTGGACAAATCTGCTCCCTTTTGTACAATATCTAGCACATCTGTGAAACCGTCACTATCCAACCATACAGAATGGAGGCTAGAGATAAGGGATGAAAAATGCTAAGTCGGCACCACACTCTCCTATAACCAAACCCACACATGGCCAATATAAGAAAAACAGGATCCAGAACACCAAAATGGAGACTGACATGTTACGATATTTTAGGACTAGATATCTGCTGTCATCTAGTGGTGATACAGATTTTTTCCAAGCCAGATCTGGTAGCCCTAGAATAACCTCCAGCTTCAGTCTCCATTGAGAAAGACACAGGTATAAATTGACTGTTTTGATCAAAGAAAAAAAATACAAATACTTTCATTTCTGCTTGGAAACCGCTTCTGGACTTTGTGCTTGAGGTGATAAAAAATGAAACTTTGATTTTGGGTTTTACCTATTAGAAAGACTTGTTGTTATAGAAATGGCTAGTTTAAACTATTAAAAGTAAAAAGTTGAGGTTTGATGTTAATGCCCTATTCTACTTTGCCAAAGGGAGTCGGAAGTCAATACTTTTCCTTTCTTTTTCCCCTTTTCTTTCCCTCACTTTTTTCTTCCCTTTTTCCTTCCCTATTTTTCCTATTATTTATTTTTGTATTTTCTTTGAATGCTATATTATAAACTAATAAAAATTTATATACACACACACACATATGAAAGACACAGGTATAGATGTGCACACACAGAGTATATTGGGAGCATCCTTACACTACTCCATCAGATACAACATCATAAACACACACAAAATAGGTATTAAACTACTTTGTTTACAGGATTCAAAAACAGAGTAGAAAGATAAGATCAAGTATATGTAAGAAACATGATAAGAAGTCCAGTCTTGAAGCAACAGACATATCCTAACAAGGAATGCTGAAAAGACCTCTCCCGCCCACCCTGTGCAAACTTTACAAAAATATCTACCAAAAAAAAGCTAAACCACAATGGAAAGGTGGCGGAGAAGGATTCTTCACTCATCTTCTCCTCTGCAGAATGTCTTTCACAGCTACAAATGCAATGGAAAGTCTTCTTAGGACACAAGCAGCCCAAGGCACATCCATAGCTGCCAGTCACCTTCCCATCAAATATGTGACATTCAAACAATCCAAGCCCCACTCAAGCAAAAGCCCTCTGAATCCTAAGCTGCTACAGCTTCATGATTTGCCTTCAACACTGGTTGTCTTCTTCCAAGACAAATGTCCCAGAACTGACATGGACAATGGAACCCGAGTTCCTTGTAAGATTTCTAACTTCAGTCATTGATACCTTGAGACTGTCTGTTCCAAATAGAATCTCCCCATTGACTATGCCTGAGAGAAGAAAGGATGTTGCACGGTGGTGGGTTTCAATTTTTTTTACTACCGGTTCTGTGGGCGTGGCTTGGTGGGCGTGGCTTAGTGGGTGTGGCAGGGGAAGGATACTGCAAAATCCCCATTCCCTCCCCACTCCAGGG
>QLTV01002416.1:1084705-1100771 GCA_003457575.1 Thermophis baileyi | reverse complement strand
AGAAGTTGTGAATGCTCCAACACTGGAAGTTTTTAAGAAGATGTTGGATAACCATTTGTCTGAAGTGGTGTAGGGTTTCCTGCCTAAGCATGGGGTTGGACTAGAAGATCTCCAAGGTCCCTTCCAACTCTGTTATTCTATTCTGTTCTGTTCTGTTCTGTTCTATTCTATTCTATTCTATTCTATTCTATTCTATTCTATTCTATTCTATTCTATTCTATTCTATTCTATTCTATTCTATTCTATTCTATTCTATTCTATTCTTTAGAGAAGATTGCCAAGTGTTAGATCACCATTTCTCCTTTCTATCCAACTCTAAGAAACCAATTACTGTATCATATTTCAACTGCCTCATTTTACCAATGAGCTGAATAAAAAAAATCAGCTGAAATTAAATCCGGAAACAATAGAGGGTTTGTTAGTAAAGAGCAATTGGATTCAAGGATTTGAGGCAAGGTCTGTTTTGGATAGTGCTGCATGCACACATACAGGTGTGATCCTTGAGTGCTCCTTGATCCTCTGCCGACTTTGGATTTGTGAGCTGCGAAAAACCATCACCAATCTCAGATATTCTGATGCTGGAAGAGCGGAAGACTCAAGGAAGGTTAAAAGAGAGCAAGAGAATGCAAATCCCAATGTACTGCTAGATATTAAACAACTAAGAGTATATCTAGATTACATCAACAGGCAATGCTATCCCAATAGATATGGATGGAAAAGTCATTAAAAGTACAGTAGTAACAGAGTTTATCTTCCTAGACTTAAAAATACAACTTTGAAATAAAGACTGTGCTGTGAAAGATCATGGCAGACCTAGAGAAAATGCTAATTTGTAAACAACTTGTGCGCACAATTGCACACATTATTAAAGCCATAGTTCTCTCAGTTGTAACATATGGCTGTACCGTAAAAGGCTGGACAGTGAAAAATTGAATCCTCTGAGTTGCAGTGGTGAAAATTGCTGAAAATACCTTGGACTGCAAGAAGAATAAATTGTTTAGTACTAGATTTAAGTGAAACAAGATTGCTCACTGAAAGCAATACTAATGAAGCTAAGGCTTAATTATTTTAAGCACATAGTGCAGAGGCAAGAAATAGAAATTTACAATAACTTAAAGAGTTACCGACAAACCTGGTGGATGCCTATTGGATCACAAAGAGCCAGAAACAACTGAGCAACTGTACATCAAGAGGTGAACCTTCACAAATTATGACTAGAACACAAGTTGCAAAATTTGGACTTAGTAATGGTTATCCACGACTTGTCTAGATTATGCTTCAGAGGGGTTTTAAAAGAATATTATCTGCTGCAAAATGCTGAGGATAATTTATTCAGGGTACAGAAATTACATGAGTCCTGTAGTGATGGATTTTCCATTGGTTGGGTATGCTTACTGAGCACAATTGAAGGAATTGGTACTGAATTTTAAAGGTCTACACATCAATGCTTCTCAACTTGACAACTTTAAGATGTGTGGACTTCAATTCCCAGAATTCCCTCGGCCAACATGCTGGCTGAGGAATTCTGAGAGCTGAAGCCTACACATCTTAAAATTTGCCATGGTTGAGAAGCACTGCCCAACAGAGTTTAAAACCTGACTATTTGAGGGACTATTTCTTCTATCAATCCGTCGGCTGATTTTGATCAAATTGAGAATCCTTTTGAAGAAACTCACCTGCCAGAGGGTCTTTTAACCAATATGTTGGAGAAGACCTTTTCCTGTGTGGCTCCCAGCTTATGGAATGCTCTATAATATCTAGGGAGACTTTCTTAATGCCCACTTTCCCAGTAGCTAGATAAAGACATCACATGTTTGATTGTTGATCAAATTTTGATTTTACTTATTTTAATTTTATATTCTAGATCTTATGCTTTTGTTTTAAACATTGCAAGTCATCTTGAATGCTAATTTGTGCAAAATAGCAGGCTATATACCTAATAAGTAACTGCAGGTGGATATAGTACTGGGTTAGGGAAAACAAAATTCAGATGAGGAAATTCTGGGTTACAGCCAGGCATCCTTGATCTATTAATATTTGGATTATTACAGGGGACAGGGAGGCTTCTGACATGATTTCAGACTCCTGTCAGCTGGTTAAATCATTGTGAAGTTTCCGAAAGATGCCCTAATTAATTCATGAGCTTCGAGCCAAGTTTAAAAAGAAATCCAGTCATTTATTAGGAGCAACATTCCAGCGATTACTCAAGTGGAGTCAGCTCTGACCCCACGTAATTTACGGGCCCCCATGACCCTGTCTCCCCACTCCTCCCTGGGTATGTCATAAATCACATTCTCCAATGGAACACATTGGCTGGCTGTAAAAACCACACCCCTCCTGCTGGCTCCGGTAACCTGGGATACAATCTGGAGAAAGGCATGTGTGGAATGTACTTTCAGTTGAGGCAGCCAAGCAGCTCCGTCAGTTCTCCCCCCTCCTGCTTATGGCAACTTGAAAGCTGGTCTGGAAAGCTTTGCAAGTTGACAATCATCACCTTCTGAATAGTCAGGAAGATCATGGCATGGACCAGTGGTGAAATCCAATTTTTTTTACTACCGGTTCTGTGGGTGTGGCTTGGTGGGCGTGGTGTGGCTTGGTGGGCGTGGCTTGGTGGGCGTGGCAGGGAAAGGATACTGCAAAATCCCCATTCCCTCCCCACTCCAGGGGAAGGATACTGCAAAATCTCCATTCCCACCCCCCTCCTGGGGGAAGGATATTGCCCAAATCTCCATTCCCACCCCCCTGCTGGGGGAAGGATATTGCAAAATCTCCATTCCCACCCCACTCTGGGGCCAGCCAGAGGTGGTGTTTGCCGGTTCTCCGAACTACTCAAAATTTCCGCTACCGGTTCTCCAGAACCTGTCAGGACCTGCTGGATTTCACCCCTGGCATGGACCTCTTGGCATGGATTGGGCTGACTAGAGAAAGCAAGCAAGGGCAGCAGAAGAGCAGAACTCAGTCAAATTGCAAATGTAAAGGTTATCTGGTGCTTGGAGAATACAACATAAATGATTTGATTTGAGCAAGCAGTTGCTAAAGTCCAGAGACACAAGAAGAAAATAGAATCAGAGGTGCCCATGACAGCTCACACCAGGTCTTGATTAAAGGTTGCAGTCTGGCTAGGGAAGCCATGGGGTCATTATTGCCAGAAGAGACGGACAAGAGGTCAACAGGAGGTTCTGAAGGAAATATGCAATCCCATCTTTGTTTCCTTAGCAAACAACTAGATTGTTCCCCTCTTTCTAAAGATGCAGACCCCTCTAGAGACACGGCTACTACATTGTCAGGTAGTGGAGATGATGCTGCCTGTAGCACAGGCTCAAATGTCTGAACAATTCCTCTATAGAAATCGAGGATAATTGGACGCTTGAAAGTGGTGGTGTTAAAAAAGAAAATAGAGATCCCTTATATCATGGTGGTTAGCTCCAACAATTTTCAGTTAAAAAGCAGGTCAGATGGCCTTTTATAGAACTCACCTTTTCTACTTATTGAAGCTGGCAAGAGACTTCAGCTATCCCCACTGTTGCTATGAGCAGGAGGTGAGCAATAGGAATAGGGGGGGGAAAGCATCCTTCTTCTCAGCAACATTTGAAAATCTGGACGCTACCTGGATGTGCCCTCTGTCTTATCATCTGAGCAAAAGCAAAGCTTTCAACTTTCCTTCTCTTGAACCTGCCACTTTTCTCTCCCATTTTTCCCCCCTCGTCGCTGCTTCTGCGTGACGTGCGGAAGACTGACCAGAAGCTGACAGCTCCATGCTGCAAAAAGCTTTGCATGCTGATTCTTCCCAATCAAGCAGCCGTTATACAGTCACAAGAGCAAGTTGAAACCTGCTCAGCTGGCAATTCTCCCGACATTTTTCCTGCTCTTACCAGCATTTAAGAATAGAATTAAGAATGCTGGCGATGATAATGAGGAACTGTACTTCAGTCCAAAGTGTTAGAGTTGCTGAGAGATTTCAAAGACACGGGAAGAAAATAATATTTAATTTCACTGCTTTGTTGATATTCCGAGGAGAGAAAGAGCAAAGAAAAATGCTATTTACCCTCCCAATTTAGCAGATACAGTCTATTCAATTCTCCCCACTCTCCGTGCTACTTTTAACTGTTGGAAGAAATTTCCCTGGCAGTCACCGATGCTGAGAAGAAATAGCCATGGAAGCAGCTGCCAGAAAAGGGATCCTTTAATTCAGGAAGGCAAGAAAAGTAGTGATACAGCTCCAGCATTCCTGGCTTGCAAGCAAACTTGGAAGTGTGACTCTGAGCCTTTTATTCTTAATTCCCCTTTGAAGCTCCTGCAGCTTGATGGGTTTATTTGTGTGCCTCTAGTTAAAGTGATTGCCCTGGATCCTGTCTTCCTGCCTTAATGGGTTAATCCTGTTCCTGGGGCTTTGTCTTTCCTATCCTGGGGGTTAATTCTGCCAGGAAAGAGGAAAAGGAAAGTTCCAGGTGAGTTATTTTTAGCCTGATTCCCCTTACCTTAATGGCTCTACTTAAGTGTTCCTTTCAGCTGGTGCTTTTGCCTGGGGTTTTCTTCAAGGGGGAAGGGCTGGCTTGAGTCTCTTGGCACTGTTTTCTGAGGTTTCTGGTGCTATGAGGTCCCTGGCACTGTCCCCCTGGGGTACACTTCCCACATAACCAAGCTTAAAATTAACAGATTTTTTTTCTCTCTCTCTCCCTGCATGTTAGTACTCTAGCAGCTTTCTGAGAGACTACCAACTTAATTCACATTCTTCTCTCTTCTCCTTTTATTTCTTTTGTAAATTCACATGACAAATCAAATCAACCTTATGCAAACAGCATTCATTCGCTCCATTGTTATATATTAACTAAAAGTGAGAGAGTTCTCCAACCCGTGCTTTTGAGATTTCCCCCCTCCCCCCTCCAAAAAAATATATAAGTTCAGTGGAGGAAAGAGAAACACTGGTCCAAAGACACACTTCACTTAAGAAGAAAATCCTGGAGAGATCATGATAGCCTCAGTTTGAAATAGCCCAGGGCTTTAAGAACTCAATTGCTGTCACACACAGTGTCGGCAGCAGGTGTGAGCTGCAGTTAAATGCCCACTGAGTACATCACTTCATACAGAAGCTTTGCTCAGTCACAAAACTTAAATTACATTTGCCAAAGAATCTGATCCCAGGTCAGATCTTCAGTTTGAGAAGAAGGGACGGACCTCAAATGCTCTGGCAATTTGTCAGAATTCTAAATTTCTTATATGTTGTCCAGGTAAATCAGCCTTCTGTTCTGATTTTAGGAAATTAAGTGGACGAATACCATGGCTTTTGAAAAATGAGCTAAGCTCATTATGTTCCTAAGAAACATTGTTTTTTTTTCTTTTTTCCTTTTTTTCTGTCCCTCCAAGACAGTCCTCTTGACCCCTGGCAACTGATTGAATATGAAGATTTTTAGCAAGATTTCAGAAATGTTTTGTCATTGCTTGTTTCCTAGGCTGAGAGAAAGAGAGTGACTGGCCCAAGGTCACCCAACTGGATCGTGCCCAAGGCAGGATTAAAACCAAAACCGATGGTCTCCCCGTTTCCAGCCTAGTGCCTTGATCACTACACCAAATTGGCTCTCACGTCTAAACAGTAAAGTACAAAAGAATACAAAAAGTATTCTAAATTGATCAAATCCACCATCCTATTTAGGCCAGGATGTTTCCCCATTTTAGTCAATCAGATGCCTTCAGGAAGTTTGTAAGTAAGTATGAGAATTCTCCTTTGTTGCTACTTGTCAAGAATCAGGACCACATGTTAAGTTCCAGTTAAGAAGATGTATTGCTCATGCCTATACACAAGAATCTAGTCAAGTAAGGGTCAGCACTAAGCTGGCACTAGATAAGAGTTAATGGAATTCAAGGGGCAGCTGGGCTTGTGGGAACCTAAAAATTCCAGGCTGATTCCTCCCTTGACTCCGCCCTCAGGCACTGCCTCATCTTCTCCTATATCACTATTTTCTTGAGTGGACACCTACTATACATCCCATTGTCACTGAACTTCAGCTCCTAACAGTTCAAGCCAGAATAGTTTAGAGCAGTGGTGAATTCCCACCCCACTCCTGGGGGAAGGATACTGCAAAATCCCCATTCCCTCCCCACTCCTGGGGGAAGGATATTGCAAAATCTCCATTCCCACCCCACTCCTGGGGCCAGCCAGAGGTGGTATTTGCCGGTTCTCCAAACTACTCAAAATTTCCGCTACCGGTTCTCCAGAACCTGTCAGAACCTGCTGGATTTCACCCCTGGTTTAGAGACAGAGTGGATAGTGGAGTTACTGTATAGTTTAATCTGGAAAACCATGGGTTGCCTAGCCTTGTCCAAGTTAAGAAGAAGTCTTCTACACCACCTGTTTGTTTCCTGGTCTTTGTGTCCAAATATGAAAAGTAAAAATAGCCAAGTGCTGTTCCATCCCATTCAAATGTTGCCCCTTGAGGAAACAATTTCTTTCTGATTCTCCACAATGTTGGATCACATATTTAAACATTCTGTTTCTGCAGCTTTTCAGTGAATAATTTAAGATCCTATTGGAAACATGGCTTCTTCTTTAAAAAAAAAAAAACATACCTCAAAACTCAATCAACTTGGCTATTTAGCTTTCTCCTTAGGGGGTGGAAAAACATTCCCTGCAAATAATAAAACCCAAGCATATATTAATTCCACGTTTACATTTTCTGGAGTTATGGGAGTTGTAGATCTACATCACTGGTTGTGTAAAATGCAACAAAACATACCACATTCTGTTTGGTATGATTTAAAAGGTAAAGGTAAAGGTTCCCCTCGCACATACATGCTAGTCGTTCCCGACTCTAGGGGGTGGTGCTCATCTCTGTTTCAAAGCCGAAGAGCCAGTGCTGTCCGAAGATGTCTCCGTGGTCATGTGGCCAGCATGACTAAACGCCAAAGGCGCACGGAATGCTGTTACCTTCCCACCAAAGGTGGTCCCTATTTTTCTATTTGCATTTTTTACGTGCTTTCAAACTGCTAGGTGGGCAGAAGCTGGGACAAGTAACAGGAGCTCACCCCGTTACACGGCACTAGGGATTTGAACTGCTGAACTGCCGACTTTTCGATCGACAAGCTCAGCGCCTTGAATACCATCAATCATCATCACATTGTCATCGGTATGAATATTCCATCAATATTCCAGCAGGTAAAGAAGAGAAGACAAGGAAGATGTGGGAACATCCAAGTTCACAATGAAATGTTCCAAGGACAACTTTTTCCAAGAAAATTTATCTTGCTCCATGTTGACCCTGTGTTGAGCACTATCAAAGAATCTCAGAAGGGCAAATCTAAGCCAATTCTCAAAACCTTTGATATTTTAGTTACTTTAGATATGAAACCATGGACCTGAATTCAATTATGTAAGTAAAAGAACATCCCTTGAGAGGGATGGACTCCAGAAACAAAGACAGCCATAAAAGCTCCAATTGACAGTTGTCAGTACAATTGTATGGATAAACAAGACTTAGGAGATGTGTGGGAAGAGAGAACAATCAATACTAACTTAACTGACATGTTGCTACTTCAGAAATAGCAGGGAAGAGCTGCAAACTGGACTGTCAGCTGTGTGGTTTAGAGAGTCTCTGACAAGGAAATTAATTGCACCATAGCAACGCTAGCATAACTAATACTGTTTTTGTATTTAGCTAACAGAAAAGAAAAGTGTGAAACAATAGAGGAGAAGAAGAGCCCGGGGTTCCAAACAGAGCTGTAAATTAGAAACATGAAAACATTGAACACTGGAGACCCAGGCTTGCCCTAGGTTGTGTTGTGATAGGTCTGTATGGTTTCTGCAAGTCCAAAACGCAGTACCAGAATCAAACCAGAGGTCCTATTGCAGGAGGTGGCAACAGTTGACTTGATGGCGTGAGTCTCCCATCCCTACTATGAGCTTCCCTTTAAAGAGAGGCTGCATAACCATTGAAGGAGAATGCCTTTAGTAGTGAATTCCTCCACTGGGATTCCAGATTCCTTCCAATCTGTAAAACCCAGCCCCTTTTCCAAGATGAGAACTGCTAAAGAGTGTTTTCCTGATGCAGCAGTATTACCTGTTTCAGGTATGGGTCTATCTTCTTCCTGTTTTTGTGTGTGTGCAAATACCAATGGTATTGGTAGTATTGTTTTACATTGGGGGGGGGGGAAATCAGACAGCCTCACCAGTGACATGGTACTTAAGTATCTAGATCCAAGCAGCAGGTTAGTCAGCAAAATCTGAATTTTAACTCCCTGGAAAAGGAGAAGAGTTACTGCATAGTAGCTACAAGATTTGTTCTTTGACAAGCAAAGATAGCAATAGCAATAGCACTTAGACTTATATACCGCTTCACAGTGCTTTACGGCCCTCTCTAAGCGGTTCACAGAGTCAGCCTATTGCCCCCAACAATCTGGGTCCTCATTTTACCCACCTCGGAAGGATGGAAGGCTGAGTCAACCTTGAGCCTGGTGAGATTCGAACTGCCAAACTGCTGGCAGTTAGCAGAAGTAGCCTGCAGTACTGCACTCTAACCACTGCACCACCACGGCTCATAAGAGAAGAGAATGAACTTTCCACACATAATCAAATATATCTCAACACACTTCCTACATAGGATCCCTAATGCCTTTTTCCCTGTAGGGATGGGAGATTAAAATTCTCTCTTACTGCAGGGATGCTTCTGTTCTCCCCTCTTCAGAATCCTTCTCATTGTCCTTTTTTTAAGGAAAAAAGCAATGGAACTCCTACTCTGCAGTTTGCTCTTATAGGGCTCTTTTGGCAAATTGGCATATCATTTCCACTGGCCGTGTTGGCTAAGGCTGACCAAAGTTAAAATCCAAAGCATTTGAAGAGCACAATGAACTTTCATACATCAAGTTTTGCATACATCAAGAATGTTCAAGGAGTGCAAAGTATGAAATGGAAGAGGGATCTTTCTATCATGCACGGTGGATTTGTGAAAAAGAAAAAAAAAAAAAATGGGTGCAAATTCATATGATACAAAAGATAAATGTCTATGGAGATTCTCAGTCATCCAGGTCATGGTTGTCTCAAAGGTGCTTTTTCAAGAGGCAATGGGACTGTCTTGTTTTTCCTTGAAGACGTTTCGCTTCTTGGATGAGAAGTGAAAAAGAAAAATGTCTTCAAAGAAAAACGAAGTGCAGTTCCCTCTTGAAAAAGCACCTTTGGGATACAAAAGAAACTGCAGATTAATACGACGATGAAAACAGAACTATTTTTATTGGGTTTTATGGACAATGAAATTGGAAAGAAATATGGGAAATTAATATTGTACAGAATAACTGCAGCAAGATTATTGTACGCACAAAAATGGAAGAATAATGAAGTAACCACAGTAAAAGACCGGATTATAAAATTAATGAAGCTTGTGGAAATGGCAAGGCTGACCAATTTGGTCAGAGGGGGAAAAAAATGGCAAAGACTTTTTAAAAAGACTGGAAGCCTTTTATGGACTTTTTGTTGAAAGAAGAGAAGACTGAATTGATGATTTATGGATTTGGTATTTTAAAAGGGTCAAAGAGGAAAAGGAGAGAATAAGATGGCAATTACTCAATAAAAAGGAAAGACACAATTCTATATTTTCTTTCTTTTTTCATTTCTTTTCTTTTTCTTATCCGTATTTGTTTCTCTTTCTTAACCTTCATTTAATTTTGTGTACCTTTATTGTATTGATAAATTCTAATTTTAAAAAATTAAAAAGCATTCACAAAGAGTGTTAGGGTCTTCACATGCTGCTAAGGCTAGATCTGTCAGCCCTTTTGAAATGGAAAATTACTAGAACTTTACTTTCTTGATATAGGGTATAATAGGAGAATCTTGCACTTCTGAGAGTTTCCTTCCCTCTCTTTTATACCCAACAGAATCAAGACTGGCCACTATTGAGTTTCTTCCTCACCTCGCTGGTCTTTCTGGAATAAACTTATGTTTCCATAACAGTTGATGCATATTTTATTCAAAGCGATCACCGTGTTCCTCTATAGTCTCAGTGTGCTCCTCATAAAAGCAGCCATATCCTTTTTCAGGCTTCCCTCATTCCTGAAAAAATATATGGCTTTAATATTTGTGCTAATGAGTTGGCTTCTTAAAGCAGAGGTGTTTTTTTTTTCCAGAATTATGTGCGGCGGGGCATGTGTGTCAAAATGTGCAAGTTATGAGCAGTGCATCACCATCCAAGCCCTACCCCATTTTTAAGCATACAGTATATACCCGTGATGACGAACCTATGGCATGCATGCCGGAAGTGGCACGCAGAGCCATCTCTCCAGGCACACCAGCCGTCGTCCGTTGCTCTTCCGGGTTCCGCCGTGCGCACGCACGCTGTGTAGCTGGTCTTTGTGCACGCGTGCGCACCAGAAACCGGAAGACCAGGTGGCCAGTGCGTATGCGCGTGCTGGAAACTGGAAGCTTAGCTTTCCAGTGTGCACATGCGTGCCGGGGAGCTACTCTTCCGGTTTCTGGTGCTCCCGCACGCACGCGCCAGGGAGCTGCTCTTCTGGTTTCCGGTGCTCCCCCATGTGTGCGCGCACTCCCGTTTTGGCACTCAGTGCCGAAAAGGTTTGCCAACACTGATATATACGAAAGGAACAATTCTTGGATCACATTACTGTGCTACATCTTACAGATTTTGACTATGTGCCCCTTATGCAGAAGCCACCAAGGAGATGGCTATTTTTACAACAGAGAGATGCTACAGTAGTGCAAAGTCTGAAACACTTTTTCCAAACCATTTCTGAACCAGGCATTCCCAACCAAAAGATTCCAGGAACAGAACAGAATAACAGAGTTGGAAGGAACCTTGGAGGTCGTCTAATCCACCCACCCCCCTACTGAAGCAGGAGACCCTATTCCAGGGGTGTCAAACTCGATTTCATTGAGGGCTGCATCAGGGTTGTGTTTGACCTCGGGAGGGTGCGGGGGGTGGCCAGGGAGCGTGGCCAGCTCAGCGTCACTAGTGTCGGGGGCACCTGTGGTGGCCCAAACGGTCTGCCAGCGAAAACAGGCTCCCGAGCTCTGTTTTTGGCTGCGACTGCCTCCTGCAACCCTCTGCCAGCAAAAATGGAGCTCGGAATGGAGCTCTCATGCTCCGTTTTCACTGGCAAAGGCACCACGGGCTGGTCCTTTGCTGATTCCAGGGGGGCCACAGGGGCCGGATGTGGCCCGCGGGCCTTGAGTTTGACAACCCTGCCCTATACCATGTCAGACAAGTTGCTGTCCAGTCTATTCTTGAAAGTCTCCAGTGATGAAGCACCCACAACTTCTGAATGCGAGCCATTCCACTAGTTCATTGTTCTCACTATAGATAGTCCTCGACTTGTAACAGTTCGTTTGGTGACCATTCAAAGTTACAAAGGCACTGAAAAAAGTTACTTAGGACCATTTTATATACTTATGACCATTGCAGCATCCCTATGGCCACGTGATTTACATTCGGATACTTGACAACTGGTTCATATTTATGACGGTTGCAGTGTCCTGGTGTCATGTGACCATCTTTTGCGACCTTCTGACAATCAAAGTCAATGGGGAAGCCAGATTCACTTAACAACCATGTTACTAATTTAACAACTGCAGTGATTCACTTAACAAATGTAGCAAGAAAAGTCGTAAAATGGGACAAAACTCACTTAACAAATTTCTCACTTAGCAACATAAATTCTGGGTTCAATTGTGATTGTAAGTTGAGGACTACCTGTATTAGGAATTTTTTCCCTTGTTTCTAGATTGGTTCTCACCTTGCTTAGTTTCCATCCATTGTTTCTTGTCTTGCCTTCTAGTAGTTTGGAAAATAGGTTGACCCCCTCTTCTTCGTAGCAGTTCCTCAAATATTGGAACATCCAAAAACACGGGACAGAGTCCTCATCATTCAACAAACTGAAATTCAGAAGTATATTCTCGCTGAACAAGGCATTTCCTTTGGGTTAATATCTGTTCCAGGGATTTCATCAAATATCTTTTGAAAAGCTCATGCAGTACTGCTATGGCCTCTTGCACAAGCAGAGCAGATCCTCCAAGTCTAAGTCAATGCTACACTGTGTAAAGAATTTCCCATTTTAAGTTTATGCCAAAATATTTCATCAAGCATTAAAACGAGGGAGAAAAGAAACCTCATTCCTTCTTTAATTCTAATTATAAACCTCAGTCGTGACCTACGATACGAATTGCCAATTTAATTTTGTTTCAAGAAATTCAGTCCACTGAAGCCTATTTTAAATACCTCGTTTATCTGCTTTTTCTGCTGTAGTTGTTTTTTGTTTTGTTTTTTGCTTAGAAAGAATGAATTGTAACATGAGACTGCATTATAGCATGGGATGGGAATCTGTGCGCCATGGAACTACAATACCCAATAACCTTGCCAAGCATGGTGAATAGGAGGAAAAGCTGGGAACTACAGTTCAGCAATTACTAGAGATCCACAGCTTCCTCACAGTTATAGAGTCTCTGTTTTTCTTTTATGTATGCATTATTACAGGATATGTTTTGATGGACCAGAATTTACTTCATTGGTTGCTTCATTAACTCAGCTGAAAATAAGATGTTGCAAGCAAACTCCAGACAAACTGAATAATTTGCTCCCTAACTCCCATTCCTTCTGTACAATTCGGCAGTGGGAATCTTCTTTCAGTCTGCAATAAAAACATTAGCACTGAGAATTCATAAATTTGTATAGTCAAGTTTACCTCCAATGCTATGTAAGATTGAAATTTTGCTTTTTTGAAGATTCAGTGTAGAATGATGAAGATGTCCTAGCTTTCAGGTCCTGGTGCATTCAGCCAATTATAGTATCCCACTGTGAACAATAAAGACACCAAAAAAAGATACAGCTAATACTACAGGGACCCACCTTTAGCTAAATATAGGAAGCCCAGGATAAGTATCCAGAACTGCAAAAAAAAAAGTGTGTTCAATAGTCATAACCCCATCAGATCATGTTCAAGGTTTCTAATGAGAATTGTTCTGTCGCTCGATAAGCAATGCTTGGGCCAGGATCAAGCAAAACGCAAAGCTTTGTTTTTGCCATAAATCATTGTAAATCGATCTCAATGGCTGATTTTTAAACATGGCCCTAAGCCCAAACCAATCAAATGAGAATAATCCAAAGATCATCTGGTTCTACCCTGTTTCCCCCAAAATAAGACATCCCCTGATAATAAGCCCAATCAGGCTTTTGAGTGCATGGCAATAAGGCCAAGCGCTTATTTCAGGGTTCAAAAAAATATAAGACAGGGTCTTATTTTCGGGGAAACACGGTAGAACAAAGTCTTGGTTCAATATAGATTGATGGATTGGCAAGGAGTGAGGAAATCTGTACACATACTGTATGCCTTTGTTTCTTAAGTGAAGAAATAAAAGCAGCTATTTTGGCTAAGAATCCAGAATCCACACGCAAGCATTATTTTCAATAGGCCAACTTAAGGTTTATGCAATAGGCTGCAAGATTTCAAGTTTCTACAAAACCTTTAACAGTCAAGATGATAAGCAGAAAAAAGAAAAAAGAAAGAAAGAAAAGAAAAGAAAAAGAATCAGGAGAGAAATATGGCATGTCCTTCCATTTCAGATATACAGATATGTATATCCAGTCCTCCTTAGTGAAGGCTGTTTTAAACTGAACCTTCCCAAGACTTGCTGGGGGGAAAAAGAAACTGGTAATTGTTGCTGATCCTGTGTTTTTTTTTTTAAGTGAAATCCTTCAGTTGAGGTCAAACCTATTTCCATCCTTAGATGAGATTCACAGATCTCTTAGCTGATGAAAAACAAAAGAGAAGTAGGTATCTTGTATTAGCAGAGCTGGAAATAATCTGTTCCACACAGTACAAAGTATCAGTAGAAACCAGACCAGGAAGAGAAATACACGCCCATTATAGAGACTGAACTCTGGAAGAGAGAAAGTAAGATAGAAAATCAGGAACTTGCTTGCCTATTTGTGAATCTGTCCTGGCTAATCACTGGTGAAAATATAAAACAACTAGGGGAATTTTTTTAAAAAAGAAGAAGCTTCTTGGAAAGGTAGGCACCACTGAATTGTTGCCCAAGGCACAGATTCTAATTTTGCAATATATCCTGGTAAAATATAAATATAGGGCTTGCAGAGCTCCTTTGCTTTTGGGAGATTCATGAGACAGCAATTTAACCCTTGACATTCCCCCCCCCTACTGCTGCTTCTCTGTGCCAGAAGCTTACAGATTTCAGTAGGTTGGGTAGCTCTTAAAAGCCTGGAGCATCAATTCCCTGGGTGCTGCTTTTCCAAATCAGGTGAGCCCTAAGTAAACAGAGTATAATGCCCTGCCTGGCAATGGTAGGGAGAGTAGGGCTCTTTTCGTCCATACATGCATGTTTTTACCCCATTGGTTGAACGTTGTTGTCAATCAAGGGAAAAGTGAACTAGACTTTTCATTTCTAAATGAAAGACCCAGTGAAAGGACTGGACTGGACCCAGTGTGTGAGAGTCATTACCAAGACAAGAAGAGCCAACCTGGAGCCTTAGGCTGTAAAAAATTGGAACCCAAAGAGATTTAACAATCTACTGTATGCATATCTGTCAATTTTAAGTGGTTCCGCCCCAGACACCTAATGGACCCTGAAGGGTTCCAGAAGGAGTTTGGGGAGATACCTGACTCCCTTGTCCACAATCCAGCGGAGTCCCTGGTGGCTGCCTGGAATAGGGCGGCATCTGGGGCACTGGACCAGATTGCCCCTTTGTGACCTCTCCATGGCGGTGGATCCAGGAAAGCTCCCTGGTTTACCGAGGAGCTCTGAGAGATGAAGCGCCAGAAGAGACGTCTAGAGCGACGCTGGAGGACCAGTAACTCCGAATCTGACCGAACACTCTTAAGAGCCTTTATTAGGACTTATTTAGTGGCAATACGGGCAGCAAAATGTTTGCATTTTTCCGCACTTATTGCATCCGCTAATTCGCGCCCAGCCGCCCTATTTAGGGTGACTCGTTCCCTCCTTAATGTAGAGGGAGTGGAGGAGCCCTTGCAGGGTAGAGCTGAGGAGTTTGTGCAGTTTCTGTCGGATAAAGTCTCTCAGATTCGGATGGACCTGGACTCTGATTGGGCAATTCTGACCGAGATGACAGGGGCAGGTCTGACAGGGGCAGTTCTTAGTCCAATTATATGGGATGAATTTGAACTCGTGACTCCTGAGGAAGTGGACAAGGCTATTGGAGCGATGAGCTCCTCCACTTGTTTACTGGACCCGTGCCCCTCCTGGCTGGTTTCAGCCAGCAAGGAGGTGACACAAGGCTAGCTCCAGGTTTTAGTCAACGCATCCTTGAGGGAGGGGTCTTTCCCGCAACCATTAAAGGAAGCGGTTGTGAGACCCCCTCCTCAAGAGACCTTCCCTGGACCCAGCAGAATTAAAGAACTTTCGTCCAGTCTCCAACCTGCCCTTTGGGGGAAAGGTTGTAGAGAAAGTGGTGACACTTCAGCTCCTACGATCATTGGATGAAACGGATTATCTAGACCCTTTTCAATCTGGCTTCAGGCCTGTCTACAGCACGGAAACTGCTTTGGTCACGCTGATGGATGATCTCTGGCGAGCCCGAGATGGGGGTTATTCCTCTATCTTGGTGCTACTTGACCTCTCAGCAGCTTTCGATACCATTGATCATGGTATCCTTCTGGGACGACTAAGGGAGTTGGGAATGGGAGGCACCGTGTTACGGTGGTTCTCCTCCTTTCTCTCTGGTCGGTCTCAGTTGGTGTTGGCAGGAGGACAGAGGTCGACCCTAGACCCCTCGTTTGCGGGGTGCCACAGGGCTTGGTCCTCTCTCCCCTGCTATTTAACATCTACATGAAATCACTGGGTGAGATCATCCGACGACACGGGGTGAGGTATCAGCAATATGCTGATGATACCCAGCTATATATCTCCACCCCGCGTCAGTTCAGCGAGGCAGTGGATGTGATGTGCCGGTGCCTGGAGGCGGTGAGGGTCTGGATGGGAGTCAACAGGCTCAGACTTAACCCTGACAAAACCGAATGGCTGTGGGTATTGCCTCCTAAAGACTATGTCAACTGTCCATCCTTGGTTCTGGGGGGAGGGGAAATTGTCCCCCTCAAAGCG
>QLTV01002416.1:1057447-1072883 GCA_003457575.1 Thermophis baileyi | reverse complement strand
ATACAGTAAAAGAATAAAAAGAAAAATAGGATGGACAGTGTAGAAAGTTAGCACCCACCCCTCCTAGAAAAATGAAATATCCTAGGAAAAATTAAAAAGGCAGAATATTATATAGAATATCCCTAGAGAAATTGAGAAACATGCTTTTAGAAAGGAAACAGACTCACTCTTAGTAGCCCCCACCTTTGTCAATGGGCCATCAAGGAATGGCCCAGCTCACTCATCCCCCCCCTTTGTTAATAGCCTGGAGCAGTCTATTTTATTTAAATAAAAACAACCCACATGGATGCTAAAAAAAAATATACCATCAACTCCTATCTTTATTGTATTGCAACTCTCACAATACAGCCTCACTGTTTGAATAAGGAAAATTGCCTTGTAGATGCTTTTTCAATGCATTGATGTACAGTCAATGGGCCATCAAGGAATGGCCCAGCTCACTCATCCGCCCCCCACTTTGTTAATAGCCTGGAGGAGTCTATCCTACATAACAAAGATGTCCTTCAGACAGAGCCATATTAGGAATTGCCCAAAGCCCTTTCATTACACCACATGGGACCTGGGAAGATTACATCAGCCAAGCCTGGGACTCAGGACAGCCTACAAGAGTTGCCCCAGCATGCCCCTGGGAGTCTGACAGCCAATCGGAGTGCATTACATACACAAGAACAGGAAACAAGAGGTGGGGCCCAACAGAGGTCATAAAACCAAGAGACTCAGCATCTTTTCCTTCCTTCTCTCTTCACCCAACATCTGGAAACATGTGATCCACCTTTTCTGTTCAGGAGCTCATGCCATGTGCTTCCGTCCACCATTAAACCTTCTTTCCAAGCAACTTCCAGGAATCCAGTGTCTTTTTTCCCACTTGGAACTGAACCCAGAAGGATAATCCTTACAACAGTAGCAGCTAGTTTCTGGCCCATTTTCTATCTGCAGTCTTCTGAAGAAACACCCCAATTCTCTGTTTATTGATGTTTATTTCTGTGAATCAAGGAAAGGTTGCATTAGAGTTAACTTCTGAGAAAACCTTATTCCTTTCTTCCTCTCTGCATTATAATTTGGTTGCTTAATATGCGCGATATAAAAAGAAGTCTGACAATTAAATTAACTTCCTCACAACACAGCATAATGTCAGGAAATAAAAGTGAAATTGGAGCATCACAGGAAATGTGTAGGACACAAGCTTTCCTATTCATCCACCCGCCCCCAAAAATATTCTGGTGCTATTCCTCATTATAGTAGAGTTCCTCCAATGTCTCTATGACTTAGTTATTGCTCAGTTTTACGGGGGTAGAATAATGTTTTGGGGAATGGGTGATGTGTCATCACTGATGGAGGGCAGAGAGATCTGCAAGATTCTGCCTAGAAACAAATCAATTAATAAATCTGTGGCTAATTTTTATTTCCCTGGTTCTCAACTCCCCAACCATGGTTTATCGGTTCGGGTGTTGTGCAGAATGAACCAATTGCTAGCTTATTCAATAAATGTAGATAAGCCACTGATGATTTGGCTCTGTGTGCAAACCAGTGGTGGGATTCAATTTTTTTTACTACCGGTTCTGTGGGCGTGGCTTGGTGGGCGTGGTGTGGCTTGATGGGCATGGCTTGGTGGGCATGGCAGGAGAAGGATACTGTAAAATCTCCATTCCCTCCCCACTCCAGGGAAAGGTTACTGCAAAATCCCCATTTCCTCCAGATCAGCTGGGACTCGGGAGGCAGAGAATAGATGGGGGCGGGGCCAGTCAGAGGTAGTATTTACCAGTTCTCGAACTACTCAAAATTTCCGCTACCAGTTCTCTGAACTACTCAAAATTTCCACTAATGGTTCCCCAGAACTGGTCAGAACCTGCTGAAACCCACCTCTGGTGCAAACCCAGATATACAGTAGGAACATCTAGGAACCCACTCATGCTGTATTGAGCCAGATCATTATAGCAATAGCACTTAGACTTATATACCGCTTCATAGTGCTTTACAGCACTCTCTAAGCAGTTTACAGAGTTAGCATATTGCCCCCAACAATCTGGGTCCTCATTTTACCCACCTCAGAAGGATGGAAGGCTGAGTCAACCTTGAGCCGGTGAGATTTGAACCGCCGAACTGCAGCTAGCAGTCAGCTGAAGTAGCCTGCAGTGCTGCACTCTAACCACTGTGCTACCTCGGCTTATCCCAACTGTGCATTCACTAAAGGTGCAAAACCTATCAAACCTTCCAAAAATGATCACTAAGGGTGACAAAAGGGGTAAATCCATGAAATAGCCAGGAAGCAACTATATTGATATTTAAAATTTTAGTCATGCAAGTGACAATTACATCCAATTAAATTATTTTTCCTTTGGCTCTGTCCGGGTTTTTTTGGCCTTGGCTTCGACTTAATTTTCAGAGTGCAGCCCTTGCCATGCTATAAAGCAAAAAGCCACTGTTGTCCCCCAAAGATTTGGGCATTGTTGATCAATGGTCCACTTTTAGAAGATGAATCTCTTCCCTGCCATAGATAAATACTAGGTTGATGCCACTGTGCTTTGGGTGAAAGGAAAGGAATTGCATGCAAAACATTCAACACTAATGAAGGCAAGTCCATTAGTCACTCTGATGCTGGCCTTCATTCAAAGGTGGACCCTGTTTGTTCCAGGTAGACACCAACAAGTGTCAGGTGCCTCCTCATCTCCCCCAGCAGGAGAGCAGGAGGAGTGTGGCTGTTTTCCTTCAAGTTGTCTATTGTGAAGGGCTTCTTTGTTGAGCAAATTCTGGGAGGAAAAGGGATGCAAAGCTAATCTAGATAATGACTGTGCTGCTGTATCAGCAGCAGGGTGCATTAGAAGCTTATTATTGCTTAATGCTATGATTGATGAGTATGAAAACAGAGCATTGTATGAATCTAGAATAATAAAGAGTTCCTTGGTAGTAATTCCTAAGAGGGCATAGCTGTAGGAATGGCTGGGTAATAAGCTAACAAAGATGGCTGAAGAAGGGAAGGAAAAAGACACAACATGCATCAGGAAATCAGGAAAGATTATGGTCCTCCATTGTGCCAAATCATAATTTGCTAATCATGGTTTGCTGAAAAAGCCACCCCTGATGAAGTCCACAAAACCAGCTTAGATGTAAAACATGGTTTTCAAGCCACAATGGCTGGGTTTGTACAACCTGCTAAACCAAATCAATGAGGCTACACAGGGCGGTGTGTAGTTTTGTTAAAGAAGATCAAAAGTCAGGTGAAAATGAAATTCTGGAAAGCAGAATACTCCTGTTCTTGAATCATCCTCAATATTCAAAATCCATTAAAAAAACTCATCCATTTCCAAAATGCTTATTATTGTTGCCCTTGCTGTTATTTACTAAATTTAATATAGCTACCCACTGCAGTAGACTCTGGGTGGCTTACAAAATATATAACTACCAAACACCGCTTGTTCAGATGACCTGGTCAAATGGTTTAAAACAGGGGTGTCAAACTTGATTTCACTGAGGGCCGCATCAGGGTTGTGTTTGACCTCGGGGGGCTGGAGTGGACGTGGCCAGAGTGGCGTGGCCAGTTTGATGTCACTTGTGTCTGGCGCCTGTGGTGGCCGGAGTGCTCTGCCAGCGAAAACGGCCTCCCAAGCTCCGTTTTTGGCTGGGACGGTGTCCTGTAACCCTCTGCCAACAAAAACAGAGCTCGGGAGGGCCACACGTTTTAGCTGGCAGAGGCACCGTGGGCCGGTCCTTCGCTGTTTCCAGGGCGGTCCCGCGGGCCAGATCTAAGAACCCTGCGGGCCGGATCCAGCCCATGGGCCTTGAGTTTGACACCCCTGGTTTAAAACAATCCGTCTGACTTTCAAGCAAAAACACTGGAGTTGCACAGAACAGGTGGCTGGAACATTTGCATGCTGGCTTATGAAGTATTTGGTTCTGGATATGCAGTTTGCAGAAGACCAGTTGTGTGTATGCATTTTATTTTACAATTCAAGGAACTGTTGTGGAGGAAGGAGAGGTAGGAAGGAATGCAATTTGCCAAATCAAGTGACCTTTGGGAAATTGATCGATTTCTGTTTCCAAATAAATTATTACAAACCTTAGTGAAATTAATATTCTCAGTTTATTGTGCTATTTATCACCCCATTGGCTCAGGGGTGGGTTCTGGATCCTTTTGCTGCCGGTTCACTCAGGGTCACGCTGTGCGCGCACGCGATTTGCATGCGTGCACGCCCCTGCAGCAATAAAAAAATAGCTTCTGCGCATGCGCAAAAGCAAAAATTCGCTTCTGCGCATGTGCAGAAGCAAAATCCAAGATAGCGGTGCCCACGGAGACACCGAAAGAACCAGTTCTGTGACATCATCGCCGGTTTACTAACGGTTCTAAAGAACCGGTTAGAACCGGTAGGAACCCACCTCTGCATTGGCTAGAGGACATTCTCTGCTCTGTTAAAAAAGATACATATCAGAGGGCGAGTATCTAAATGACTAAATGATTTCAGAGTGACGGGTGAGAGGAGACAGTCCATCAGTCTTATAGGCAGCCTCTGCATAAGTGTCTGTTGATGACATTTATATCTTTCCTCCAGATGTTCAAGATCTAGTTCTCCTTTTTTCTAGTTTTCTGTTGTTCATTCCAACAGCCTTGTGGGGTAGGCTAGGAAGAAAGGCAGGGACTAGCCATGCTCACTCAGGGATCGCCATGGTAAAATGGGGATATGAGCCTGGTCTTTCTACTTCCTAGCAAACTCCTTAAACACTTCAGCACACTGGCTGGATTTCACATGTGGGTTGCTGGATTTTTCATACTGTATGTTTATTTTGATTAAAAATAGCAAAGGAAGGGTGATATTAAATCAAAGCAGTAAGGTACAGAGGAAAATGGGGACATAGCCCTTCCCATTTGATTTATCCATTTGAACCCCAAACCTGTGCTCAGATTAAAAATGCAAGTACAGGTAGTTCTCGAGTTACAACCACAATTGAGTCCAAAATTTATGTTGCTAAGTGAAACGTGTGAGTTTTGCCCCATTTTACGACTTTTCTTGCCACAGTTGTTAAGTGAATCAGTCCAGTTGTTCAGTTAGTCACACGGTTGTTAAGTGAATCCGTCCTCCCCATTGACTTTGCTTGTCAAAAGATCACAAAAGGGGATCACGTGACCCTGGGGCACCGCAACCATCATAAATGTGAGTCAGTTGCCAAACGTCTGAATTTTGATCACGTGGCCATAGGGATACTGCAATGGTTGTAAGTCTGAAAAACGGTCATAAGTCACTTTTTTCAGTGCCGTTGTAACTTTGAACGGTCACTAAATGAACTGTTGTAAGTCGAGGGATACCTGTATTGTACTTTCCTCCATGGGATAATCAGTAGCCTGCTGGGTATGGGGAATGAATGCAAATATCTCTTTTTCTCTCCAAATATAACATCAATATTTCCAGAAAGTAAAAGAGTGGAAGAATGACTGAACACTCCGTCTCCCATTTCCTTAATCTATTTGCTTCTTCCTGCCAGCCACAGTTCTTAAGTGAAAATTTAAAAAAAAAAATCTAATTACGGACTTCCCATGTAATCAGCAGCTTGGCTCAAGCAGGATCAGCCATTAAGCTGCAATCCAGGTTGAAATTTCATTTCTGCCATGTGTTTAGTATCCTTTGACAAGCTGCCACCTTTTAGTGCGCCATCTGCGAAATGGGTGCAGTAACCCATTTCAACGATCTTTACTGCAAGGCCTCTAAATACTTCAAACTACTGTATCCTCAATCCTCAATCCTATTCCAGCCAGGGGTGGGTTCCTACTTACCTCGCTGCCGGTTCGCTCCCTCCCGCGCCTCGTGGGCGCGCCTCGTGGGCGTGCGCATGCGCAGTAGGAAAAAATCCCAAAAAAATCCCCCCAAAAATAAAAAAAGCCAAAAAAAAGATGGCGACTACATGCACAGTGCCGGAAGTCGGCTTCTGCGCATGCTCAGAAGTAAAATTTTTTTTAAAAAATTTGGAAAAAAAATCGAAATTTTTTTAAAAAAAAGATGGCAGCCCCCACGGACCGGCACCGATCGATCCGGTTCGGTGACGTCATTGTGACATCACCAGCGGGCTGCTACCGGTTCGGGAGAACCGGTCCGAACCGGGAGGAACCCACCCCTGATTCCAGGTGTTGTTTTTCTTTAAGGTATGAACACAAGCAGGATTTCAACATGAATATGTCTGTTCTTCCATGCTGTTCTAGATACGAGGAGGGGATTCGCAGCATTTTGACTGTGAAACTGTAACTTAGCCTTCTGCCTGGTGCCCCTGGCCTCTGCCCATGGATCGTTTGCTGAATTAAGATGGGAAGAAACACACGGTGAGCTTGTCTTGCCAAGCAACTTTGAGCCTTGAAGATGAGCAATTGAACAGCGCAGATTTTAGAATGTGCAGAAGAAACTTCCCCTCCCGGCTTGGTGCTGTTCAGTTCAGCAGCCACAGATCCAGCCTCAAAGCCAAAAACAGAGCAAAAGTAATAGAAAGGATATCTGTTCTAGCCGAGGGAACTGACCTTTTTCTCTATTAAGGACTTAATTTCTAAAACTAACCCAGACATACACAAAGTACATCTCCCAACTTAAGATGCACAGGAGCCTCAGGGTAAGGAAAGGAGGCACACTGCACATGGTCAGAGGCAAACTGCTTTTCAAGTCTACAGGCTCTTTTTTTAAAAAAAAAAGAAAGAAAGAAAGAAAGAAAGAAATGTTCTAAGCATAAAACTCTTAATGGATTTGATAGCAGCGCCTTCAGGAAAGACCCAGGATAGAGGCAAATAATTCAAACGAAATAACTCTTCATCCTTCACCCAAATCCCCACAACATCTATGCCTTGCCTTAGTTGTCCTTGGGAACCACGAGCTGGTATCTCTGGGCACCAATATATCTTGTTATTTTACACTGCATGTACTTTCTTTTAAGGCAATTGCAAAGCAAAACAAGGCACCATCCAACATGTAGCCCTGTCTTCCTACTGCTATCTATGCAGGAAAAAAGAGAAAAAAGTTATGGTGGATGTCAGGTGAATAGATTTTTTTTGACAGCCAAACCTGGCCTAGTAGCCATTTTTTAAATGGCAAGCTTTTAGGGCAGCCATTTTGCGAAAACAACCAAAATTTCAAATGTGCCCCCTGGCCTAAAAAAACTGCTCAGCATTATCTTGTGGACCTAGTTCACACTGAGCCATCACATGACTTGCATGATTGTAGCTTAATGCAGTGTGTGGGCCCAACCACCGATGTGATCTCATCTTTTCATGATTTGTTCAACAAACCACGAACAAGCTAGAGATTCACATAATGCATAGATCCTGACTACAGAATGTTTTCTTCAACGCACTTTTTGCAAACAGCAAACAAACCTCACAGTAGACTCCCCATCCCAAGTTTCTTCCTTGCTTAGTCCTTTATTTCTTTGGCCCTGCAATTGTTTCAGCACTTTATATTTTTTAGCCATTTTGTACTCATGTCCCTATTTTTCAGGCTACAGTTTTCCTTTCACCAATGTTCTTCTTTTAGACATCAGTTTAGCCTCTGGACCTTTTGTCCTGTAGCTCTAATTTCTGAGCCTTCTCAGCTTCAACCTGTCCCCTATTTCCCATCAAAATTCAAGAGCTTTTCCAACTTTCAGCTATTTCTTTGTTCTAGCCAAAATTGTTTCTCTATTGTCTCACTAAATTGGTCCTATTTCCCAACACTCTATTACAGACACCAGAAGGCAGAAAACAGGTCCTTTATCATCCAGCAGCTCAACTTGATTTTTTAGCTCTTTATTGAAAATGTCAGTTTATCAATGGAGAGCGAGCATAAAAAAAAATCTGAAAAAGAGTTCTTACAAAGTGATTGTTCTTGTTTAGTATTCTCTACTTACAGCATAGCATTTTGGAGAAGTGAATCAATAACATAATGAAAATGGCACATCCGTTGCTGAGAAAAGGGATCAGTGTATTCTAATAAGTTGGACATTATTACACAACCACACTCCCTTTATTCCTAAGTTTCAACCCGTATCCAGAAGCGTAGGGCCTGAGGAATTGCAAATAATTCCCCTTCCCTGCAAATATATCCATTTCAGGATCACTGTTTAAGCAAAACGTGTTGTGCAACGCACGACGATTCTGAAATCTGAGATTCTTCACTCTTGTCATGAGGACAAAACACCCACAAGGATTCCAGTAGGGAGGCGATGAATCAGAAGACCCATCATTGGCTGTAATTCTCTCAGCAATGCCCATGTTTGACTTTTAAGTAACACAGGAGAGAAGAGGGTGGACAGGAGAGAAGGAAGGGCATCCGTTGCTAAGTGCCTGGTAGGAGGCACATGTGTGTAAAGGGACAACTTGTTGTTAGGACACCTGCTATCTCCCCATGTGTTGTGCATACAGAAACGTGATGGGCCCCCTACTAGATTCTTGTCCATGACAGACAGCCCATTAAGAATCAGGACTACCAATGGCTGTTTTGTTCTCAAAGGCAGAGTTTTCTTCTTTCCGGGAAGTATGAGCAATTCTCTACTATAGAACATTGTAAAAGGGGGTGGGGGGAGAGAGAGAGAGAGAGAGAGAGAGAGAGAGTTGTATTGACTGAGCAGATGTAATCCACCTACTACCATTTCTCGTAACCATGAAGAACCTAGCCTGCTGTTTCTTGCTAAGACTGACATATCTACATATTTCCAAGGACTAGCAAATCTTTTAAGGGATGTGTGTGTATGTGTGTCCAATAACAAAACTACAAAATAAAAAATTCAGTTCCTAAACAGTAGAAACCAATAAACACATTCTGAATCGCTCCATCGTGGGGGGGGGGGTTTCCCCCAGACTACATTTGTTTTCCTTTTCCTCCTAGACACATCCATGCAATATATTAAGTCACAGTATAGAAGTGTTTTACCACTACAGGTAGTCCTCGACTTACAACAGTTTGTTTCGTGACCGTTCGAAGTTAAAGCAGCACTGCAAAAAAGTGACTTGTGACCGTTTTTCACACTTATGACTGTTGTAGCATCCCCACAGCCATGTGATTTACATTCAGATGCTTGACAACTGGTTCGTATTTATGACGGTTGCAGTGTCCCATTTGATCCCCTTTTGTGACCTTCTGACAAGCAAAGTCAATGAGGAAGCCAGATTCACTTAGCAATCGTGTTACTCACTTAACGACTACAGTGATTCGCTTAACAAACATGGCAAGAAAAGTCATAAAGGGGGGAAACCTCATTTAAGAAATTTCTAATTTAGCAACATAAATTTTGGGCTCAATTGTGTTCATAGGTTGTACCTTTTTCTGGGGTTTTATTTTTGTTTCTGGTTTTTTTTTACTTCACAACCTACAACTGTAGTGGTCTTGCCTCCAGGTTCTTACCAGACCTGCCCTTGCATAATTCTTTTAGATTGGCCAAGGTTGTTAAGTGCTGCCACCTAGCTGGGCTAAGCTACAACACATTGAGTACTTTATAAAGCTTGGGTCCCCAACCCTTGGGCCACAGACCAGGGGTGAAATGCTCCCGGTTCGCTGTTACCTGTCGGTCACCGTAGAGCCGGTCACCAAGGTAGCGCGAGGCGCCGCCCACCCGCCCGGACGCCGCCCGGACGCCGCAATTTGAGTTCTTTTACCCTCTGCGAATGCACAGAACGCTTTGCGCATGCGCAGAGGGTAAAAGAACTCAAATGGCGGCGTCCGGGCAGGTGGGCGGTGCCTCGTGCTACCTTGGCGACCGGCTCTACGGCGAATGACAGGTAAGAGCGAACCAGGAGCATTTCACCCCTGCCACAGACTTGTACCAGTCCGTGGCGTGTTAGGAACCAGGCCACACATCTGGAGCAGCGGTGGGTTGCTCCCGGTTCGGCCCAGTTCTGCGAACCGGTAGTGGCAGCGGTGGGAGGCTCCGCCCACCCACCTGGGACACTTCTGCGCATGCGCAGAAGCATCACACTCACGCAAGCACATGTGCATGCAAACCGGTAGCAACGGGATTTAGAACCCACTACTGATCTGGAGATGAGTGGTGGGCAAGCCAGCGAAGCTTCATCTACATTTGCAGTCACTCCCCACTGCTAGCATCAACACCTCAGCTCCGCCTCAGATATCAGGCATTAGATTCTCATCGGAGTGCGAACCCTAATGGAAGGACCCATTGATTCCCACAATGCCTGAATGGTTGCCAAAGTTGATGGAGTTAGCAGAGATGTCTAAATTGACTGCTTTGATTAAAGAAAAAAACACACACAATTACTTTTGTTTCCATTTGGAAGCCACTTCTGGACTTTGTGCTTGAGGTAGGGGGAAAAATAAATTTTGGGTTTTACCGATTAGATAGGTTTGTTGTTATAGAAATGGCTAGTTTATACTATTATGTAAAAGTAAAAAGTTGAGGTTTGATGCTGTTATCTTATTTTATTGTACCAAAGGGAGTTGGAAGTCAATGCCTTTTCTTTCTTTTTCCACTTTTCCTTACACTTTTCCCTTCCCTTCTCTCTCCCCTATCTTCCTACTATTTTCTTTTGTATTTTTTTATTATAAACTAATAATTTAAAAAGAGAAATGTGAACCCTACTGTAAACTGCGCATGCGAGGGATCTAGGTTGCGTGGTCCTCCCCTCCCTCCCCCCCCAGCCTGTGGAAAAATTGTCTTCCACGAAACCAGTCCCTGGTGGCAAAAAGATTGGGGACTGCTGTTATAAAGAACATCCCAGCTCAGAGTGCAAGACCTCCACTCTCATCTGGACTCAAAGGTTTACCTAAATGCATGAATACAGAGCTGGGGTTTAGCATAGCCATTGATCAGTCTCAAGAGGAAATTGAAGATCCCAGCTCAGTACTGTAGCAATCATCATCTTCTAAATTATTAATATCAATTACTACCAAATTTATTCGCTGTCCACCTCACGGTTCAAGAGGAGTCTGAATCAATAAATTATGGTCGGTAGACATAGTCTGCAGTCGCAAAGGCGAAAGCTAGCAAGGCAGGAACCAGCAGTTCCAGGGTAGAGAGGGCTGTTAGATTGTGCATCTTTGTCTTCTCATTCCCTTTTTTCCTGATGACACGGAAGATGGCAACACAAAGATAGCATATTGCTTTCCTTTCCTGAAGGAAGAAAGGTTAACATTCTGCCACAATGGCCCACCAGCTACGGTAAGTATCCAGAATACCTAAAACTATACACTTCTCTCTCATTATGGGGTCACATGACTTTCCGTGACCCCATAATGCCCAGATCTTTGTTTCTTCCTGCCACTTTGTCATCCCTCCAAAGAGCAACTGGGCTGATCTGTTGAATCCAACCTCTTTCCCACAAGAGCCTTGGGATACAGTTTCCTTGGATTTTGTAACTGACCTACCATGTGTCAGGACCCTGAAGCATTTTGGTGATAATCTTTTTATTAAGATGTCCCATCTCATTTGTTATCATGGCCCTAAATCATCTTGCCTGCTGATTCAACACATTTTCTGGGCCCATGCTTTGCTCAATCCCTTGATTTCTGTCAGAGGCCCACAAAATTCACAGTCATTTTTGGAAAGCTCTATTTATAATTGAAAACCAGTTTGGTGTAGTGGTTAAAGCATCAGGATAGAAACCAGGATACCAGGAGTTCTAGTCCTGCCTTGGGCATGAAGCCATCTGGGTGGCCCTGGGCCAGTCACTTTCCCTCAGCTGTAGGAAGGAGGCAATGGAAAACCACTTCTGAAAATTCTTACCAAGAAAATTGCAGGGGCTTGTCCAGGCAGTCTCCGATAATCAGACACAATTGAATGGAAGGGGAAAAAATTCAACTATTCAGATTCAAAATTTGGACACATGAACTCAGAACATTGGGGTCCAAATCATCACCACCCTATAAAAGGAAAGAGCTTCATCATGGTAGTAAGAGACCCAGTAGCAAATTCCACTGAGACTTATTCTGCAAATGAGTGCAAACTCAGAGTTACATTGAACACTTTACATTTAAATACAAGTGATATTAAATCTTAGTTCTGCATTTTCATTGTCCTTCCATACTCTTTAATTAAAAGACTTGGCTGTACAAATTGCAGCGAATAACCAGTTCCCAGGTGCTTCTGCTTCAATCTTTTATTACAGATAGCCTTGCTGATACATTATGGTCCTTTGTCCCTCATCTACAGTTACATGAAGAAATGAAGGAAACAAACAACACTTTATAGCAATACTGTCATGGTTATGTAAACTATAAACAAAACAATTGGCCTGACATTTCATCGTGTTGCTGAGTTCCAATAACAAACTTCAAGCCTCCATCGCCATTTTAGGCCACTACCCATGCCTGCTGTCAAACCCCTCCCCATTGCTCCAGATGTTTCCATTTCGTACAAAGTCTGCAGGGCATGGCAATTGAAGAGGTGCCAACACTATAAGTAGTATACCAATTTTCTCAACTGAAACAGTAACGACGGGACACTGTTTTTTTAAAGTTCTCTGTGTCATTTTGTTCATGTATGTTTTATTATGTGTTGTTTCTTGTCTGGACTTTTCAATGCTTCTAGGCCATTTTAAGTTGCTACCCTCTGGTTGTAATAAAAAATTCAGGTTCAGCTTTAGCTCCTCAAAACCGGAAGGTGGCATTTAAAACCCTTTTCCTGAATTAGGTTGCAAAAGCTTCTCTGCTGCTGTTGTAAATACGATGAATTAAACATAGAGAAATAATTATTTGGATGACTTGCTTGGATGGACCTGTATAAACACTCTCCTTCCAGGCCTGGAGATACAGAATAAGTAATGGAGGAGGGAGAAGCAAAAACAAACGTGTGCACTGTGTTATGCAAGGCACACGGGAATAAACAACTGCCTATTTCTGATTCTAAGATTATAACAGGAAAGGTCTGGATTCTTTGCCTGGCTGTCTTTTTCCACTTGCACCAAATTGCCACAGGATTAAATCCCAGTAACTCCTTTTGTCTATTGTGTTCCCATGATGTTATTGCTATCTTGTGCCCAACCCATCTGAAGCTGTTTAAAATCACCCGTAAATCGGTTTGTAATTAAAAGTTGTGCTTTCTCCCTCAAACAGCCATCAGTTTTACTGCGAGTACCATTAAATATGTTTTCCTGACCACTTTGTCAGCGGCAGTATTGTGTGACACTTAGGGGATGAAAACAGCTCTGCACTAATTGATCACTTTAGGCCAGTGTGGGCATATCTGCTTCCTCTGGCCTCTGAGCATGGGACGTTCTGGTTTAAGACTGGGAGGTTCTCTTTTTTAAAACTGGAATCTTCCTCTGCACATAACCAGATATATAATTTTTATTGGGATCAATGACCATTCATTGCAATAAAAAGAAACACAGAGATACTACTGTAGAAAGTCAGCGCCTACCCCTCCTAGAAGAATGAAATATTTTGGGAAATATTTAAAAAAGGCAGAATATTGTATTTCTCCAAAGGGAGAAATGGAGAAACATGGTTTTTTTTTAGAGGCAGCAAGCAGCCCCCACTTTTCTTAATAGCCCACAGCAGATGTCAGCACTTAAGAGATAAAGAGCTTATTGAAAAGGAAGACAAGTATCTAGATAGCCCTATTCATAGGCAAAGCAAATACTGCAGGCAGAAATCCATTCAAGACAGGATATTTTGAAACTCCCTGCAGCAAAGTCTGAACAAAGGCAGAATGGTAGGATTAGAAGCAGCCCCCTCACTCAAGATCCAAAACAGGATGAAAGCCATTAAGCCACAATAGGAATTGCCCAACAACCTTTCAGAACACAAGCCCCTTCATTGCACCATCCCAGAGCAGTCCAAACTTTACCTGGGAACTCAGATAAACAATAAGCAAGAGGCTGACAAGATTAGCTCAGACAAACACCTAGGATTTGCATTTCCTCTTTTGTCTATAAAGCCAGCTATGACCCCTACATGACCCTTACATGACCCCATAGGAATCTGACAACAGCCAATAGAATACATGTTCTTGCACAGGAACAGGAAGCTCAAGTGCAAAGCCCAAAGAAGGTATAACCCCCCCCCTCAACTCCATTTTGTCAGCTGCCCAGAACCACAAACCCATGTGGTTCTGCTTCATCAATAAACCATCTTTCCAATCAACCTCCATGTTTCCAGTGTCTTTCTCCCAGCTTGGAACTGAACCAGATGGATATTTCTTCCCACACTACATAAGCTTTGCAAGAAACACAATGTGCAATAGATTACACCACAGAAAATCTCTTGAGCGGACTCCTTGCTTGGAGGTCTGTCAGGTAAAGAGCTTCCTCCGCCTCTCCTCCACCTGACACATCTCCCAACTCCAGCAGCTATCCCATACTGGGAGAGGGGCAGATGAAAGAAGGGCAAGTAGTGAGACATAGCTCAACACATTAGACTAGTTGTGTGTCAAAAAACAAACAAACATGCCACTCACTGCAGTGGTATGATTGGCAGATGGTTTATCCACTGGCTGGAGATGTTGAGAAGGTTGGTGGACAACAGCCTTCTTTGCACAGGAAATTATAACACCATCCTCCAGCTATAAGACAGAACACAGACACAGGAACTGGCAAGGGTGACTTACAAAAATTTATACCATAGCAGTTTTTGCTGTCTCACAAATGGGAGGAGTGCATTTTAACTGAACCATGGGAAAGAGAGAATACAGATAGTCCTCGACTTCCGACCACAATTGAGCCCAAAATGTATGTGGCTAAGTGAGAAATTTGTTAAGTTAATTTTGTCCCATTTTACGACCTTTCTTGCCACAGTTGTTAAGTGAATCACTGCTGTTGTTATGTTAGTAACAAGTGTCAACCCTGAAGCTGACCTGACCGAAGCCATCTTGGAGTTTCAGTGCTGTCAAACTGGAGCTGAGGGATAGGGAGGGGGGAATATTGAGATAGTTGTGACTTTGTAGCCAAAACAAAATACTTTCTCTTGAGAACCAAGAACATTCTCACACCTGGTCCCTGGAAGGAGGAGTGATGTTACCAGATGGAGCCGTGACTGGACCGTGTGACTGATTGTTTTGAGAAAGTGAAAAACTGTTGCTTTTAATTAGGTGAAAACCGTGGGAACCCTCTGAGTCGGTTTTCACCAGATATGTGTCTTACAACCACTTCCATTAAAGGAAGCGGTTGTAAGACCCCTCCTCAAGAAACCTTCCCTGGATCCAGCAGAATTAAAGAACTTTCGTCCAGTCTCCAACCTACCTTTTGTGGGAAAGGTTGTAGAGAAAGTGGTGGCATGTCAGCTCCTGCGGTCATTGGATGAAATGGATTATCTAGACCCTTTTCAGTCTGGCTTCAGGCCTGGCTACAGCACTGAAACTGCCTTGGTCGCGCTGATGGATGATCTCGGGCGAGCCCGAGATGGGGGTCATTCCTCTATCTTGGTGCTACTTGACCTCTCAGCAGCTTTCGATACCATTGACCATGGTATCCTTCTGGGACAACTAAGGGGGTTGGGAGTGGGAGGCACCGTGTTACGTTGTTTCTCCTCCGATCTCGCTGGTCGGT
>QLTV01002416.1:1035930-1046341 GCA_003457575.1 Thermophis baileyi | reverse complement strand
GCGGGGGGGTCGCGGGAGGGTCGCGGCATTAGAAAGGTTGAGAACCACTGCTCTAAAGCTCTTTATGGTTTGATGCTGTACCAATGTACCATCCTGACCAGTTTGATCACACACTGCTACTGATACACAAAATTTGGGAGGTCATGAAGTAGAAACAAGGAAGCTCTACTTCTCTGTGGCAGTGCTGCCACTTTGGGACAGCCCACCCCCAATTTAGATCAGGCCACCACCACCTCTTTGCTAATATTTCAAAAGCTTTTAAACACTGAGTTGTTCTAGAAAGCTTTCTCCCCATTTTAAGATGCCAACTTTATTTTCTACTGTTGTAGTTTTCTGCTTGGGTGGTGGTGTTTTACTGTTTTATCATTGTATTTACTGTGAATGGTCTAATTTGGTTTTATATTTTAGGTACAGTAAGCCACTGTGAGCCTATGGATTGCAGTGGAATAGAAATGTGGATGATCAGTTAATCAGTCAACAGAATCCTTTTCCTTTTTACATGTGTTGGACTCGCAATTCATGTTAAAAAAGGGACAGGGCTTTGACTGCATAGTTGCAGTCACCAATGATGACTGTTTTGACCTTCCTGATGGTGCCACAGGAAGGAAGGCAGAGCAAAATGTGGACGAGAACACATTTATTCCCTTTCTCTACCAAGCTACCAGTTGCAAGGAATGAACTGATAACTTCTACCAGAGATCTAAGCTCTTATAAGGGTGACAGTGAAATTAACAGAATAACAGAATTAGAATTGGAAGGGAGTTTGGAGTTCTTCTAGTCCAATCCCCTGCTCAAGCAGGAAACCCTATACCATTTCAGACAAATGATTGTCCGAATTAAGTCAAGAGCAATGCAAGAGATTCAAGTTTTCACATAAGCAGAGACCCTAATAGTGCAGAGTCTAAATTCAGGTGAATATCAATGCAATCTAACTGTATATGTGAAGAAGGCCCTTACGGCACAAATGGTGTTGCAGGTTAAGCATCAACCAGGGTGACTTCCCAATGCTCCTGCTCACATGGTGATGGGTGTCCTTTTGTGACTGTCAAGCCTTTTAACAGCAGAGCTTAATCAACGAAGCAAGATTCCCGCTGACTTTCTTTAATGAGTTACAGGTAAGAGTACAGAATCTTGAGAATCGAAATAGGAAGCTTCCAGTCCTCCATTAGTAGCAGGTTGATTAAGGGAGGGTCTTTGAAGTTTTTGGATCTCTTTCTCCCAGGCTGTTTCCATAATGGGCTAAGACTCTATTTCTAGAAACTGATTCTTTAATACGCCAGGAATGATCTCTCCTTTCTGCTGATTGTTTGTGTCTAGAGATTTCTTCTCTCAGCCTCAGGACAATCTTTCACACCGATTAGGTCACCGGTGTGAAAAGCCATTATTGTAGAAAACTCAGGGACATATTTTTATTGGATGCTATGTAATATACATTTTAACTTCCCTGTGTTAGATCTATGACTGTATTTTAATTATATTTTTAAAAAACCTCAAAGATATCAACCAGTTACTCCAAACTATGGACCGATTTTCTTACCGGGTAGTAAACATGCAGGAGGTTTTACAGATGGGTGGGAAGGAGCTCCTAACCCCTCTGAAACTCTTATTCTCCCCTGCAAAGGCTTATCTGAGCTGATGCCGCTGTGTTGCTTTTTCCCAGTCTTAAAACCTTGCTGGCGATTAGAAAACCAAAAAGACCCATTGGAAGGAAGAATCAACCAGCAAGGGGAAAGATAAATCGCCTCCTACCCACAGATTCTGACCTGGAAAAAATTTATTTATTTATTTATTTTATTTATTTGTTTGTTTGTCAAACATGTACAAGATAGCAGGTATAGGTATAAACATAAACATAATCAAAGTGAATACAAATAGATGAGGACAATAGGACAGTAGGACAGGGACGGTTTCTGTTAGCCAGCAGAATTCAAGCTCTGTGTCCACTGTCAACCCGGGAGTGAACCTGGCTGAGGCCCTCTTGGAGGCTTCAGGGTTGCCACACAAACAGAGGGAGGGGAGAAATAGTGAGATGGGGTTTTGTAGCCAAAACGAACTACATTTAGATCGGTTCTAAGGCGATGTAGTTCTAAGTTGTCTAAGCCCAAAATTTCAAGTCTGGTGGAATAAGGTATTCTGTTGCGAGTGGAGGAGTGGAGGACTCTTCTCGTGAAATATTTTTGGACTCTCTCAATTGTATTAATGTCCGATATGCAGTGCGGGTTCCAGACAGGTGAGCTGTATTCGAGAATTGGTCTAGCGAATGTTTTGTATGCTCTAGTTAGCAGTGTAATGTTGCCAGAGAAGAAGCTACGCAGGATTAAGTTGACTACTTAATGTTGTACTTAAAACTACTTAAAATGCTACTTTAAATCATTTGCCTACTGTTGATCTAGTTCTGGTCTTAGAGTTTAGCTGCAACAGGTTTTAGAATTATCAACAGATGAAGATCAAGGAAGATCTAGCAGTTGGAAGAGGGAAGAAGTCCTGCCCAGCCTTCTTAGCCACTTCAATCCCTGCAGGTAGCATCTTCCTTAATATCGGAAAGAAGATTGCATGCTTATTTCATGCCATTTATTATCTGTTTGGTCCATCAGCTGGTCAAGTGAAATGAATAGTCTTAACTTCAGGGGGAATTTAAAGGCAGCTTGAGCAAGATACTTCTAACAAGTTCTGCTTCCAGGATGGGCCCACCTTCTCTTTCTCACAACTTCTTTGAGCTCCAGTCAGCAACATCTGTCCAAAAGGCAGCGATGTGTAAAGTCTGGATCTTTTTTCTACTCTTCTCAATGCTCCCTCTTCTCCCAAAGAGCGTGGATAAGCAGTAGGGGGCTGGGAGTAAGGGTAGAAATATGGCTAATGCTCAGCAATGCCAACCCCAGTGCTGTATTTCCTAGAGCAGGTCACAAATTGGGATGGGGGAGTAGGGGTATTAGAAATACCTCAGCATCCCTCTTTATCAAACTACAATTCCCTGTATCAAACTGCGGTAATATCAAGACACCCAATCCTCTTTAAAATGCAAAGGGCAGGCTTTTTTGAGTCATAAAGCACTTGGCCTTAGGCTAAATGTTCAAAGCTGAAGCTGGAAAGTAAAAAAGCTTGGGTGGGTGAAGAAGTGGGGTGAAAGTTATCCAATCTTGTCCATGTATTAGCTTTTTCTTGTTTCCATTCTCAAGACAGAATGTTAGAAGAGACACGTAGTTTTGTAGACAGAGCAACAATTTATTTAAACTGCAGCCTATCCCCATTTCCATCACAATGACAGAAATGGATGCCTGAAGATGGACTTGAGACAGAGGAGGGCTAAGCCCTCAAATCAGTGGTGAAATCCCATTTTTTTTTACTACCGGTTCTGTGGGCGTGGCTTGGTGGGCGTGGCAGGGGAAGGATACTGCAAAATCCCCATTCCCTCCCCACTCCAGGGGGAAGGATACTGCAAAATCTCCATTCCCTCCCCACTCCTGGGGGAAGGATACTGCAAAATCTCCATTCCCACCCCACTCTGGGGCCAGCCAGAGGTGGTATTTGCCGGTTCTCCGAACTACTCAAAATTTCTGCTACCGGTTCTCCAGAACCTGTCAGAACCTGCTGGATTTCACCCCGCCTCAAATTTCAGCCTCTCCCTACAGTTCATCTACTTCTTAATTTAAACTTGGGCTAAGCCCCCAATGGTGCTTTCTTTGGTTTTGGCTTAGGAGCTTCTGGGAACCCTAACCCATGAGGGTTTATAAATGAGAACCTATGGCTCAAAGGGGCATGCAATTCTACAAGTGCTGTGGCTGAACGAAGCATGGCTTAAGGCGTGCTTGTGAACCTGGTCACTGCAATAGATTCAACCAACCTAGTTATGTAAGCCATGTGTTAACAGGGGAACCAGTTTAAGAGTGCAACCCTAGTCAGATCCTCTGAAAAGTCAGCTTGCTCTTTGTGTGTGTGTGTGTGTGTGTATAGAATTACATTCTTATATATACTTGATATGCTGCTGTTCTTTGGGGAAGCCAGTACTGTGTCACTCCAGTTTCCAAATAAGCTTTTGTTAAAGCCAAGCTGTTTAGAAACCAATCGCTTTGGCTTTGGCAATCAGCATGTGTGATATGCCAGCTGCAGACCATTCCATTGTGTACTCCAAATGTTTTGTGTACTCCACTCCAGTCTGTCTTTTTGCTGCTGAGCACATGGGTTCTAAGGCCGTTTTCATTCTCTCCTCTGATCAGGCATCCTTCTGACAGATGACAGATCCAATGGGCTTGGGATCCGCGCGTGAATTGTCCTTACATCTGGGGTTTTCAGGGATCCCCTCCTGACTGCCAAGCATTGCCCTTTCTGAAAAGCTTCTGAAAGGCCAGAGGATCTTACAACATCCCACTGATGCATGACATAAGGACTGTGTAGCATTTTCATGTAATGTGCAGAAAGGCTTTGAGGCCAGAGATAAATCTGGTTCATTATGTGCATCTGCTGTATCAAGGCCAGGCAAGCAGCTTTAGGTCATAACCCACATTTTATCCTAGATGACCAGAAGATGAGAGATAGTGCAGATTTGTGGTTAAAGGATAGCACAGTAGAAATCTGTCTCAGTTTTTGGCTGTAACCCATACTTTACAGTGGTGGGATTCAAAAATTTTTACTACCGGTTCTTGCCCCCATTAAAAATCAAATTGCCCCCCTGTGGGGCGTGGGCCCCATGTTGGGAACCACTGCTCTATTGTATTCCAAGAGGATTTAGTGTATATGATAGCAACCAGTGGTGAAATCCAATTTTTTTTACTACCGGTTCTGTGGCCGTGGCTTGGTGGGTGTGCCTTGGTGGCCCTGGCAGGGGAAGGATACTGCAAACTCCCCATTTCCTCCCGATCAGCTGGGACTCGGGAGGCAGAGAATAGATGGGGGCGGGGCCAGTCAGAGGTGGTATTTACCGGTTCTCCGAACTACTCAAAATTTCCACTACCGGTTCTCAAGAACTGGTCAGAACCTGCTGAATCCCACCTCTGATACTTCAGGCAAAAAAGTGCAAAAGCCACCAAACCATATTACAAGACTATAATAAGAATTACAGTAATAATGTTAAAGCAGTGCTAGCAGTACTTGTCTACTCAGAAAGTTGCAATGTAAACATTGCTGGTATGTGAACAATGATGGCCTGTCACAAAACTTAGAAATTATTTACCAGTTATTAGGCAGGGCAATTGATTGTCCTTTATATTTAGCACATAATTTAGGTCTTTCCCTTTTTATTGCCAACCTCCTAAAATATGTGTTGCTCACAAAGCAATTCACCAAATTGCTGATATTAACCATACCAGACTGGAAACTACCGTATATTTCAGTACAGGTAGTCTTTGACTTACAACAATTCATTTAGTGACTGTTCAAAGTTACAACGGCACTGAAAAATGTGACTTGTGACTGTTTTTCACGGTTATGACCTTTGCAGCTTCCCATGATCATGTGATCAAAATTGAGATGCCTGGCAACTGGTTCATATTTATGACCGTTGCTGTGTCCCCCAAGGTCATGGGATCCCCTTTTATGACCTTCTGATAAGCATAGTCAATGGGGAAGCCAGACTCACTTAACAACTGGGCTACTAACTTATCAACTGTAGTGATTCACTTAATAACTGTCACAAGAAAGGATGTAAAATGGAGCAAAAAAAATGTCTCACGTAACAAAGATTTTGGGCTCAATTGTGGTCATAACTGTATTGATTTACTGATTGGACTTGTACATCGGTATAATCAAGCAGCAGTTAACGACATAATCCACAATATAATTAAAAACCCCATGATAAATTTAAATTAAGCTTACCCATAAAATAGTATCAAAACAAGAGTGCTGTATTTTGCAATGTGCCACAACTGCCACAGACCTCAAAGCCAAGAGTCTTAATTAATTCTCCAAAAACTCTCCAAAGCAATCCTGATTTTGGAAGCTTTGAGAAAGCAAATGATGTGGGAGCCAGCCTAATTTCAGAGAGAGGCTATCCCATAAAGCCAGCATCCTCACACAGAAGCACCGCCTGTGAGCCTCAGCCTTCCCATATGGTGGAATTCATCACAGAGGGTACTGTAATCCTTGCCTGTTTTAAAATATCTCTCTCTCTCTCTCTCTCTCTCTCTCTCTCTCTCTCTCTCTCTCTCTCTCTCTCTTTCTCTCTGTTTCTCTCTCTCTCTCTCTCTCTCTCTCTCTCTCTCTCTCTCTCTCTCTCTCTCTCTCTCTCCTCCCCCCCCTCTCTCTCTCCTTCATGGTAATTTAGGATGCCAAAGACGAGGTTGATATATATGTCTACTTATTCAGATTGCAAATAACCCCCTCTGTGCTCAGATGCTTGGTGATAAACAAATATAGACTGAGTAATTAAACTCATCTATCGTTCCTGGCATCAGCTGCCTGTGTCTGGATCACAGTGCTTTGCATTCAACGAATGAAGGGGATGGAGCACCATCAACAATTTTATTTTTATAGGCATCGTTTTTGCATATTTGATCTGATGCACAGTGAGTTCATTCTTCTGTGAAAAGTGGCTCAAAGGTCCTCAATGAAAGTAGGTAAGCACTCATCATTCTCCCTTTTTCAGTTCATGGAGAGACATGGCTAGATGGTTCATAAGCAGGTGAGTCAGAAAATCAATTTCCCTCTTCCCTCAGCTCAATCAAACCCAGGTTATAGAATAAGGTTGGAAATGGAATAAGCATTGGACCCTTTTTTAGTTGCTGAGACCAAAAAACAGGGACAAGTTTCTACGATAACAACATGCCGAGAGCCTATGAAGCAGGCATGACATGACCTCAGAAATTTTGCAGTTTCATGGATGGGACCATATGCATTCCTCTTTTGTCTACAGAGACAGTTCAAATGGCAATTACATCCTACCAGTCATGAGAAAATCTAGTTCATCCCATTGAAAATGATTAAGGAGGCCAGGGTCAGATGCCTTCCATCTGTCAAATGTGATCGCTAGGGAGCTTAGAAGGAACAGTCAGAATTTGATATCCCAAAGGATGTGCTCCATTAGAGAAAGGCCTCTCTGTATCTAACAGTAGGGCTGACCCTGGTATTAAACCAGATCACCTAAATATAAGCATTCCTATATATTTTTATTTTTATTACTGTAGGTTTCTTTTTCAATAAAGATTCAAGTTTCCTGTGAATTAAGCTCGATTCCTGGTGTTTCATAGACACATCCAGGTGTTGTTGTTTTTTACAACTATACAGAGGTGATTTGCTAGTGCCACCTTCTGACATCATATTGGCCTTCCCCATATAATTTAAAGTTTGGGGTTGCCCATCCAAATACTAATAAGGCCTAACCCTACTCAGCTTCCCAGTTGAGACAAAACTCAGTCAGATGCTGCTGTCTAAATGTTCCTGCTTAGTTCTAGATGCATTATTTAATAATAAACAGCAATACCTCTAGATCAGTAGAAAATGCCTACATTTCTTTATCATTAAATAATTTCTATAACCTGTTCACCTGGGATCAAGGAAAGTACTTCCAAATGTTAGCATATGCTGTCTGGGCTAACTTAAGATAAATGCATTTTTAGAAGAAAAAAAATAGCCACTTTCAGAGATACAAGAGCTGACCCTGTATTTTGTGCTGAATGAAACAGGGCGGTAAGTGTAAGATAGTCACAACCACACAGTAAAAGATCAAAGCCCCACTCTTTTTAAACATGCTTTGAACACCATTATTGCATGGATACAGTCACACACCGACACCTGTGTCTGTCTGCTTGGGGACATGACAGTATTGCATTAAACACTCAATTCCAGAAGACCAAACTTGTTAGGAACATTGTCATCATAGTTATTCTTTCTCAGGCCAAAAGTTATACAGGAAGGTTACAAATCATTCATTCGGGGTCATTATGGGGAGGAGGCAAGAAAGTGGATTTGGGGAGGGAGGAGCAGGAAAAGTTAATCCTAACAAGATTAGGTAAGCAATTGAAGCAATTGTTTAAAGAACTGAAACAATTCTGCAGATTCAAGATAGTCTCAAGAAGATCAAGGCAGTCAAGTGAAGTCCTCATACAAAATCTGTTGACCATTGTCCCAGACTGTAGGACACCGATTCATGGTTTTAAATTGCAGGAAGACGAAGTATTCACAAAACTTCCTAGCAGTAAGAATAGTTTGATAGTGGAACCAATTACTGAGGAATAGGGTTAGTTCTCCTTCACCGAATTCATTTCTGGAGAGGATGAACAGCCACTTGTCAGAAATTCTTTAATTTGGATTCCTACACAAAGGATTGGGCTCAAACTTTCCAGCTCTACAATATTAGAAAGTCCAAGCAAGAAGCTTTAACTGTATACTTCCATTTCAGCACATTTCAACACTACTCTGCTTTAACACATCTGAAAACTACGTGCTGTCTTGCTTGCCATTGCTCAAAAAATGAACTGAATGCTTACAAGAAAAGCAGAGTCTTATCTACTACATGCATTTTTCTTGCACTCCTCAGCATTCATGGCAGGTACTGTAGATTGTCTTAAAAATTCACTCTCAGCAGAAGGTGCTTCTTTTCTACGTTGCTCCAAACCTTTACTCTCTTAACATCCATCTGCCCTATCTCTTAGGCAGGATTGCAGAGTCCACAACCAGAAGTATAACAAGTCTTTTTTAGGCAATTTGAAAATGCATGCAGGACAGATCTTTCTCTTCCTCAACATGTTAGTGGTTCAGGAGTAGAGATCAATGAAATGGAGAAATATGTGAGTCAACCTCAGTAAGAAACTACAAGGATACTGTACACCTGATGTTTGGTGGATGAGCCATTTCCCACAGAAAAACAGTTGTCAACTCTGAAGCGAACCTGGCCGATGCCATCTTGTGCTGCCTCATAGTTGCCACAAAGCCTGAGAGGGGGAAGGGAGGGGGGAAGTAGATAGCCCGGCTAACCACCAAAACAAAAAGTTTTCCTGTGGGAACCAAGGTCATCATAACAGGTGGCTGTTGAAGGAGGAGAGGAGTGACCAAGCAGCCTGCCAGCTATATTTATTGGACAATGTGACCGGTGACATCTGAGAGGGGGGATTTTCACTCTTTTAATTAGGTAAAAACTGCGGGAACTATTAGAGTTGGTTTTCACCGGCTGTGCCGATATGATGTATCCAATAAACATGTTCTTTGAGGAATCTACCTGCCTCGGAGTTAGGCTCAGCCATCATAATAAAGCCTACTGTCATTGGTTTGGTGACATATTCGAGGATGGGATCTGTCCCATCTCCTACTAGCTATTGAAGGTTGTTATGGACACACTTTTTCCACTGTCCTTGCTAGGAATTGTCTGACATGACTATTTTGGCTTGGGCTATGGAACAAATTCAACACCTGGTTCCCATAGAGATATCTGCATTCATATTGCCTGCCCAGTGCTTATAGCATCTTATGAGAGATCTTGATAATTGTGGGCTCAGCTTTCTTCTGAATGAGCAGCAATCCTGTGCTGCATTTGTTTTAAACAAGGAAATAGAGCTGGGTTTGCCAGGTATGTGATGCTGTTTCTATCTTCACTTGATGGATAATAGGTTTTTCATTGCTTCGGCTGATGCAGTTTCCCATAATAGTGTTTTTACTGCTTCCACTACTCTTATTTCTGACTCAAGAATGAATTCTACATCGATGATCCTGATTATACTTCCTTGGCCAGGATCATGGAATTGCACTTCTCAGGGCTTACTTGTGCAATGCTTACTTCAGTTGCCCTGGGTGGGGGTGGGCAGCACTGCCTATTCCCGTGATGTGGCATGCAGAGCCCTCTCTGCTGGCACGCGCGCCATCGCCCCAGGTCAGATCTCCGTGGCATTTCTTTCGTGAGCTTCTGTTTCCCTGCAAATGATGAAACAGAAGTGTGCATGCGGGCGCACACCTTTCAGTTTGGGGATGCGCGCACGCACAGTTTGGGCACTCGGTGTCTAAAAGGTTTGCCATCACTGGCCTATTCCATTCCAGCTTTGATGGCCCTCAGTGCCATATAATGCCTGTGATTATATGCAGGCCAATCATGATAATGGCTATCTTCTGGCTATCTCTTGGTACTGCCAGCCCCAAGGATAGGACTCCTTGGCTGCTTGCTGCCAGCACTGGCATCCTCCACAGGATGGAGCATGCTTTCTACTGATTGCTCTCTTTCTCCTCCCAGCATTCAGAAAGAGACACATAGATAAGTCCAGGAGGTATTGTGTCTGGTAGGAGCATTGAAAGAGCATCCGCTCATTACATTACTCTTTAGCATTTACCACTTCTTGGTTGAACAACTTGATAGGTGACTATACTGTATGTTCTAAGAACCTGCCTGGGATCATCTAATCCCACCCCACTCAGCATTAAGGAGCAGGAAATTAGTTGGGAGGAACTTAAAATAGAGGAATCCATCAACTGGTTTCTTTAACTTTGTTGTGGTCCA
>QLTV01002416.1:1021706-1035490 GCA_003457575.1 Thermophis baileyi | reverse complement strand
GTCGGAGTAATTAATCTTGTTTGGGATTTATTACGGCTGGGAATGAACAGAATTCACAGCCGTTTAAATAAAAAGAGGTTTTTGGGACTCCGTGTGTGCGGTATTATTTATCAGGAAGCCTAGGTCAGAACAAACTTGGCCAGTAGTCAGTCAGTAAGGACAGCACCATTCTCTGGCTGCATGCACATGGCTGAATTGGGACCCTCCATGGAGCAGTTCCCTTTATGCCAGCATACTTTTCTAACAGCGGCAGCATTCCAATAAGTTATCTGAAAAGGCAGAGACTGAATTGGCAGAACTGGTTGAAGGCTACTCTTGGCCATTTCATTATAAAGTTTGGAATTTACAATAGGATGAGGAATGGATACAGTAGCCCCACTCTCTTCTTAATTTGGACTCTTTCTAGGGCAGAGACTGTTATGCTACTGACTGTAAGGATTCAGTTTAGCCATCTCATTACCTTGGGCTGTGGCAAGTAATAGCATAGGATGGAAACATGCACAGAGTGTTTCATCCCTTTCAAAATACGAACTGAAAGAAAAAGCTTTGAGTAAATGCTTCCATCTTAAGTTTATAGGAAACTGCCTTATCTTAAGGCAGAACCCTTCTAAATTTGTTCTGTACAGATCCCACTAACAGGCAGAGGCTTTCCAAGATTAAGGCAGGAGTCTTTCTTAGGCCTTCTCGGAGAATCCAAAGCCTGAACTCAGGCATTCTACTCTGCCATTGCTGTGTTACAGCCCCAGCATCTATTAAAGGAATCTTCAGTGAATGCTTTACATCAAGGGGAGAAACTCGCAGGCCACCTGTGGTCCCCAGAGCCACCTTTTTACCTGTCACTGAAATCTGACATCAAGAAGTTTATTTGCAATCAACATTAGGTAGCCAAGTTGTTTTTAAGGATTTTTAAATTTACTTGGAAGAATTTCTGATTATTAGACAGCAGGATTGTGGTTTTCATGTGCCCTGATCCCTTGTGGATATAATCTGAGCCCTCTTTTATAAGTGCGTTTGACACACTGTACAGAGGGAGTGTATATATAGCATCTTATGACTATAAGTTTATTGTTTGTATCTTATGATTTATGTTGATTGCTTTTATTGATATCCTATTATGATTATGTTGATTGCTTTTATTTAGTATCTGATGACTATCACTGAGTGTTGCATCTTATGATTTATGATGATTGTATTTTATGATGATGATCATGATTATCACTTGTTGCTTGCATGTACACTGAGAGCCTATTCACTGGAGACAAACTCCTTGTGTGTCCCAATCACACTTGGACAATAAAGAATTTTATTTTATAGTGCAATACTTGGTGAAAAGGAGTCAGTAGGTTCCAGTGAGAAAGTAAGTATTGGGTTGCTCCTTTCAGCACTTGGCTTTTATTTAGCATGATGGTGCATGGCTCTCAAGGTTATTTGCAATCTATAGATGCACCTTTAAGCCTGATGATTCCCAAGTTAGACCGACCTCCTGTTCTGATCCATATGCCCAGGAGGGTTCTGCTGTCGTTTCTGTGTACGTCAGCTCTGTTTCTTTGGGTCTTCCTGGATGTCCCCCCACCCCAGAAATGAGTCAACCTTAAGTAGACAGGTTTACAACTCATGTATAATGGCTTGTCCTGGCTGCTCTGGGTTATTGGAATATGGCTGCTAACACCTAGAAGAGTAACTCCATTTTGACTTCTGGACGTGATTAGATTGGAAGAGAAGGCATACAAGTTTCTTTAGCGGGTGGGCCCTCTTTTCTCTTCGAGTCAAGGACTCTTGAAAAAAAATTATTCTGTGTCTGACAGTTTTTACCTCATATTTTCAGGCTTGTCTATTTCTAGTTGTTCTTCTGTGAATTCAGAGTTTTAAAGGACATGGAGGTTTATGTTCTGTTTTCCTTCAATTGCCAGAAACATGCTAAAAGGAGCCTTACAAATGGAGCATTAGAGAGATGTTCATATACTGCACCCAGATACTTAGCCGAGTACTCTATGTTTATTATTTGGCCGAATCAGGTGGTTGGGAGCCAAATTAAATTGGAAAGATGGCCATAAAGCCAATCACCTCTATTCATTCTGATCCTGAATAGATCTACTTTCCTGATAGGACCAAAAATAAAAGGCCAAGATGATGGGTGGCATCAGTGGTGGGATCCAAATTTTTTTACTACCGGTTCTGTGGCCGTGGCTTGGTGGGCGTGGCAGGGGAAGGATACTGTAAAATCTCCATTCCCACCCCACTCCAGGGGAAGGATACTGTAAAATCCCCATTTCCTCCCAATCAGCTGGGACTTGGGAGGCAGAGAATAGATGGGGGCGGGGCCAGTCAGAGGTGGTATTTACCGGTTCTCCGAACTACTCAAAATTTCCGCTACCTGTTCTCCAGAATTGGTCAGAACCTGCTGAATCCCACCTCTGGGTGGCACTGTCAGGATTTGTAGCAGACGGTAGGTGTTCCAAGTAAACAAGAATCAGAGACATATTTGTCATAACGCCGGCTCTCATGTGCAGCTGCTAGGAGACCATGCAATTGTCGGTTTAAAAAATATATGTAAACATGCCAGAAATTATCACAAAATATTTGGCATAGCAAGCTGTAAAACATCATTCCATTAAAAAATAAAGCCTTTGCTTTTCTCTGATTGCCTATCCATTTAAGAGTGCATTTTCAAGTACCAGAGTACTGAAAAAGAAATAAAATGTTCCTGTATATAAAACTCTCTTCTCTCCTTTTCTCATGTCTGCTTTTCTACTCTAAAAGCACCAATATCTTAAAACAATCATCCTAGGGAAGGTATTGGTTGCTCTCAACTCTGTTTTCCCCAACCAAAACTATATCCTTTTTCAGACAGACAGACCAAGTGTAAAATATAGGCTTTTCAGAGCTTCTGGTTAAGTTTTATTTTTGAACAACTAAGCCAGTTTCATGAGGAACAGGTTCTCTCCTACCGTGTTTCCCCAAAAATAAGACCCTGTCTTATATTTTTGAACCCCAAAATAAGCGCTTGGCCTTATTTTTGGGGAGGTCTTATTATTTTGGGGCACGTGGAGCAAGTCGGGGCTCCTCTTGCCGTCTTACATGATTTCTAGCTCTGTCTCCCTAACCCTAACCAGAGGAAATGGCGGGGACCGGCTGCGCATCCGTTTAAATATTTTCGGGGAGGGCTTATTTTCGGGGAAGGGTTTATTTTCAGAGGAGGGCTTATTTTCGGGGGATGTCATTTTTTAGGGAAACACGGTAGCAGTTCTGAGGGGTCCTCAGCTTTTGAACAGGGTAGTTATGGAGAGGAGTAGCAGCAAGAGGCAGTGTAAAATATAGATGGAGTCACAATGAAAATGTAATTAAATTCTATGTAAATAATGCATATTCACCAGATATTTGATAATTTCCCCTCCTGCCATATTACAAATGACAACCCAAAATTACAACTTTGAAAAATGATTTATAATTGAATGAAACAAATTTTAACAAGTGAATTTCTTTTCCAATCTGTTATTTTTTAAATAATATATTACAGAATTTTCACAAAGTATGCTCAATTATCTTTATACATAGCAAAGGAGAGTCTGCAAGGAGAGTCTATGCTTCCTATTAGATGGTAGACAGAGTTTCTTCTGTAGAAAAATAGCTAATTAAGTGCTGGGAATACATCTCAATGCCCCAAATTTGACATTTCAGGAATAAATGAGACAGAATTTAAGTCCATTTAGAAATCATTTTTGGATTGTCACTCTATGTAGGGGCATGTATTACATCCAATATTTGGGTTTCTTTTAAGATAAAGTATTCAATTGCTCAGTTAGAAATTACTGCGATTCTTAATCTCATTTTATGATATATACTGTGATTATTGCTACTCATATATTACTTAGATTTAAATAATGATTTTTAGTATTTAAAATTATATACTATATTTTATTATTTAAAACTAATCAATGAAATATTGAAAAAATTAACCTAATTCTATGGGTGGTCAATTCCTTGTTTATCCATTTTGAGGTTTATTTTTCCTTTTAGCCACTTTGTATGCATATTTATGTTTTTCTTTCAAATGTATCATCATCATCTTAAAATCCAGTAACAACTTTGGAGAGGCACTAGAGCAGTGATGGCGAACCTTTTTGGCACCGAGTGCCGAAAAGGGAGCGTGCTTCGCGTGCTCGTCAGGGCCGCAACCAGGAAGAGGAGCTGCTCAGGGGGCATGCGTGTGCCGGAAAATGAACGTCCGGTTTCCGGCCGCCAGCTAGTCTTCCGGTTACAGGTGCGCATGTGCGCACGTGACAATCAGCTGGCCGGCGCGCATGCTCATGCCGGAAAATGGAAGACAGCTCTTCCAGTTTCCGGCACTGCCGCACGCACGAAGGCCAGCTGATCATTGCGCGCGCATGCGCACCAGAAACCCGGAAGAGGAACGGGCGATGCCGCGTGCCAGGCAACATGGGTCCGCATGCCACTTCGGGCATGTGTGCAATAGGTTCGCCATCACGGCACTAGAGCATCTTAGACACTTAAAGGAGGATGCCTGTAGTTCTAGATTGACAATTTATCATATTTTAGGTGAGGATGATAGATTTCTTTTTTTTTTTAAGTCAAGTTTTTTAAATTTATATATAAGTATTTTGAATACAGTATATTGTCCGGGCATACCATTTTACAAAAAAAAAGAAAAAGAAAAAGTAACATATATACTGATAGTAATAGTGATAATACAACAGAATAATTCTAACCATATTTATAATTATATTAGCTTATTTATAATCCTATTGATTATATTAGCATACTTATAGTTATAAACAACATTAATATTTTACTTGAACATAACAATGCTCTTTCTTCATCTAATTTCTACCTCTTATCTCTAACCATTGATAAAACCTATTCCACGTTAAATAATACTCTTATCTCCTTTATCTTTTATTTTCAATGTCTATCTATCCATCTCTGCACAATCCGAATTATATTTTCATCTCATGGGGTGTTCTCGTTTTTTCAATATTGTGCAAATACAATTCTCGCTGCTGTCAATACATGTAACATTAAATATATAGTCCCTTTGTCATAGCTTTCTGGTATTATACCTAACAAGAATATTTCTGGTTTTAAATCTATATGCTGCTTAATCATCTTTTCCAACCATGTATGTATTTTCGTCCAATATTTTCTTGCTTTCATACATGTCCACCACATATGGTAATAAGTACCTGGAGTCTGATTGCATTTCCAACATTTGGCAGACATGTTGTTAAACATTTTTGCTAGTCTTGCTGGTGGCAAATGCCACCTATAAAACATTTTATAAAGATTTTCCTTATATGCAGTAGCCATTGTCAGTTTATAATTCCTATCCCAAAGTTTTTGCCACATTGCCATATTTGGAGCAATGATGGCAAAGCTTTTGGACTCAGCATGTCCAAAATTTGGTAAATGTCTAACTTGAATCTGTTAGCGTGTCTCACACTCATTCACACAAAAAACAAAACAAAAGAGAAACAATTCTCTATCTCTCCCCCAACTAGCCCATCCTGAACAGGGGCATTCAGTGGTAGCGCCAAGACTGGGCCTGAAGAAGAGGCCTGGGCCTCGATTTTAGCCCAGTGCCACCGCTGTCACTTAAAGGGCTGCCTCACGCCATTTTGCAAGGCATGTGAGCCTTAGGAAACAGTGCAACTGGCATGCAGTTCAGCGCTCCCCAGGATCTGCCATGCGCCGCTTACCTTCAGGCGATGTTCTCTTCCTGTGGACAGGCCCTGTGGCCTACTGGAGGCTGCTCTGGGTCACATGAAGCCTTTGTTCTTAAAGCTGTTTCAGAAAATGGTCTTCCCAAGCCTCTGCAAGCTCCAAAAATCACATAAAAGCATACCTCATGCTTTGTGTGATTTTGGGAGGTTGCTGAGGATGCGCAAAGACATGGCCTCCTCATGTGATGTCTGGAGGGTCCAGAGGCTGTGCAAGAGCACACCCCATTCTTGAGTGGCCTCCACCATCTTCAAAATAGGACAAGAACAGGGTGTACTTTTGATAATAGTTGCTGCCTTCACGTCCTGAATAAATTGTTAATAAAATGGTTTTCCTGTCTCGGTCTGTTTCATTGGAAAAAACATGCATACTGAGGCATGAGCCTAGAGACAGATTTGGCCTTCAGCCAGGTGTTGGTGAAGGTTGGCATGTCATCCCAAATGTCATGGCGTATCACCTTTGACACGTATCATAGATGCACCACCTGTTGTGGCTTGCCCGAGTCCCGCGCAGCTGCTCATGGATCCGGAAGACCAAGAACCGACCATGGGGTGGCAATATCATTCTGTATCTCCGGCACCTGAGTCCGAGACCGAGGACGACGCAGGGCCAGAGGACGATAATCAACCAGGGCCTTCTGCACCTCCCCAGCAGGAGTTGAGTGACTCAAGTGGAGAGGAGGAGCCTCTGATTGATGCTAGGGCACGCAGGGCGGCTAGCCGGCAAGAGTGGCTCTGTAGGAGGAGGTCTCCTCACATGTAAACCTGCAGGCAGATGGGCCACGCCCTAAGACTATTTAAGGTTTCATCAAAGCTGAAACCTTTGCTGGAGACAATGCAATTATTTTCCTGGCTGCTGTTTGAACTTTGGTTATCTCAGTTGGAATAACTCCAGTCCGGGCTCTTGGCCAACTCCAGTAAGTGAGGATAATTCTGGACTTAATGACCTGTTTGCATTTTTGTATTTGGAATCCTGGCCAAAGTGTTCTGTAATTTTCAACAAGAACTATGGTGAAAAACCTGTAACAAACTTACTACTAAGCTGCATTATTAGTGGTAAAGTCTTCTTTGTTTTTGCAAACAGTGTGTGTGTGTCATTTCCTGGGGGCTTGCCGTGCTGGGTCACAACACCACCACTGACTTAAAGTCTGCCATTCTCTTTCTTGCCCTTCTAAAAACCAGGCTTATACACTGCGGGGACTTACAAACCAGGGAGCAATGATGACCCATTTCCAAAATCTTGCATTTTTTTTTACCATGGGGACGGGGAATTGGGGTGGGGGTGGCAAGGAAGGTGACTATGCAGTGGGACATATTAAAAAAGGATAAAATTATACATAAGACAGGTAGAATATTTCCCTCCCTGCCTTCCTCCCCTGACATCAATGCAAAATTGCCATGGGAGCCTGAGGCTCATTCTGACTCACCTTTCTAATATAAAACTTTGTTCTTGAGTACACTTGAACAAGGCTAACACAAACAGAGAGCTTCTGCCGTATGCAGGAAGAAAGAGCTTGGAAAAAGGTAATTCCCTGCAGGCAGAAGAATTAAACATCCTTTTACTCCCCGCTTCTCTGCGCTCAGTCATCCGACTTTCTGAAGTTGTGTTTCTCAGAAGCAGATTCTGCCAGGGATTCCCAAAACTGTTCACAGGAAGAACACAATAAAGTCTTAAGCAATAGAGGAAAATGATATACTTATTACTGAAATAATTGTTTAAAAATATATGCCAATGGGATTTGTTGATTAAAAAGTTTTGTTTATAGGAAGAAGGAAACCATGAACTGCAAAATGAGAGGGAAGAGATGGTAATTGGTATGTTTGTAAGTGCTGCAAATATCAGAAATTGCTTATTTAGATATTTTTCTTGCTTTTTTGTTATTCACCTTTTCTTTTGCCGTTTATAATTTATTTCTTTTTATATTTTTTGTATTTCTGTAATTTTTAAAATCTTTATAAAAAAATTTAACAAGAATTATTTATATACAATATATCTATATACTACCAAAACTCTTGGGTCTGTATTGGAAAGTATAGGGCAACAATTATTGAACCAAGGTAACTCAAATTGGCTAACTTACAGAAAAATGCCAGGACTCCCGTGGGAATGAAATTTGGGAAAGTTGTGGTCACTTCAATGCCATCATGCCTTCCAATCACACTTCATAAAAACCTATAGGCTGCATGGCACAAGGGAAGATGGGAGGGCTATATCCCCACCCTTTGTTCCCTGGATCCAATCAGCTGGTGGCAAGGCCCAACAGGCAAGCAGGGACTGGCTGCTTTGGACAAGCCAAGTCAATGGGGAAGCCAGCAGGAAATCGGAAGTCATTCCCACTGCTTTTTTGTCCATCGTGTGGTCATTCCATTGTTCCCCTCCCCTCAGCAGTCTCTTACTAAAATTAGACCAGTGGATCAATTCCACTGGTCAGCTGAGGAGTCATTTCCAATGCTGCCTGCCAGCTTCCCACAAGCAAAGTCAGTGGGGAAGCCAGCAGGAAGATGGAAATCGCTCCTGCTCCCGCTGCTGCATCCAAATGGCTGGCAGCAAGGCCCAATGGGTGAATAGCGATTGGCTGCTTTGGAACAGAGGCTGAAATATGAATTATCTTAGGGGCAGTGGGCATGGACAGAAGGATGAGGGTTCAACTGGGATGCCTGTGAGGTAGGGGGTGTTCTCTTGCTCCCCTGAGAGAAGCATCCTTTGGGGTCATGCTGGAATGGATAGAGGAGGTGCAGTTTTGCTCATGATCCATAACTCCCTGTTCCCCCTCCTTTCAGCAAAGTGGCAGGAAGTTCCACGGGTCAACCAAGGAGGAGAAGGAGTGATTTATTATACTCCCTGCCAGCTTTCCACAAGTCAGTGGGGAAGCCAGCATGAAACTGGAAGTTGCTTAACCTCCCACTCTTTTTTGTCTGCCTGTGGTCATCCTGTTTCTCAGTTTAGATAAGAATTTCTAAAAGGTTGCCAAGTGTGTGTGTGTTTGTGTGTTCATTCCAATGAATTTTCAGGTTATACAGAACAAATACTGTTCTTTCTTCATCCTCAGAATCATGTGGGGCAAGTTGTGTGCTTTCTTAGATGTTATTAGGCCAGGAGAAGAAAGAGACGAAGAAATTTGAGGATAGATTCAAGTTTATTATTATCCAAATAATAATGGCAGGATACCCTGCCATCCTTCTGTTAAGGCTTTTAGATTAGTTTTGTGTGATCCAGCTATGATGGTTTGTTAAAGAAACCATGGCTTAGCAAGTGTAAACCGAACTTATTATTCCCTATCATTAATTCAGTCTTAATACTTTGGGCTACAGCTTCCATCTCAAGCCAGTGCATCAATTGCTATTCGGACTGGGAAAGACATAAGGGGTAGATAGTATAAGGAATGTCTTCCCTATTCCTTGTTGACAATTCCCATGATTGTTTTCAAATGGAAACAAAAAACAAAAAACAAAAAGAACAATCAGGCTGATTAAATTTTCTAACACATACTTGGAATACAAGATTGTCGGCTGTTTCTTTTCCAGAAGTGATTACTATAATCATTCATTTATAACTTTATTTGCAGAATTTTTTGGTGCCTACCCTAAGAAGCTTACAACCTAATTGGTGGATTGAAAGAATTAATGTGTGTTGAAAAATATTTAGACTTATTTTTTCTACAGGTGACTGGAATGAACATTTTGGGGTTTATTTGGGACTGGTCAGTCCAAGCAGACATTTTTAAAAGGCCACAAAGGCTGCAAGTGGTAAAACATAGCACATTCTACCAATAACTACCCAGAAAACCATCAAATGGTTATACAATTTAGACTAGTAGTAATACTGGCCAAAACAAAGGCCATCAAATGTTAGCTAAGCACTCAAGAAGCTGGGACTGGTTTTCTTTAGACAATAAGTTGAAGGGTCAAAGAGACAGCTTGGCTAAAGCATCCACTATCCTTCCTATCCACTCCTGCCAAATATTCTGCATTTATGATCTGGCAATCTGGGTGGATGGCCAGAAGGCAAGGCTTTTCAATGTGCAGAGAGACGACTCAAAAGTGAGTTTCGGGAGATTTCACGGTAAGCATTTCGCAACAGCACATAAGGGAAGCAGGTCTCCAGCATATCAACGGTCAAGAAGGATGACTCTTCCACAAGCTGAAAGAGATACATAAAATCAGAAATAAGTCAGAGAAATAATTTACCTAAGACTGCCACCTGAGCAACAGGTTAGAATCAAGCACCCTGCCTGATAAAATATCCAAATTCTATTCTGGACTCTGGAAAGAGCCAGGCTATCCTTTGTAAATAAAACATATATCACATTCACATTCAGAGCAGGGGTGGGTTTTGGATCCGTTTGCTGCCGGTTTGCTCAGGGTCGCGCCATGCGCGCCCCCGCAGCAATCAAAAAATCGCTTCTGCGCATGCACAGAAGCAAAATCCAAGATGGCGGCGCCCACGGAACACACCGAAAGAACCGGTTCCGTGACGTCGTCACCGGTTTACTAATGGTTCTAAAGAACCGGTTAGAACCGGTAGGAACCCACCTCTGATTCAGAGTTTGTTTCCCGAAGAAGGCAAATTCATTTGCTTTATAAGAGGTGAAGGCATGGCACTCTTAAAATACTGTTTCAGAACTGCAAAATCTGTTGGGACCAGACACCAAACAAAGTCCATCTCAAACAACTGCAACCCTCTTGTCAACTCTACAGTCTTGATGGATTGTGAAATTTATTCCCGATTCCTTGTTTCTATGACAATTCCACAGCTTTAAGGGCTGGTTTTTTTAAAAAAAAAATATTTGATCTTTTTCTGAAATTATCTAGGGAATGAGATTCTATCTCTTTGTCTGTTGATTTTGGCGGTGTGTGATACAGTCTGCAGCATTCTTTCTCCACCGTAGACACATCAGAAATTAGAATACTGCTGACCGTCCAGCACATCTGATGATGGTCAGCAGGAGTTACTGTAGCAATGGGGCCCTGCCAAAGGTGATGCTGATGAAGCAGCTATACCTCTTCTCCAATTGGGATAATGAGTGAATGCCAGGCTGGGCTAACTCATTCACACACTCCAGGGAGAAATATTTGCATTTAAATTGCTTTGCTGCAAAAGCTATGTGGCCGGTGAAGAATATCAAATCCCACCCAGGAAGCCAGGGCCCCACCTGGCTGAGCCATCTCCTCCCATCAGCAAGAAAATCAATAACTATCTCCTGCTGCCAAGGGAGCCCCTAATGGAGATGCATCACCTGAGCTGCTACAAGGACCACTCTGTCGTCTTTTCCAACCAGGGTAGCTCTTTTTATCAACCCAAGATGTCCAGCCCAGTAATAGTAATCCTCCCACCTCAAGGAGGAGTGATATTTGCTATCTTTATCATTCTCGTTCTTTGCTGTTGCCTATCCTGGAGAAGGAGATGTTAGTATAACCAAAAAAAAAGACAAAACATGGGTAAGTACTGACCAGTTCCTCTCACTGTAAACGAAAAGATCTGACATCTAACAACTATTTCCTCATATCGTAAGTCATGTCATGTAGCCTGGCTTATTTGCTGCAGATTTTGTGCTACTTTATGACAATGGTAAATGTTTTTTTTTAAAAATGGGGCAGCAGTTTGTGGTGCAACAGTTTTCATTACAGATAGTCCTTGACTTACAATCGGTTGCTTAGCAACCATTCAAAGTTATGAGGAACCCCCCCCCCCCAAAAAGGTTCTTATGACCAATTCTGAAGTTCCAACAAATGGGGAGGGGCCTCGGTCCCATGACCACATTTTTGGCACTTAGCAACCAGCCTGAATTTATGGCCATTTAGAGAGTCCCGGAGTCACAGTATCTATGATTTATGATGTTTTTCCAGTTTCTGGGTGGGGGGAAAAAAACCACCCATAGTGTACCATGAGCCGAGGTGGCGCAGTGGTTAGAGTGCAGCACTGCAGGCTACTTCAGCTGACTGCTAGCTGCAGTTCGGCGGTTCAAATCTCACAGGCTCAAGGTTGACTCAGCCTTCCATCCTTCCGAGGTGGGTAAAATGAGGACCCAGATTGTTGGGGGCAATAGGCTGACTCTGTGAACCGCTTAGAGAGGGCTGTAAAGCACTGTAAAGCGGTATATAAGTCTAAGTGCTATTGCTAACTGCTATAAGTCAAAGACTAGTATACTTGGTGCATCACTTTCTGGTGATTGAATTCAACCACACCCAATGGCCTAAAGGGCTCTCCTTCAAATTTCTTTCCAAAGTAGGTTTCCCCAAGTACAATGACTTTTATTCATCACTCGTTTTATGGTCGCTGATCAAGACTGTGTACAGTTCATAAAGAGCGACAACACTTAAAGACATCTCTAAACAAATGATGCAGATTAACACAGAACCTCAAATATCATATTCATACATTATCTAAAATACAAGGAAAAAGAAAAAAAAGAAAAGACTCTCTAAAATGCTTAAGACTAAATTACTAAACAAATGAAAAACTAAAATCCTAATATACCAAACTACTGAAATGCCAAAATGCTATATTAATACACTACTAAATTATTAAAATATTTAAGGTATAACCAGATTTATCAGCCAGACAATCTGTCTCTTTATTACTGTTACAGGCCAATGTCAATTATTTAAACGTCCATGAAAACAATGCATAAAGCAGTAATTCTTATCTGTCTTAGATTTATGTTCCTCCTTATAGCAGCTGTATCTGGCAGGCTGCCAAACAAAATTAGGCTACTTCCCCTGCCATATTAAAATTTTTATCTGCAAGTAGATAATGTACATATAATATATTGAGTACAAATGGGATGATTTGTATTAGGAGGCTGTTATCTAGATTCAGCGAATATCCCTATGAAGGAGAGATTAGAATATGGACTAGCTATTCTAATATAACATTCCCACATGAGCAGAGTCTTTCATTGATCAGGAAGTTCTTGTATCTTCCCTTAGGGATTACTAAAGGAAGGAAGTTGAAATGTTGCAACCTTAAATATCTGTTTACACACAGCCAATTACCGCATGTCCTTACATAGAAATATGAAGGTATGTGATTCTCTGGGTTTTGAATCTACCTGTGTGGTTGCTAGGACTAGAAAACAACTTGATGGCACAAAATCAATCAATCAGTTAATCAGCGGTCCTCTGGTCATTTAATTTGGAACATGTGTATTACCTAACAATATTTTTCATGATTATTAATGTCCTCTGAAGCTTCACAGCTTTTCTAAGAGTTCTAGAAAGATGACACTTTCACAGGCAAGATGCAAAAGGAAAGAAGCAGAGAAGAGGAAAAACAAACAAACAAACCATGGTGGGTTTGATTATATTTCTTAAAATAATAGCAATAGCAATAGCACTTAGATTTATATATTGCTTTACAGTGCTTTACAGCCCTCTCTAAGCGGTTTACAGAGTCAGCATATTGCCCCCAACAATCTGGGTCCTCATTTTACTGACCTCGGAAGGATGGAAGGCTGAGTCAACCTTGAGCCTGGTGAGATTCGAACTGTCAAACTGTAGGCAGCCGGCAGTCAGCAGAAGTAGCCTGCAGTACTGCACTCTAACCACTGCGCCACTAATAATGTTAGTTATTAATAAAAAATAACCTGGTTTTGAATGTTACCAAAACAAAGGAGATCATTGTCGATTTTAGAAAGAGCCGACATAGTCATGCTCCACTTTGTATCAAGGCTGCAGCTATGGAGGCAGAGGATTCTACCGGTTCTAACAGGTTCGCTAGAACCGGTTGTTAACTTTCTAAGCAGTTCGGAGAACCGGTTGTTAGAAGAAATCTCCTTTTGTTTTTTTCCACTTTACAGGGTTAATCCTGTAAGGAATTACAACATTCTGGTGTTGTTTCTATAGCCTAATCTTTATTGCACTGCTTACAGAAACTGCCTCTCCTTAACCCTTATTACATTCTTGGCAGTACGCCTAGACTTACTGTCTCCGGAGTTTTTCTTCTTCTTTGCTTGACTTTCTTAAAGTAGAAGTGTTGTTTTAAACTTTTTACACTGCTATTTGGAGGAAATACTCCCCTGTTGAAGTTCTTCCAGCACAGATCTGCCG
>QLTV01002416.1:994477-1004844 GCA_003457575.1 Thermophis baileyi | reverse complement strand
GCTTCTTAGAGAAAAGAAGGACCAGGGGGGACATGTTAGCACTATTCCAGTATTTGAGAGGCTGCCACAAAGAAGAGGGGCTGAAATTATTCTCCAAAGCACCAGAGGGCAGGACAAGAAACAATGGTTGGAAACTAACCAAAGAGAGAAGCAACCTGGAATTAAGGAGAAACTTCCTAACAGTGAGGACAATTAACCAGTGGAACAGCTTGCCTTCAGAAATTGTGGGCGATCCATCACTGGAGGTTTTTAAGAAGAGACTAGACAGCCACTTATCTGAAATAATACAGGTTCTCCTGCTTGATCAGGGGGCTGGACTAGAAGACCTCCAAGGTCCCTTCCAGTTCTATTCTATTCAAGTGAAGAAAACACAAACAGAAGCAGTAGAATGCAACTTCCAACATCTGCAAGTGGACATCGCCCACCGCCCAGAGGCTACCATACAAGGACAAGTCATGCACCACAAAGTTCGTTTGGAAATGGGAGAAACTTTGAATGTAATTTACCAGATTCCTTGCATGGATTGCCCCTGCAACTATGTGGGACAGACAGGGAGGAAGCTAACCACCAGATTGCGAGAACATGAGTGAGCTGTTAAAAGAGGAGACCCTAACTCATTGGTAGCTTCACACTGCAATGAACAAGGAATATGCAATCAATTACACAGCTCCTAGATTGTTGGCTGAACAGGAACAAAAATAGCCAGAGAACTGATTGCAGCCTGGGAAACGGGCCCCTTGTCAGACAACAAGAGTGCTGATTTACCACCAGTTGATCAGGTACTGAGGAGCCGAAGGCACATTGGCACAAGGATACAACAATCAATGACTTAATAGTCAGCCATCAATACCCCAATTAAGAACTAAAATCTACACACAACCAGGCACCATATACATACATTACATAGAACAGCCCAGTGCACATATTCTGGAGAGAGAGAGAGAGAGAGGTTCCCTGAGGATGGGCTCCAGCAGAAGCCCGAAAGCTTGGAAGAAAAAACCTATAGTTCTGGTGACTGACTCAGATTGGATCTGGCAACGTTATCCTGGGACATGTACTGTATATTTACCTTCATTTGCAAAACACAAACTGTAGTAAATTTTTATTTTTGAAATTCTAAACCAAGAGAGTTATAGAACAGGGATTAGGAAAACCTTTTATCGGGGTGTCAAAATGAAGGACAGAACAAGGCGATTGCCAGAAGCTGGCTTAGATGCAGTAAAGAGGGGCATGATTACTGTCTTTTTGGCCACTGTTAGAATGATAGGAGGATTGTTGTTTTGCTTAGATACTTTCATGATATGAGCAGCAGTCTTTTTGAGGACAAAGCAGAATTTTTGGGCACACCAAGAAGCTGCTGGGACTCTGCTCCTTTTTCCTTCTCTACCAGCTGAGCTGTTGCATTCACAAGATGGAAGATGGAATGGAATATTCTTTATTGGCCAAGGGTGATTAGACACACAAGGAATTTGTCTCTGGTGCATAAGCTCTCAGTGTACATCAAACAACAAAGTGATAAGTCATAGATCATAAATCATAAGATATAATCATAAATCATAAGATACAAACAAGTGATAAATAGCAATAGCACTTAGACTTATATACCACTTCATAGTGCTTTACAGCCCTCTTTACAGAGTCAGCATATTGCCCCCAACAATCTGGGTCCTCATTTTACCAACCTCGGAAGGATGGAAGGCTGAGTCAACCTTGAGCCAGTCAGAATCGAACTCCTGGCAGTCGGCAGAATTAGCCTGCAATACTGCATACTAACTACTGCGCCACTACGGCTCTTACGGCTATGTAAGATACCAACAGGAAAAGGTAAAGGAAAGATGAGTAAGATAAGAAGATGAGATGATGATCTGCTATTTCTTCTTTTCTTATATAATAATATAATATTATATATATAATGATTTTTGTTATAAGCAGATCATAGGTTTTTCTCTGTGAAGATCAAAGATGCTGCTGTTCATCTCTGACCTATGTTGCAGCAAAGGAGGATGAAAAAAAGACCGCTGGTCATAGAGCTAATCAGCTGATCAAAGAAAAGTATGCACTTCCACAGGAATTGTAGTTACTTATTGTAGCATTCTAGTCCCTTCAATTATTCAAGGTGTGCAAATGACAACTCCACTCTGATCCCACCTGCCCAGATTATCTAGGCTTTGAAAATAGGAAATAAAAGACCCCATTAGGCATGAAGCCAGCTGATAACCTTGGGCCGGTAACTTTTTCTCAGTTTTAGGAAGGAGGCCATGGAAAATCACAAAGGACTTATCCAGGCAGTCGCCAAGAACCGGGCATGTTTGAATGAATCTCTAAGTAAGAGATTGCATATATCTCACCCACAGAGATGTTCAGAACCCATAAATACTGTTTATTACACATACTAGACTGCCCCTGCCAACTGAGAAAGGCAGTTAAAAATGCAGGATAACTGCATTTTCTTCGCTAGGATCTGGCAGTGGGCCTTTTCAGTACAAACAAACCAGCAATGGCATCCAAGCAGTGACAGCTCCTGGAGACAAGAGATGAAATATTTTTGCTGAGTTGATGCTCAGCTTGGACAGATTCCCTAAAAGAGGATCTTTCCCAGTGCTAGATGATACAGGATCTTTCTGTATCATCTAAGCAAGTTTCCAGATAGGGGATCTTTCCCAGTCTGGAAACTTGCCTAGTTGATATAGGAAGGCATGCTGCAGCCCTACACTTTTATCTTAATGGGGCAAGCCAGATAAATGTTAGTAAGCTGTATCCTTACCTTTCTTCAGGTTGGAGAGTGTAGAGACCAGGGCTGGGTCGATGTCACAGGGGAGTCCTGCAGCTGTGGCCAGTTCAAAGATGCTCAAAGTCACCTAAAGGGATGGCAGAACCAGATCTTACGAGAGGGACAGAACTGCTGCCGGACTTTGTCCCTTTTCTCTTTCTTATAACGTTCCCTGTCACCATGGTGGATCTGGTCTACACCACATTAAGCAAACAACATGGTAGAATTCCAGATTGTATTATCTCAGACTGCAAATGGGCCATATTTTTTTCCTGTGTTGCTAGAAAGAAAGCAACATATTTTCCTGTGTTGCTAGAAAGAGAGCAACATAACTCTTCATAATTAAAACAAAAACAAAAAGATCACATATTTTCACCCTCCAGTGGTAGTTTTTACAAAAAGAGTACAGATTCACACTTTTTATAAAATCAAAATGGGTGTAAGCTGAAAACACAGTAAAATTGAATCTGATATAAAGCAACGTGTGATCCTCTTACTTAAAGGAAAGAAAAAAACGAGACCCAGAAAAAAATGAGAACTTCTTATTTTCCCTCAGAACTTTGCTATTTTATTTCCACTTCATGCTGTTTAAGCTTCATCGTTATAATAAATGTATACATGTACAAAGCTTATATTTGACACTCAGCAATTTTCTACACATTATAGCTCTGGCTGTAGGAAACACAGAGACTCACGATGTAATGACACTACATCACAAATGGAGATTTGATCGGCATCACTATCTGGCTTTTTGTCACTCAGAAAACACTTCTCCTCACACCAAGATGAAAAGGAAATATTAGATAATTCAACATTGTTTTGTCCACGGTTAACCTAGACAGGACGCAAGACAGGTTGCCTCTACTGCTCCATCCTTGTTAGTCTTTTGTCTCAGTAATATTTGCATATTCAGGAACAAAACCAATGAAGCAAAGCATAAAAAGAAAAACCAGAGATATTCAGAGTAATTGCTAAGGTAGACCTAAAATAAAATGTCATGTAGGTAAGTGCTGTTTTCATTGTAAAGTTATAATAACAGAGGCTTGCAAGTCTGAGTGTGCCCCCTCCCACCCTTTAGCTTTGTGAGAACTATGGAAGGTCTCATTTGAGGCATTTACTCAGGTTACATTCCTGCCCTGGACTTAGTCCTCTTTTATTGTCTTGGTCCTCCTGTCCCTCAAGGCCATTCTCCCTGCCCTCCCACACTTTGTGTCATGGCTGACACAAAGTGTCACACACCCCGCTCGCAACCAGACAACAGAAACAGGGAAGAGGAGAGCAGGTTTAGAATGCAAGGGAGGCTGTGGAATGCAAGAGAGCCAACTGTCGCCTAGCAATGTCCTAGTGCCCAATGTCAAATGATGGGGAAGCTCCAAGGTGCTCAGACCATTTCCCAAAACAAATTGACTGTACTTGATTGCTGGACAATGAACAGTGGGTGGCCCAGGGGAGAAAGGGGAATTTTACCTATGCTGCTTTTGCATGCAAAAACTTTAGAACTGGCTCTGGGTCTTCTGTGCCTATGTGGAATTATCAGTAAAGTTATACTCTTGGTAAAATAATGTCCCAGGAGTTTCTTTTGCTGTATTTGCCATAGGGACTGTTGATACTTTGCATGTAACCATATGATACCCATTACACACACACAGCTCTCTAAATGGGGATGAAGTCCTAAAAGTTTACAGCAGGGATGTCAAACTCAAGGCCCGCGGGCTGGATCCGGCCCATGGAGTGCTTAAACCTGGCCCACATAGCAAAGGACCGGCCCGTCAAAACGGGGCGCGGAGAGGCTGTGCACGCCCCCTGCGCCCCACGGGCTGGATCCAGCCCATGGAGTGCTTAAACCTGGCCCACATAGCAAAGGACCGGCCAGCCAAAACGGGGCGCGGAAATGTCGTGCACGCCCCCTGCGCCCTGTTTTGGCCGTCAGGGTGCTGCAGGAGGCATCCGTCCCATCTCCCCCCCCTCCCCCCCACCTGGCCTGTGGAGGAGAAGTACAATGCTGATCCGGCCCTCGAAGAAATCCAGTTTGACACCCATGGTTTACAGCATCTGGAAGAGATGCAGTTTTTAGTTTGAATTTTAATGTAGATTCATTATATTAAATATATGACTATGACTATCCAGTCCATTTCTTTGACAAAGTGACAAAATTAGTGGACCAGAAAAATGCTGTGCATATAATTTACTTGGTCTTCAGTAAGGCATTTGATAAAGTAGACCACAACTTACTACTTGATAAAATAGAAAAATGTGGGTTAGATAGCATCACCACTCGTTGGATTCGTAACTGGCTGACAAATCGCACTCAATGTGCAGTCCTCAATGGAACTGCATATACATGGAGGGAAGTAAGCAGTGAGGTACCCCAAGACTCTGTCTTAGGCCCAGTACTCTTCAATATCTTCATCAATGATTTAGATGAGGGGATAGATGGGAACTCATCCAATCTGCAGACAACACCAAGCTGGCAGGAATAGCCAACACTTCAGAAGATAGGTTTAGGATACAGAGGGATCTTCAGAAACTTGAACAATGGGTGCTATCTAACAAAATGAAATGCAATGGTGAAAAAAGTAAGGTTCTACATTTAGGCAAGAAAGACCAAATGCACAGGTATAATATAGGTGGTACCTGGCTCAATAGTAGTAACTCTGAGAGGGATTTTGGCGTCCTAGTGGACAATCACTTAAATAGGAGCCAGCAGTGTGCTCCAATTGCCAAAAAAGCCAACGCAGTCCTAGGATGCATTAGAGGGATAGAATCAAGATCATATAAAGTGTTAATACTACTTTATAATGCCTTGGTAAGACCACACTTGGAATACTGCATCCAGTTTTGGTCGCCACAATGTAAAAAAAATGTTGAGACTCTAGAAAGAGTACAGAGAAGAGCAACAAAGATGATTAGGGGTCTGGAGGCTAAAACATATAAAGAGCGGTTGCTGGAATTGGGTATGGTATGTCTAGTTTAATGAAAAGAAGGGGTGACATGATAGCAATGTTCTGATATCTAAGGGGTTGTCACAAAGAAGAGGGAGTCAACCTATTCTCCAAAGCATCTGAAGGCAGGAATGGAAGGAAACTAATCAAGGAGAGAAGCAACCCAGAACTAAGGAGAAATTTCCTGACAGTAACAATAATTAATCACTGGAACAACTTGCCTCCAGAAGCTGTGAATGCTCCAACACTGGAAGTTTTTAAGATGAGATTAGACAACCATTTGTCTGAAATAGTATAGGGTTTCCTGCCTGAGCAGGAGATTGAACCTCCAAGGTCCCTTCCAACTCTGTTATTCTGTTATTCATTACCTTGTGCTGTAGACATCTTGTGAAAGTAAGGCAAGTAATGTGCTTATGCTTTCTTACTGCCCATGTTGCCTCCCTACTGCACAAATACAAGATCGAGTGGGAAGAGGAAGCAAAATACATGTGGTTAATTCAGGATCAATGACAAAAGAAACAATTTCCCCCATTAGATTTGCTCAGGCAAGATCATACCCTTCTAGGATGCAACAGCTACTTCAGTTCCCTGTGTCTCAATCTTCCCTGAACCTCGTCTCCACAACTACAGCCAAATGCAATTTCTTTTCTTTGAGGATGGTCCTTCAGGCATACAGGCTGCCTGCCTGCTCCCCTGCCTTGTGGCAAGGCCACTTTGCATTCCTGCTGCTCCGTCACTGAAATGGGGCCACTGACTCTCTAAATGTATGAACTGGATTTAAATTTTCAGTTACTTCCAAGAGCCAGAAGGGAGAAGAGAAGAGGAATTAACTGGCTGTGAAAGTCTTCTGCTGATTTCATGTAAAGCTGACAGAGAAGGCAGCTGGAGGCTAAAGAAAGTATTAAAACATTTACGGTTGTTTAAAGCGGAACAGGTCGGCTCCTGCTACCTTATGCCCACTCTATCAAGCATCTCTGGGAAATACACAAGCTGATTTAAGTGGAGAGGCTGGCGGTGAATGACAGATCATCCACCCTCTCATTTAGGTAGCCTGTACCAATTCAGCACCCTGAATTGGTACAGGCTACCTAAACACAGGGACTTATTTCTCTTTCCAATTCTTAACTCCTGGCTGTTGGTTCACATTCTGTTTTCTACAGCAAATACAAGCTCGGTTAACTTTGTAGACTGGTAGGGATGCTTGTGCCAAGAATCCGGAGCAAAATAAAAGGAGATCCCCTTCCATCTTCTTGGAAGCAAATGAAAGAAAGACTATCCTGCAGCTGCAGGGCTCAAAAACATATGGCCCACTGTGTGCTTCTCACCATTGTGTGTCCTGAAATAAATAAAAGCATTGTGAAAACACGTGTCCTATTAAGCCATTATTTATTGATCCAATCAAAAACAATATGGAATTAATACAACAGATGACCAAAGTAATTTTCACCTGCTTGGACAATTTTTTGACTGTGTACCCTACTCTTAATCATGATGCAGTTCTGAGTTGTTAGAAGTCTGGGTAGAAAACAAACCAGGAATAAAGTTGAAAGCTGCAAATAGTGTGCTCTGCTTATATATCATACCAAGCTACAATTATAATTGCATTCAACAAATCACAGTTGCAAATATTGCTTTTGTGCTGCAAAATTTAATCTTGTTTATTTACTGATTCCGTTTACATATTGTGTGAAGACAAAAATAAGGAAGCCTTTGCATTATGTGTAAATTGCAAGTATCTTCTCTATGGAAATTTCACAAGCAGAGGATTTTAAACATTGGCTCCCCAAATGCTTGGTTTCCAACTATCCAACATACCTGCCAAATATATTAAAACATAATCAACCTAACAACCTACAGCTAATCCTCAATTTACAACCACAATTGGAACCAGAAGTTTCATCACTAAGTGAGGCAGTCATTAAGTGAGTCATGCCTGATTTTATTACCTTTTTGCCATGGTCGTTAAGCAAATCAATCAATCCATCAATCCATCAATCCATCAAAATAGAGCTGAAAGGGAGCTTAGAGGTCTTCTAGTCCAAACCCCTTCTCAAGCAGGAGATCCTATACCATTTCAGACAGATGGCTGTCCAGTCTCTTCTTAAAACCCTCCAGTGATGAAGCACCCACAACTTCTGAAGGCAAGCTGTTCCACTAGTTAATTGTCCTCACTGCTAGGAAGTTTCTCCTTAATTCCAGGTTGCTTCTCTCCTTGATTAGTTTCTATCCATTGTTTCTTGTCTTGCCTCCTGGTGCTTAGGAATCAAAGCATCAGAAGGCAAGACGTAGAAATCAAATAATGTGATTTAGAATCAGAAATCAGAAATCAGAAATCAAGTCATGTGAATCAAATCACATGGTTGTTAAGTGAATTCAGCTTTCTCCATTGACTTCACTTGTTGGAAACTGTCTAGGAAGGTCACAAATAGTGATCCAGGATGCTGCAACCATCATAAAGGCATGCCAGTTGCCAAACACCTGTATTTTGATCATGTGACTGCAGGGACGCTGCTATGGTCGTAAATACAAGGACTGGTTGTAAGTCACTTTTCTCAGCAATATCGTAATTTTAAATAGTCATTAAATGAATGTTCATAAGTGGAGATCTACCTGTAACCAATCCCACACAATTCAATTGCTACAGTCTTTTCTGGAACAACAGAACTGTCCTGTATCTCTAAGCCATTCCTTGGCCACAAATCACCAAAGCAGCCAATCAGAGGGATACAGATGGCTTGACACAGAGCCTTTCTCCACTGCTAGTTGAATTGCTCACTACTTACTGGCATGACATTTTTCTGCTCCCATTGCTGCTCCCTTATTCTACCTCCACTGCCTCTGTTTCAAGCCACTGAAGTCCTCTGACTACCTTCCAAGATAATGAGTAACAAAGGCCAACGGACTTGGAATCTTCATGCCGCCTTTGATCAGCATCAGAGGAAGAGAGAAAATGCTAAATGCTACAGTATTGGCATCACCAGGAGAGAATCAAGCCTGTTTCGCTCATTGACTGTGGATGAGATGAAGGCAATTTCATGGGAACATGGCAGAAAAAAATGGTGGCCACGGTTGTGCTGTGCTTAACTTCAAGTACAGAAAAGCCCATATGGCATAATTTATGCAGATTATCTGCCTCACTTCAAGTCATGATATGCATTGTGAAAACAGAAATGCGTGGAATGTGAAAAGCTCAGATTCAAGTGGAATTGACTAGGGAAACATTTCAAGCCAAGGTTTGATGAGGGGTTGGGGGGAGAGAATTATTCATTTTTATGTTAATTCAGTTAGGCACCTTCCCCGTCGGCATCACTGCCACCACCACCTCTATTTCTTCTTCAGCCTCAAGCACTCTTGTAGAGTTTCCCAAAACTCAATGATGGAGGCATAGGTGACAGTGCCACTCAGTGTCACCACTTCCTTTCGAAAGGATCAACCAAGACATGTTAGTGGAGAAATGCATGGATGGCTTTTAACAGAGTTTTGGGACTTGGCTTTTTTTTATTAATGCAGCAGTTCAGGCTCCACTGCTATTGGAGCTCTTTGTTTATATATATCTTTAAAAAGCAACAGGAATGAGAACAGGGAAAGGAGAAGAGATCAGAAACAACTTATTCTTCAAAGGGAAGAGAAGCTTACCATGGTGGCTTTCGAGTCTCACCAGGCTCAAGGTTGACTCAGCCTTCCATCCTTCCGAGGTCGCTAAAATGAGGACCCAGATTGTTGGGGGCAATAGGCTGACTCTGTAAAACTGCTTAGAGAGGGCTGTAAAGCACTGTGAAGCGGTAGACAAGTCTAAGTGCTATTGCTATTTACCCATCTCTTTGGAGAGAAGCAACTCCAAAAGAAACCTGGAGAAGATGTGATGTTTCTAAACAGTTGAAAGAGAGAACTACAGCAGCAGAGCTGCAGGAAAGCTGAGCAGAGTGACATAACAGGAGCATTAAGGCTTTCCAGCTGGATTGGGCTGGGCACCAACACTTAGCTAAGCAGATTACTCAGGAAAGCAAGATCAGTCAGTCAATCGTTTTCCCAAAACCTTCAGCCAATGATGTAATGCCATTGTGGTAGCTAGAGGCAAAAATATGCCAGTAACTTCATCATGATAAAGCCATGTAATGGCTGCCAAGTGATAATTTTTCAATTGATGCAGCTGCAGAAGTGAACCTATGTAGATATGTAGAAGCAGTCAGCAAAATACACAGCAGAAATCTCAGATTAGATTAAACCTCTAGAAATTCAAGTGCAGTACAATAGTCATGCATACAGTGAAAGAAAGAGTGAAAAAAGATTCCTGAGGTCGTAAGTCATACAGGGTTTGGTTTGTTCTTTAACAGGAATTCTCACTTGAAACCAGGGGTGAAATGTGAAATTTTTCCCTACCGGTTCTGTGGGCGTGGCTTATTTTGTAGGCATGGCTTGGAGGTCAGGTGGGCATGGCTTCAGGTGGGCGTGGCCATGTGGTCATGTGACTGGGTGGGTGCAGCCAATTTAGCAGTCCATTTTGTCAGGGAGCAGGGGGTTGGACTAGATGACCTCTGAGGTCCCTTCCAGCCTTTGCTGTGCTGTTTCAAAGCATCCTCTGAAGCTGTGTCTAGTGCCAGCCAGTTTTGTGGTCCTCCCCCCCCTCCCTCCCTCCCTCCCTCCTTTCTTTTTCT
>QLTV01002416.1:981375-994294 GCA_003457575.1 Thermophis baileyi | reverse complement strand
ACAGGACGAAAGTCATTTAGCCACAATGGGAATCACCTAAACCCTTTTAGAAACACAATGCCCATATTGCACAAACCCCAAAACTTCAAAAACATAGAACCATTTTATCCAGTTTGTTGTTCAGCTAACCCAGAATGTCACTTCGCTTCTGCAATTAAAAACCTCCTTCCGAGCAGCTTCCGAAGGCTTTTCAATTTAAAGCAGGAGTCTCCAAAGTTTGCAACATTAAGATTTGTGGACTTCAACTCCCAGAATTCCTCAGCCAGCCATGTGGCTAACTTTGGAGAATCCTGATTTAAAGCGACAGCATTTGTTTTTCTTCTTTGCCAAGCGATCTCCCGGCTGGAAAGTGAGTCCTGATTTTTTCCTTCTAACACCTCTCTCTTTCTTTCTCCCTTCCCTTCCCTTCCCTTCCCTTCCCTTCCCCCCCCCTCTCTTTCTTTCTTTCAGGGGAACCGGCAGGGAAAATAGGCTTTAAAAAGTTTTTTAAAAAACCAGGAAGTGATGATGTTGGGGCAGGTGGGTGGAGCCTCACACTGCCATCCCGGTTCTCCGAACCAGCTGCTGCAACCGTTACCTACTCGCCCGAACCTGGCCGAACCGGGAGGAAACGCACATCTCTTCAATATGAACTTGGCACAGTTTAAAATGGGAAGTGATTGGGGGGGGGAAGAGGGACACTCTATAATTCACAAACGAAGGCAAATATAAGTGTCCCAGGAAATGTTGCAGGATCCAATCTGGGTCGGTCACCGAGACCAGAGGTTTTGTCTTCCGAGCTTTTGGACTCATGCTGGAGCCCATCTGCAGGGAATTTCTCTCTCTCCAGAATGTCTGCTCTGGGCTATTCTCCGCGTGGTATTTATATGGTGCCTGGTTGTGTATGGCTTTTTAGTTGTTGATTGGGGTGTTGAAAGAACAAACATAAAATGCAAGGTGGTTTGAAACCTCTGGTTTGAAATAGGGTTAGTTACTGAATCATTACTGACCTTCTTTTCATGATAACCTCCTAATGTTTTTCAATAAATATTACTTTTGGAAATTTCCAGTGAAACAATTTAAAGGGGATCCAGTCGTGCTTGAAAGGGTGAAGCCTGATGGGTGGGCCGAAAGTTCCCCATCCATAACATAAAGGCTTCTTCCATCTGGCCCTTTTTAAAAAGGAAAGGGCAATGCAAAGCCCTTTTTATGTCACCATGGAGCTTTACCTGATAAATTATTTATTTTTTTTTTGATGTGGGGAAGCACAGAAACACACTCATCTCTTGAAAAAGGCTTAGTGTTTTTCTTAGAAAGACAGTCACTCATGCCCTCCCCCCCCAAAATAATTCCCAGAAGGAATCAGCCCCATGCTGAGATTCCACATACTACTTTCGAGCAATTTATATATATAGTTTCCCCCAAAATAAGACATCCCCTGATAATAAGCCCAATCGGGCTTTTGAGTGCATGGCAATAAGGCCAAGCGCTTATTTCAGGGTTCAAAAAATATAAGACAGGGTCTTATTTTTGGGAAAACACGGTACGTATGTGTATATATATAATCTCCTGCATTTATTATTTTTATAAAATAACTCAAGGTGGCAAACATATCCAACATACCTTCCTCCTCCTATTTCCCCCCACAACAACAACCCTGTAAGGTGAGTTGAGCTGAGAGAGAGTGACTGGCCCAAAGTCACCCAGGTGGCCTTCATGGCTAAGGCGGGACTAGAACTCACGGTCTGTTTTCCAGCCTGTTGCCTTAAACCACTAGACCAAATTGGCTCTCCGTATTAAATGTGGTTCCTGGTTATCAGTCCTGGCACAAGTAAAAATGGCTTGATTCAATTCCTGCAAATGCCTCCGGAGTGCAGAATCTGCACTCTGATCCTGATTTTCCTCCACCTGTGCTTCCCTTGTTTCTGGGTGGCTCCCCATAGCCTGTGATTTGTGCCTCCATTTGTCATTCAGCAGAAATGTTCAACGGTTCGAATTTCTTTCTTCCTATATTCAAACTTACTAGCTGGAAATAATGAAGTCAAAATTCCTTCTATTTATTCATAGGGACCCCGCTACTGGTAATGATTGCAATTAAGTCTAATACAGCCAGGGGGAGGGGCGAGGTAGGAAGCAGAGAACAGCACTAATTAACTGAGCTATGAATTTAAATCAGTTTCATCATTTACATTCTTTGTGTGCACTCTGCCCGCTGCTGGTGTCCTTATCAAGGCAACAGAGGGACAAGAACAGGACTCTAGTTAATACCATATCTGACCCAGGTGGTAGGACTAGGCCCAAACACAGAATATGCATTTAATGGAGTGCGCACAGGGAGAGGAAAGAAATTCATGACATTCAGACAGATCTTGAATTTCAGAATTCTTTTGAATCACAAAATGGAAGGTGGTGTCATTGTGAGTAATCTCCTAACATGGGAGCCTCTGTGCCAGGATAGAAAGGAGTATTAGGTTTGTTTGCCACCTTGAGTTATCTAAAACAGGGGTCTCCAACCTTGGCAACTTTAAGCCTGGTGGACTTCAACTCCCAGAATTCCTCAGCCAGCTTTTCTGGCTGGGGAATTCTGGGAGTTGAAGTCCACCAGGCTTAAAATTACCAAGGTTGGAGACCCCTGATCTAAAAGGTGCTTTTTTTTTTTTTTCAAAAGCCAACTGCACTGTTTTTTCCTTGAAGAAGATCTATCCTTCCATCCCCCTGCCTTCAGAACTGATAAAGCTTCTTGGATGAGAAGCGAAATGTTTTCTTCTCCTTCCTCAAGGAAAAAAAATAGGCCTTTTAAAGAAAAAAAGCACCTTGAGACAACTGTGACCTGGCTGACTGAGAATCTCCACAGACACCTTGAGTTATTTGTAAAAATAAAAAGGCGGGATAAAAATAAGTAAAAGAACATGGTCAAATGGTTCAGAAGAACAATTGTAGTTTTAAAATATATATTCCTGATGTTCCTTTCCATCAACAACCACAACAGCATGGGATTTAGCTGAAAACGATTTACTTTATTCCACATTTCGTTCTTCTATGTGCAACATTTCCAATTATTGTGAACATTTATTGTGCAGGTCCACTTAGGGGAAAATGTTTTTCTATTTTGCAATATAGATTGTTCATAATTGTGGGTCTTTTATTGAGCTATTAATGCTAGTTGGTTTTTTTCCCCTGCCTGGTATTGAAATGTCATACCAATATGAACTGAAGCAGCATCCTCATATTTCCATCATTCATTTCCACCGGCCCCTGTGTGGGCATACGCTCCCAACACAATATCGAGAAAATATCTAAATATCCCCTGAAACTTTAGCAAAATTGCAATTAGGTTACTACCTATATCAAGGATTAACTCATAAACTGAACAGCACTGGAAAATATATCCCCATTTGGGGATTATGGTGAGAATGAAAATCAAGCCGCAATGCTTAAAAATCACCATTAATATCAAAGAGCTATATTGGGGCATGCATACATGTATCTAATGTATAGTATAGCTCATTTTTAAGTTATACTGTATAATGCTAGTTCCATGTATCAAAATATGGGGTGAGAATTTTTATTGGGAAGGGGTGAAGGTTTGACAGGGGAGACTTTTAGTGCTAAGAAGAACAACTGCAGAGAGCACCATGTTCCCAGGAAACACAAAGGCAAGAAAACAAAGGACAGGAGACATGGCCGGGTAATCTTTTTGGTGACTGAGAGAACCCTTCCACTCCTCCATCCATTTTATCCAGGTAATCATGTGCCTACAGCCACACTACATACACAGAAAGAATAGTGAATTTTACATATTGTTTTAGTTTGTTTTACCTGCCATTTATTTATTTATTTAGTTTGCTTTTATACCAGGAGAGGTGGTGGTGCAGGGGTTAGAATGCAGTATTGCAGGCTAACTCTTCCCAGAGCCAGGAGTTCGATCCTGACCAGCTGAAGGTTGACTCAGCCTTCCATCCTTCCAAGGTCGGTAAAAGGAAGACCCAGATTGTTGGGGACAATATGCTGATGCTGTAAACCACTTAGAGCAGGCTCTAAAGCACTGTGAGGCAGTATATAAGTCTAAGTGCTATTGCTATTTCAGGGCTTATAGCATAGTTTTTATTTACCTTCCACTACTAAATGACAGTGATCTATGCTATCCGTATTCATTAGTCACAGTCAATGAAGACTCTGGGGAATTACATAAGGCAGATTCCAAATGTACATATGGTTGAAATTCAACTTTTCAGGCATGAGATTTCTATAACTATAAATATGTTGTATGTTAAGGGCCATAGATGTGAAGATATTTAGTAGAAGACTGCAACTCTTTATGTTACATAGCTTCTATTGTGTAGAACGATATTTTCAGGGTTCTCATCATTTCCCCCCCCCTCCCTCTCTCTCTCAGCTCAGTTTTCTCTTTCTCTTTTGACTCTCGTCTCTGTACTTTTCTCTGTCTTTTTCTGATCCACTTTTTCTACATGCTGGAGGATAGCATCCTAGACCTAGAGGCTCTTAGCTAGAGACAGACTGAGGCCTCCTATTATTTCCAAAATAAAGCTTGTCTATTTTTGTTCCATGCAAGTACTAGCCTCCAGAATACTTTCTTACAGAAATTGTATTCCTAACTTTAGCATTTCTCTTGTCACATTTTCTTTTCAATGTGTAAAACTATCTGGTACTCCATACATAGAGCCTTGAGGCTAGAAAATGGTCCATCCTTTCATCTGCGCCAATTTCCATGATCTCACTGTCACAAAGGTGTTTTTTCAAGAGGCAACTGGACTTTCTGGTTTTTCTGAAGATGCTTCACTTCTCATCCAAGAAGCTTCTTCAGCTCTGAAAGATGAGAAGCAAAACGTCTTCAAAGAAATACCAGAAAGCTTCTTGGATAAGAAGCAAAATGTCTTCAAAGAAAAACCCAAAAGTCCAGTTGCCTCTTGAAAAAGCACCTTGTGACAACCATGACCTGGATGACTGAGAATCTCCATAGACATGTTCTCACTGAATACAGGTAGTTCTTGACTTACGACGATAACTGAGCCCAGAATTTATGATGCTAAGTGAGACATTTGTTAAGTGAGTTATACCCCATTTTATGACTTTTCTTGCCACATTTGTTAAGTGAATCACTGCAGTTGTTAAATTAGTAACACCATTGCTAAGTGAATCTGGCTTCCCCATTGACTTTCCTTGTCAGAAAGTGACCCCAGGACCCCATATTTATGACTGCAACTGTCATAAGTATGAATCAGCCGTCAAGCATCATAATGTAGATCATGTGACCATGGGAATGCTGCAACAGTCATAAGTGTGAAAAAATGTCATAAGTCACTATTTTCAGTTCCACTCTAACTTCGAACAGTTACTAAAAGAACTGTTTAAGTTGGGGACTACCTGTATTGTGATGCTGGGAACACAGTTTGGGGAAGACTGACTTAAAACCCTAAGTCTTCCCAGGGAATTCTGAAAGTCCCAATGCACCTGAAAGCCTGATTCACTTACTGCTTTACAAGCTGCAAAAACTGATTGGATTTATAGAAAAAAATGGAGGAAGTGGCAAGCTGAGTAACAAGAAACCAAGGACACACACATGGAAAGGGCAAAATTAAGATCTAAATTTGCTTCCGTGGCATCTCTAATTAAAACAGATCGACCCGCAGGCTCTCCAGAGCACTGGTGAACTTCTGCCAAACTCTCCAAGTAATGGAAAAGCACAGTTAGTTCATGGAGTCCATCTAAATCAGGAATGAGGATTAAGGGATTAAGCAAGAGATATAATAATGCTTTGATGTAGCTCCTTCTACAGTACAGATTTGGGGCTCAAATAGCACTGTCAATAAAGTATGAAGACAATGCTCATGTATGACCATTGCTCAACAAGTGCCTCTGCTCTACATACAGAAGGTCCAAGATTCAATCCCTGGCATGTCCAGTTAAAACCAATCAGATCTATTTATGTACTTATCTATTAAACAAATGTATAAGGCTGTCCAACTTACACATGGTTCCTCCGGGTGGCTTACAAATTAAAATTTCACAGTGGAAGAAGCCATAACACATAACCCCCTCCCAGTGGTGAAATCCAATTTTTTTTTACTACCGGTTCTGTGGGCGTGGCTTGGTGGGCATGGTGTGGCTTGGTGGGCATGGCTTGGTGGGCGTGGCAGGGGAAGGATACTGCAAAATCTCCATTCCCATCCCACTCCAGGGGCGGCCAGAGGTGGTATTTGCCGGTTCTCCGAACTACTCAAAATTTCCGCTACCAGTTCTCTGAACTACTCAAAATTTCCTCTACCGGTTCTCCAGAACCTGCTGAATTTCACCCCTGCCCCCTCCAATATTTAGCAAATATGGCTAAAGATCTTGGAGAGCTACTGTCAATCAGAATAAAATGCCAGATTGAAAAAGAGTCTGCTTATGTTCCACTCATAGCCTGCAACTGCCTAGAAAGATTATAAAAGAAAAATCAAACACAACAAATGGAGCTGGTGTAGTGGTGAAGATGCTGACCTAGAAACCAGATGACTGCGAGTTCTAGTCCCAACTTAGACATGAAAGCCAGCTGGATCATTTGGGGCCAGTCCTTCTCTCTCTCAGCCCAACCTCACAGAATAGTTGTGGGGAAAAAGAGGAGGAGGAATTATGCATGTCTGCTGCCTTGAGTCACTTATAAAGTAATAAAGGCAGGATAAAAATCTAATAAATCTAATCTAATAGATAACAGAGACAATTTGCTCAATTGTGCCTGCTATGTGTATGTGTGTGAGATAGAATATGCATCAGCACATTACCTGCCAAGATAGAATGATGCTCCAGAGATGCTAAAAAATGCAATGACACAGCCATAACATCAACTAAGACTAAACTGAAGAAAGTCACGATGCATTTAAAAGATAGCAGACACTATTACTGAAAGAGGTGCCTCATTAACAGAGCAGCACGGAGAGAAAAAAGGAAAGAGGACAGAGGCATAGAAAGGTGGGCCTTAAAAGTTAATATAGGAATGTGAGCCAGTGGGCTACACTCTTCCATCTCTTCCACTCTTTGATGCAATGATTGCAAATATGCAGAGAATATAGATTTGGGACACTGAAATAATAAAGTTCCTAAATTTGGCACTTTCAGAACTGTGCTGAAAAGTGCCTTTAAAGGTGTTACAAAGAATGCCAATATCTTTAGCATTAGTTCAATATATACCTTACAAAAGAGCTGGTGAATCTTTTATTTTAGATTAAGTATGGACAGTGTCTGAGGGGTTGGGAGTTGTAATTCAGACTTTTAACCTCCCAGAAATACACAGGAAGTGCTCTCAAGAAGTCATAGAAAGAGTAGGCTACCCTATTTTCTGTTCTTGATTCACAATCACTAGGGGGGGGGGAGAAATCACAGCCCATTTCAGCGTTTGGGGGATTTAAAAACTGGGGCTTCCCAGAATGTTACCATGCCTAACCTTAAGACACCCTGTATTTTAAAAAACTGAAATCGGCTTCCAAAAGGCATTCTGACACAGGGAAGGAGTCAAATTCGGACAGTGAGAACTTGAGGTGCTGGTTGGCTACCTGTGGGCCACAGATTAACAATCTTCGCCACTGTGCTGGCAATTTCAGCTCCCAACCCGTCAAATGCTGTCCATATCTAATCTATGCTAAGAGATTCACCAGCTCTTTTGTAAGTCATGTATTGAATTAATACTAAAGATACTGACATTCTTTGCAACATCTTTAAAGGCATTTTTAAAGGTAAAATTAGCATTTAAACTTAATCGGCAGACTCCATATGGATATGAAGTTTCCTTTCAGATTACTGTCTGTGTGAGCATGATGTACACATTCTAGGATGACTGATAAAAGGCACTTGCAAAGTAAATTCTCTCCTACACCTCCACAATTTTCTCTGCATACTGATAAAGCAAGGACAATGGTGCTGGTAGAATCAGTATTGTTGTCAATATAGCATTCAGAAAGTGCAGAGAATGGACCCACCTGGCCACAGGCTTCATACAAGAAGAGAAAGAAAAGCATTGACAATTTTACCTTTATGTCCATCTCAGGGTTGACAAATTCTTTCAGATACTGAATGGGTCCCATCAGGAAAGGGCAACGATTGCCGAACACCTGTCCATGTTAGAATGCAAGAGGTGAGGCAACAAATACGATCTACCCTTTTTGCTTACAAGCTCCTGTTTAATTGCCTTCCCGCCACCAAAAAACAAAGCAAGGAGCAAGCTGTTGTTTGTAGCTATGTGTATCAGGGTCCCACCACTTACCTCTTGAAGTCCCTCCTGTCCCATTGACCGGAACCACAGAATTTCCCCAATAATTGTCATCCTTTTTAGAACATTATCTATGCCTGGACAGAAGAGATTGTGATTAGACACAATTTTCCAGGAGCCACAAGACCTTTAGCTTAGCTTATCCCAAGCTGTTGTGTGTGATTGTATTTGAAGTACCGGTATAATGTCCATAATCCCTATCACCCAGCTTATCATAGGACACACTAGTTGGGAACGATGGTCATTCCATAAATACCTTTAGAAGGCATCCAAATGGGACAAACTATCCAACATCAACAGAAGTTGTTAAGTTAGTTCTATGAAAACCAAGATCGTCTAAACCAGGGGCCTCCAACCTTGGCAATTTTAAGCCTGGCGGACTTCAACTCCCAGGGAGTTGAAGTCCACCAGGCTTAAAGTTGCCAAGGTTGGAGACCCCTGGCCTAAACAGTCTTAGAGTGAGAGCACAACACAGTTGCAATATTTAAAACCAATGTCTAGAACAACAGGAGCTTTTACAAGGCTGCATCTGCTGGTAAGTTTCTAATGATGTCTGATATATTTAGAATCTGAAACCACTTTTGTGGAACTCTGCACAGAAGTTTGGCAATATAATATCCTATTCCNACCCAAACCTATTAGCTAGTCTCAGGATATATTCAGATAGCTGTCCTAATATGCTGTAATGCATGACAAAACTATGCCATCATAATTTGCTCTGTCCCCACACCCAATTTCCAGTCTGCTTTACTAAAGAGTTTGGTAAATTGTGCTATAGAACAGGGGTGTCAAACTCGATTTCATCGAGGGCCGTATCAGGGCTGTGTTTGACCTCCGGAGGCCGGGGTGGGTGTGGCCAGCTCAACGTCACTCGTGTCAGGGACGCCTGTGGTGGCCCGAGTGCGCTGGCAGAGCACCTCAGGCCAGTCTTTCGCTGTTTCCAGGGCAGCCCCGCGGGCCAGATCTAAGTACCCCGCGGGCCAAATCCGGCCCCCGGGCCTTGAGTTTGACACCCCTGCTATAGAAGAAGGAAAATCCAGTTTCAAGTCCACATTCAGCTATAAAAACATCCCAGGTGACTTGAGGGTGGTCATGATCTCTCAGCTCACATTATGCCACAGAGCTCTTGTGAGAAAAAGTGGTGGCAGAAATGTCATGCTCACTATCCTGAGCTCTTGGGGGAAAGGTGAGTCAAACCTAATGAATTTATTATCGCTAAAATATTGGGATTATCAAAACAGTGAGAAATGAGACATAGTACCATCCATTCTAAGATTTGGTCCGAAAACATAAATTTAAAAGTCAGTAATAAAACCCAGAGTCAAAACAGATTTGATTTCTTTACTTGTGGCTTATCTTTGTTTTCTTTTAAAATCCAAAAAACAAATAAATCCTGAATTCTCTATTAGTCTCACCGATGACTGCTGAATACTTGAGGCAGAGAAGAACAAGTACAGAACCATTACCTGATAGGCGGGGCATTAGCGTTGCCATCTGCTCTGGATGGCAGTAGTTGGATCTGATCTGAACCAAAATATCCATATTCTCAGTCACAAGTTTCTGGAAAGAATGAAACTTGGTGATATCGTATGACAACTCTGGAGATGGTACAAAATTTATCTTGAGCAGCCTGCTTCTCAGTTTGCTTTGAGAAATAGCCATATGCCAATCTTCAATTCTCTCCCTAAGAAACTTAGCAGAATTTCTAGAACCAGACCTTCTGCTCAGTGCCTTTTCTTCTAATCTGAAAGGCAGGTTTCATGCACCGCACTAAGCCACTGTTGACTAACTGGACCAGTCAGCTCACTTAATATACTGTACTACACCGTGAGGAATGGCAGGGGACTCACAAAAAACTCTGCTCAAACCAAATAAATTATATTATGGCTTCATGAGCCCAGAATAAGTAAGAAAATAGCTGATTCCAATCTGTTCCTTTCTCAGCTGAGCTTTATACCTTTAGCTCCACCATCTGTGAGGTAACATGCCACATGAGGTTATCACTTAGGAACTTCATTCCATAAGGACCAAGGAGTTCAGCCAATGCTCTCATTTCTGCAAGGAAACCAAAAAGAATTCATTTGTATTATAGTACAATAGTACAGTATGCATACTTAAAACAGCCATGGTAGGGTCAATCTTTTGATTTCTTTCTCCTATAGACATCAGGGAAAAGGAGACATCAGATGTTGGTTCATCCTCTTCTGATTATAGAAATTGCAACAGAGATCTCAGCCTTCTCATTTAACCTATTGGTGGCCTTAAAAAAAAAAAGCAATAGCCAAGACTACTTGGCACTGGTAATGATGAATACAACTCACTCAAGAGACTAAGACCAGAATTTTCAATATGCTTGTCTGGGATGGAGAGAGTTGCTGAAATAATTACCTTAAATTTAGTGGATGTTTGTCATACATTTATATTTACTTTTGTTGTTGAAGATACTGTTGATTTTCAACATTTTACTGCCAGAAATTAGTGGCATAGTCTTGGAAAGTTTCAGAGATATTCAGAAAAAGGCCAGGAAGGGCCCATGGGTCGACGTTTATCCACTTTGACTTTAGTAGGCAGAGTTTTATCTCCATTTGGTACGATGTCCCAAGTTCATCCCTGTCTTCTAACTGGCTGAGAAACAGCCAAGAGCCATTTCCCTGCTAGAAGTCTGTAGAGCTATACAATTTGGGATGAACACCCTTTGAATGGTGTGGGAGTAGGAATGGATTTCCAGAGGAAAAAATGCAGACTACAGGAACCAGGAGCACTACTCAGGTGACCCGGAGGACACACATAAACCTCCAAGTGCTTCAATGACCCTCTAAAACAGAGGTCTTCAAACTTGGCAACTTTAAGACTTGTGGACTTCAACTCCCAGAATTCTCCAGCCAGCTGGCTGGAGAATTCAGGGAGTTGAAGTCCACAAGTCTTAAAGTTGCCAAGTTTGGGGACCCCTGCTCTAAAAGGATGCTAATGACCAGCTGTCTGTAAGGAATATAAATCCTTCCATTCCCCACTATCCTGTCAGAGCTGAAGAATCTTCTTGGATGAGAAGTGAAACGTCTTCAAAGAAAAAACAGGAAAGTCCAGTTGCCTCCTGAAAAAGCACCTTTGGGACATTTCCCTGTTACTGTCTGCCAGTGCTGAGGCCAGAGAGAGAGGCAAGTGTAAAACTTCCATTGTTCTAAGATCCAAACTCCATGACATACTGAACATTCTAACTAGGAACCTCATGCGCAAAGCATGTGTTTCTGTCTCATTTTAAGTTGTGTCTTTAAGATCTTACATTTAAGGCCAGGATTTTATTTTTAATTTTTGTATATTGCTGTGAGAGTGTATGTTTGAAATGGATGGCTGGATGGATGTTAAGGTTCCCTGTGTTGATGCTGTCTTGGTTCTGAATACTTTAGTACTAAACTCAATTGCTGGTCCATGTAGTTTGCTTATGAACAATATGGAAGTGGCTCCTCCTCCTCCTCCATCATTACTGAAGATTACTCCATTATTCTCTGCTTCATATGATTTGCTACATCTTCAGATTTAAACCTCAGCTGCAATTCACATGCTCAAAATGTGCCTCAGCCAAGCTAGGCTTGGTGCGAATGCCAGAGCTTCAAATGGGCAATACAATTCAAACCTATCAGCTCATTTACTAATACTAGGGATTAAATTCAAATAAGGTAACCAACCCATTGTAACCCAATTCTGAATGGTTCTGTCTAGGCATGTTGACACCTACCTAGGACATCAGAAAATTCTTCAGCACTGAAGATCTGTTCCCCTTCTTTGGGAACACTGACAAAGGCTTGCATTAAAGGTGAAAGGACAATGGATCCCATGCTTGCCTGGCGTAGAAGTGACTCCAGATACCTGGGAAGAAATGCCAAGAAAATCTATTCCATCTAAGAACAACTAAGTACAACTTTCTTAAATATGTTGCAGGGCAGCTATGTCGAAAGAGGCAATGACAGAGCCAGGAAACCTTACTAGCAAGAAAGTCTTCCTAAGAAGGCTTTGCCTCACAACCATAATATCCTTTCTATATACTAATGGAAAGAAGGAACAGCTCATCCATATCTGAAAACAGTGTCTTATTTTCAACATAGACAACCCTCAATGTAGTATCCAGAATATTTCCAGAAGAATTTTTTAATGAATATCTCAGATATTTCAGGGCTGACTTTTGGAATTTCAAGGAGATAGTAAAACTGACCTTAGTCAAAATTATGCCCAGGCTCCTACAGTTGTACAGCAGTATTTTCTCCCTGCAGGTTACCATTATGCCCCGGCCACATACCAGTTGGTATAGAGTGTGGTGATTGTCTGCCCCCCGCTTGCATCCAGCGGCTGGGTGTGCTGCAGGAGCACTCCACGGAGGAGGCGCGAAGTATCCACTCCTACACGATGCATCAGGGACACCAGGAAAGTAGCATAGGCCTGCACGCCTGCTAATACTTCTGTGGGACGCACTATCTCTGGAGAACTTGGGTTTGGTTTTACCAGTCGCGCCAAAGACCTATGGGCAAGATCGGGAAAACAAGGACAAAGAACAAAAAAACACACAAACACGTATTAACTTGCAACCCTCAAGTCACTATTCTGCAGTACATTTTTTATTATATTACATTACATTACATTACATTACATTACATTACATTACTATATTATATTATATTATAATAT
>QLTV01002416.1:955262-980743 GCA_003457575.1 Thermophis baileyi | reverse complement strand
AAAAACAGATTTATTTATTTGTTTATTTATGTATTTATAAAACGTATTAGCCATCCATCTTACCACAGGGTAACTCTGGGCAGCTTACAGTTAAATATACAGTTAAAACATAAAAAGTTAAAATCAGACATTAAACCCAAGGACACATGGGGAAGTCAGGGGCGGAGTGGGGGGGGGAGGTGGGATCTATTATTATTCAAGCAACCCCCTCCATTGCGCTGATCCCTCACTGGAGTCCCAAGCCAACTGGCACAGCTACCTCTTTAGGCCTCAGCAGAATGCCTCAGCAAAGAGCAAAGAAATGGATCCAAGGAACACAAGCCAGGCCTGATTGTACATTTGGAACTAGGTTAGATTTTTGCTTATGGAGAGAGGGGTGGGGTAACAGCAAGAAAAAAATATCAGCAGTTTTAAATGTTAGCTACCAAAGGAGACTTAAATCATCTGGCTGAACAAACCATATGTAGGAATAACAACAAGGTATGGATGCTGTGGCTTATGGGGCCCTGGTTCGTCTCCTTTGCATTACTGACTGCCCTGCACAAGTTAGCTTAGCTCCTCTTCACGATGATCAGATATTTAGTGCATTTTCATGACCTAGCAAGTTCAGTTCTGGGACTGAAACACTTGCAGGTCATTTTTATTAATTGGGTTCACATAAGCTTCAAAGTGGCATTTTATTGTTGTCTGCTATGTCTACCAATACACTTTAATTCAAACTGAAGGGGCTCACCTCAAAGCAAGACAAAATGAAAGCATAAATACAATATGCTGTTATTTGTAGTATCTAAAACAAAAGCAAGTCAAAATAATTATCTAAATAAAAAAGCTTGGTGTCAAAACAAAACAATTGTTTCCCACTATATATTCTGGTAAGAATAGAGTGATCTAACAGATGGTAAAGCAGATGAAGCTCTACTCTTTAAAGAGCTACAGAAGGAGGCAGGAGGCAACATCATCTGGATTAGATGGTACATAACAAAAGCTCTCTTCTCTGGGTTGATGGTCAAAACCAGCTGCCAGCCTCTGCTGGAAAACCATTAAGGAATTTATCAGTGCACGACCAAAAGAGAAGGTCCAGCATTGTTCCACAAACTAAAATAATAGCAATAGCAGACGTATATACCACTTCAATATGCTTTACAGCCCTCTCTAAGCGGTTTTACAGAGTCAGTCTATTGCCCCCAACAATCTGGGTCCTCATTTTACCCACCTCGGAAGGATGGAAGGCTGAGTCAACCTTGACAATAAGCTTTGTTAAAGTGGTGGTTTAAAAAAAAAAGTTTTGCAAGAAGGCAATATTGTATACAGTAGTTAAAGAAGCATACAACATTCTAAGCCACTGATTTAACCATTAATTTAAAGCATAATTAACTGGGTTCAGGACTTTTAGTAAGCAGTTAGAACACCTGATCCATATATGGCAGGCTCCCTACTAAACTATAGATTAATATCTAAATGATTGCATGAACAGTATTTTACACCGTATTCAGTAAGGTATCATTTGAAGAATTCAGTACTGGGTCTCCCTACATGCTCCAGTACGCTTGACTGCTGACAAACAAAAGAAATATTGTAAAACATTTACCTTGTTTTCATTGCTAATTTGCCCTAGGTCACTCAGTCTTTAAAAGGCTTTGAAACAAACACACCAGATTAGGGCTTAACACAACGTGCAAACGAAATCTTAATGCAACCATCTAGCGCAGCGGTTCTCAACCTGTAGGTCGCGACCCCTTTGGGGATCAAACGACCCTTTCACAGGGGTCGCCTAAGCACGCGCTAGCCCACCATCTTGGTGACTGGCAACGTGCATGCGTGGGGAGGGGGCGGGGAGGGGGTCACGGTGGCGGGGCAAGGGTTGCAGCATTAGGAAGATTGAGAACCACTGATCTAGCGGATGCCTGGATTTTTTGCAATCCAGATCTGGGCACCCTAACAAATCCAGCCATTCAATTCATAGGCATGCCAAGAATTAAATGCATGGGAGAGTTAGTAAGATTGAAGGGAGGCAGATCATGCCCAATTCACTGAATTGAGAGAAATTCAGGAATGGGATCCACACTATTACCTACACACACACACACACACACACACACACACACACACACACACACACACACACACACACTTCTTTTCCATTCTTCAAAAATAACATGCAAAAGGTATAGCTGACACCTCCACTACGGTGGCTCACTTCTAGAACAATCACCCTGCCCACATGGCAACAATATCCCATTACTTCCTGTACCTGCTGAGTCGGATCTCCAACTGGCTACTGAGATACTCCACTGGAGTTACTATATGCTCAAAGACAACAATGCTGTCTGCTTGGTTTATGCTCCAGCAAAGCTCAGACAGGGTCAGGTGCAACTTGTCTAGACTGGGAAAAGAAAAAAAAAAGATACAGAATGGATCAGAGTTTTTATAATATAGAAGGCGTTTCCCAAAACATTCCTGGCAAGAAGCAGGGAAGGGCAGAGCAATGAGAGTAAAGATCTGGGGAAAGCTTGGGTTAACCCAACTCTAGAAAATACCACTTTGAGTCCAATACACTTTGGGAATATTAGTAAGATCTCGAGAAAGTTTATTTCTTTTTCCACTAAGCCTGCTCCTAGATGCTTTCACAAGATATTTTATGTATTTTTAATCATACTACCGTTTCCCCCAAAATAAGACATCCCCTGATAATAAGCCCAATCGGGCTTTTGAGTGCATGGCAATAAGGCCAAGCGCTTATTTCAGGGTTCAAAAAAATATAAGACAAGGTCTTATTTTCGGGGAAACACGGTATCTATCCTGGGTAGCTGGCAGATATAAACAGAATATCTGTGCACAGTTTCAGGTTCAAAGAGAAAAAAAAAGTGCTTCAGAACCTCTGCAGGCACACCTGTAGCACATCAGCAATTCATAAACTGTAACTGTGTCTTGCATTGGATTGGGATTGTGCTACCTGCATCTGCAGAGGACAGCTATGCGATCCACAAAAAGATGCCGCTGTTTTAAGGAGTTGTCAAAAAGTGCCACACAAGCAATTGTTATATATATTTTTTTCTCTGTTAATTTTGTTACTTTTATATTTTAGGAAGAAAAGTTTCCTTTCCCTTGTGATGATTGATTGATTACACGCCATCAAGTCAGGTCTTGCAACATACACCCATAGTGAATGTAACTGAGTTTATCCAATTTGCCGCTGGTCATCCTCTACCTCCCTTCCCTTCTACTTTTCCTAACTAGAGGCCCTTCTCCAGAGAGCTAGGTCTTTCATAATGTATCTGAAGTAGGATCATTTGAACTCTGAGTTGATCTGTTCAATGATCCATTATTTGGTTTTCTTGGTTGTCCATGCTACTCTCAGGAGTCTTCTCCAACGGCAAAGTTCCAAAGTGCCTGGGATTCTTTCCATCCTGCTTCTTCAAAGTCCAGCTTTCACATCTATAGAGTGTCACAGAGAGTTATATGTGGTTGCACTATTCTGATCTTTCTAGGTATGTAGACCTCTTGCATCTGAATATCTTTTCCAAGATTGAATATCTTTTCCAAGATCTTCATGGCTCCCCTACCAAGTACTAATCTGTGATGTATTTCTTGACTGCTTGTTCCCTTAGGATGGTTGATCCTAAAAGGCTGAAGCTATCTACCACTTTGATGTCTTCATTGTCAGTTCTATGGCTGGTATCCTACCGTTGTCATTAGTTTGGTGTTGTTTATCTTTAATTTCTGGCCCATGTTTTTCACTGTGCATCTAGATTTTTATTACTTTTCTATTATATTTATTTATTTATTTATTTATTTATTTATTTATTTATTTATTTATTTATTTTATAAAATTTATATGCCGCCCAACTCCCGAAGGACTCTGGGCGGCTTACATCATAAAAAATAAAACATATAAAAGCAATTTTTTAAAAAATCTATATTTAAAATAAAACATTCACATAACCATGCATGGGCCAATCAGGACAACTATTGGCCCCAGGCCTGCCGGAAAAGCCAGGTCTTAACGGCTTTACGGAAGGCCAGTAAGGTGGGGGTAGTACGGATCTCGGGGGGAAGTGGGTGCTGAGCCATGTAGGGCTTTAAAGGTAACAACCAACACCTTGAATTGTGACCGGAGCGCAATCGGCAACCAGTGCAGCTCGCGAAGGATGGCACTTGTGTGGGTGTACCTTGGCACACCCACGACTGCTCGCGCAGCTGCATTCTGGACCAGTTGTAGTCTCCGGACACTCTTCAAGGGTAGCCCCATGTAGAGCGTATTGCAATAGTCAAGCCGTGAGGTGATAAGGGCATGAGTGACCGTGAGCAGAGCCTCCTGATCTAAATAGGGCCGCAACTGGTGCACAAGACGTACCTGTGCAAAGGTCCCCCTGGCCACTGCTGTCAGGTGTTGATCTAATCTCAGCTGTGAGTCCAGGAGGACACCCAAATTGCAAACCCGTTCTGAGGGGATTAAGTTTTCTCCCCCCAGAACCACGGAAGGACGGTCAATCTGGTCCAACGGATTTTATTACTTGAACTTGCAGTTCCTTTGTATTTTAAGCTATCAGGATAGTGCCATCAGCAAAGTGCAAGTTATTGATCTTCCTCCAATTTTAAAACACATTAATATTTTTCCAGTCCAACTTCCTTTAATAAATATTCAGGATGGATGAATAAATAAGGGAAGAATATACAGCCTTGCCTCACAGCTTTACCAATGTAGAGCCAATCTGTTTTGCCATGTTTTGTCTGTACTGTGGCTTCCTGATCTTTATATAGGTTTCATAGGAGAAGTGTGGGCTTCCCATTCTTCTAAGTACATTGCACAGCTTGACACGATCAACACAATCAAAAGCTTTTGATAGTCAATGAAGCAGATGCTGACTTTTTAAATATATATTCTTTGGCTTACTTAATTATCCGGCGTGTATTGGCAATAACATTCTTATTGCTCAGCCTTTTCTAAAGCCAGCTTGAACATCTGGCATGTAGAGCTCCAATCTGCTCTGGAAGATCCTAAGCATTATTTTTGCTAGCATGTGAAATTAAAAACAAGGTACGATAGTCTGCTCTGTAAAGTCTCTTTTTTTCCTTTTTTTTGGGGGGGAGGTCGGTTAGGGTTAGGGTACCAATATTGACTGATCTCTTCCAATCTGATGGGCATTGTGTCATTGTTCAGATTTGCTGGCATAATTTGGTTACAACCTAGACCAGGGGTCTGCAACCTTAAACACTCAAGGAGCCATTTGGACCCGTCTCCCACAGAAAAAAAACACACCGGGAGCCACAAAACCTGGGTGGGCATGGCCAACTCGATGTCACTCACTCCCGCCCAGTCACATGACCCCCCTAGCCACGCCTACCCAGCCACAAGACCATTCTCTCTGTCTCCCTCTTCCCCTTTCCCCTCTTTCTGTATCTCTGTGTGTCTCTCTCTGTCCCTCTCTCTATCTTCCCCTCTCCCCCCTCTGTCTCTCCCCCCTCTGTCTCTCTCTCCCTCTGTCTCTCTCTCTCCCCATCTCCCTATCTTCCCCTCTCTCTCCCCCTCTCTGTGTATCACTATGTCTATCTCTCTCTCACACCCTCTTTGTGTATCACTCTGTGTGTCTATGTCTCTCTCTCACACCCTGTGTATCACTCTGTATGTGTCTCTCTCTCACACCCTCTCTGTGTATCACTCTGTGTGTCTCACTATGTCTCTCTCTCTCCCCACCCACCCCTCTCTCTCTGCCGTGGCTGGGCCAACCCAGCAAGCTCTTCTTGGGGCTCTTCACTACGTCTTTTATTTCTTCTTTTTGGAAATCCGGGCTGGCAGAGGAACGATCGCCAGCAGCGGCGGATGCTTACCTTCTCCTCCCCCCCTCGTTTTCCTCTCGCAACCCCCTGGCTGCCTGTGGCTGAGCCGGGAGCGTGCGCATGCGTGAGGACATCGTCCTCAAGCTATTGCCAAAGCACAGCAAAGGCGCGCGTGGGGCGGCCGACCGCTCGCTTAAGGAGTGTCTTAACAGGACGTGGCTTCTCTCGTGCAGTAAGGCTCCGGCCATCGCCTTGCCATGTCGTCCCCCACCCCTGGCAGCTCTTCGGCCGAGCGTGGAGGGTGCAAAATCCAGCCTGAAGTGGCAGGAACGAAGGCTGCCTTACACGCAAATGTGGCGCGAAGGCAGGTACAGGGCCACTTCGCTCCTGCATGCTCCGGTGACCCTCCTCCCCCTCCCCTCTCATGACCCCCTGACCAGCTGTGGCTGAGCCGGGAGCGTGCACACACACAGGGAGACCCTCCTTAAGCGAGCAGCCGCCTGCCCCGCAGGCGCCTTTCCTGTGCTTTGGCACTCGCTTGAGGAGGGTCTCCGCGCATGTGCGCACGCTCCTGGCTCAGCCACAGCTGGGCAGGGGGTCACGAGGGGAGGAGGGGGAGGAGGAGGGTCGCCCAAAGGGAAGCCTCCGCCGTGGCTGGCTATTGTTCCTCAGCCCGGATTTCCAAAAATATCCAAAAAAGAAATAAAAGGGGCGCGGGGCGGGGCCAACCAGTGATGGGGCAGGGAGCCACAGCAGAGGGCCCAAAGAGCCACATGCAGCTCCAGAGCCGCGGGTTACCGACCCCCAACCCAGACTAACACTTCTTCTGTTGCCTGCCTTATTTCTTTAGCTATTCCATTAATTCTTTTAGCCTTCTGATTTGATAAATAACTGGAATGCTGATCTACCCTCATCTTATAGTATTAGGAGTTCTTGTAAATAGGAAACATATTTTATGTATCTTGGATGTTGATATCTCTACTGTACACTCCTTTCCATCTGTGTTGCTTTTTGTATTCCTTGTGCTCTTTTGTACCAATGAAGCTGGAGTCCTCAGAGCCTGATTCAAGGCTATTTGCAGCCCCAATTATAGTTCCATTCCATTAGGAAAGCCATATTCAATCTCTCCTATACATTATAAAATGTCACGTATCCTACCCTTCAAAGCATAAAAATATATAACCCCCCTCCCTTCCCATGAAGAAGTATATCTCCTTCATCATACCTATTTTGGTTCTGATTATATGTACATACTTACAAACAAAATATAGATCAAACTTAGTTCTGAATTAGCACATGCGATCTTCTTGAAAACACTATTTCTTTAGAAATTTCATCATTATGAAAAACATTTCAGGATATATTAGGATTATATTCAGGATTAAATTAACATCTCAGGGTATCTACCGGTATGTGCTCTCTCATAACAGAACCATCAGATTCAAAGTTATCTAAAAGGTAATCAGTTTAAGATATAGAAACAATTTGACTGTTATGATCTTACTTTGTGACCAGACTGCGGTCCTTCCGAATACTCTCTGCTCCAGGTTTATCCCTTTCTGGCTCTAACTTTTTGGAAGTTTTTTTTTTAACCCTCTTGGTTCGGCCCTTGCTGATGGTGGGTGCACAGTGCTTGGGTAAGAGCTGGGAGATAAGACAGAGATAAAGGGTTAGGGCATATGGAATGATTGGCTGTGGTGGTCTGGGAAATCACCTTCAAGAAGAAGCTTTTCTCCTACCAGCATGGAAACCCAATTAATAAAATCAAGGCAACCATGGCTATCAGTCAACTATGTGAAGCTTCGGTAATCCCCTAAGTATTAATCATTTGCTTTGTCTCATCAACCATCCCCCCAAAATGCTTCGGTGTAACCAGCAACATGGTGAATCGATCTTCAGGTAAATCCAGGCTGACATCTAAGGCTTAGTTGGACCAACTGGAGAACCCAAGTGCTTTTGTCAATCAAATGTGTGAGGGGTCCTTGGTGCTCTCGAAGCTTGGTTGTTTTCTTGCAGACATTTTATTACCCAAACTAGGTAATATCACTGATGATTACTAGTACTGATGATGTTACCTAGTTTGTCCACAAGAAAACAACCAAGCTCAGAGAGCACCAAGGACCCCTCATTTCAACCCTGAGCTACAACTATTGGAGCGTATCCAACCCATTCCCCAAGCTGCCTTCTTTTTGTTTTATACTAAGACTAGCCCATGCCCTTATTAGCAGTGGTGAAATCCTACCGGTACGCCCTGGTTCGGGCGTACCGGTAGCCGCTGGTGGTTCGGAGAAGCGGTAGCGGTGGCAGCGCGAGGCTCCGCCCACCCGCCGGGATGTCGCCATTTTCTTGTTTTTAACCCTCTGCACATGCGCAAAGCATGCACAGAGGGTAAAAAGCGTGCACGACGGTGGCGCGCGCGTGCTTCTGAACCGGTAGGGAAGGTAAGTAGATTTCACCGCTGCTTCATAGCCCCATTCATTTGCCTATCCAGCCCATTCATAATTTCTATTCCTCAGTTCTACCAGAAAGTGACCAGAGAAGTGCACATGATGTCTAGTGTTTTACAAAAAAACACATGCTTTAATCTTACTTTCAAAGGACCAGAATTTATATAATCTATAGTATTATTCCAAAATTCCATCTTTCTCAGATCAATCTTTTTTCATCTTGCAGAGACTTGCATGCCTTCTTGGAGTCCTTATACATGGTTTACCTCTGGCGTCTAATCCTCAGCATCCCATATGGAGTTGGGTTACTCACTTGCTCGCTCAGATTACAGTGTTCAGCACAAGCATCAAGGATGCAGTTCGAAGTCTGCTTTGCAATCTCTTCCAGGAAGTTGTTGCATATGGCCAAGGCACAGGTGCGCAGATGCGGATACTGGAATAGGAAGCAAAAATCACCTTAGTTCACTACATGGCTTGTGTATTACGATTGTGATCAACTCCTTGGGTAAGTGAAAATAGCATTTGTTCATTAAAAAATAGGTTTCATTATCCTCAATAGGGCTTGATTCCTAGTGCATATGATAAGGTTCATATCTTAAATTATGTGCTCATCTCCAAAAGTTAAAAATTATGTATTTATCAAGCCCTTTATATTTTGCCTATTCATAAGAATTTAATGCTTGCTGTAATAAAATACAGGACCAACAACAACAATAATCAGTTAAAACCACGGCTAACCACCACTGCTATCTTACTTGTCCATACTACATACTCTTCAAAAGACTTCCATTTGCATAGCTTCTTAAATCACATATACTGTATAGTTAAGATAAAATATCTGGAACTTTCTGGTTTGTGTATGCATTGTAGACAGGATCGAAAACTTTTTTCCTAATTATGAAATTGAGCATACAATACGTACAGAACATTACTTTTTAAAACCAGACAGGCAGATAGAAATTATAAGAAATGGCAGAAAAAGCAAGCTTATGTAGGCTGGCAAGAACCTCTCAATCCAGCTGTTTGTCTTTCTTTTTTCTCATGAGTCAAAAATGTACACACCTCCTCAGGGCACATTGGATGGATCGTATTACTGAAATCAGCACACAGAAGTGGGAAGATAATGACATAACGCAACATGGATGGTTCCTCTAAGGAGGCGGCAAATAACTTCTCCAAATGGCGCACGTGGAAACTGTCAAAGAGATAGAAACTGAAGAAGCTCAAACAAGTGGAAGCAAGCAACCTCAAGGCACATGTTTCTTTTCCATTCATTCTTCTAATGAATAGCATGATGAATACTGTGTACAATTGCTAAAAAAGATAATGCTCCCAATGATACCGCCTGCAGAAAGCACTCTTTCTTGTATTTTTATTTAATGAGTTTAAAAAAAGAAGAGTAATTTGAATAAAATGCCCATCAAGGCAATTAGCAACAGATGGTACTTTCCTGACTTTTTATTTAAGAAATGTTTATCCACTTCTCTCCTGCAAAGCATTCATGTAGTTTGGCATAAAAACAAAAATATATTAACAAGTTATGAATAACACCTAAAACAAAACACGCAACCACATCCCTACTTAACTGTTAAAGAATTGAAGAGTGTCAAAGGCTTAAAAATGAATCAGGTATGGAGATCACTCTTGAAGAAAAGGAGCTGCATAGATGGGCTGCTGCTACAAACAAAATCCTCTCATTGGTAGCTTTGCTAATGATTCCTCTGATTACAAACCTAGGCCAGACTCAGGGGTTGTCCAGCAAGAATATAAACCCCTTGTCAGGCCTGGAAGCCATCTTGGGCTTTGAATCTTCAGGCCTGCCACGTTTAGTGCTGTGGGAAACTGGGAGGGGGGAATTGCATGAGGAGATATATAGTCAAAATAACATTCCTTTCTCCGAGAGTCAAGGCCACTCTGCCCTGCACCTGGAGGGGTGTGACTGGGAGGCATCTCCAGTTGGGATGGTGCTTTGTTTGGACCATGTGATGGACATGTGGGTGCTGGGGCAGGGACTTGGACTTTCTTTTGGGTGGGGAAAACCCGGAAGCTTTCAGATTCGGGTTTTCCCAGGTGTGCCAATATGACATCTCTAATAAAATGGAACTTTGAGGAATGCCTAGCCTCGGAGTCTTATTTCGTTACTTGGAACCCTGATATCCTTTAAGCTTCCCAAGCAATTATCTCCATACAATCGGTTTTAAGGAGCTTTCAGTAAGAGAGCCAGTTTGGTGCAATGGTTTTAAAGCATCAGGCTAGAAACCAGGAGGCTGTGAGTTCTAATCTCACCTTAGGCACAAAGCCAGCTGGATGACCTTGGGCCAATCCCTCTCACTCAGTTGTAGAAGGAGACAAGGCCAAACCACTTCCGAAATGTTGTCAAGAAAACTGCAAAGGCCAATCCAGGCAGTAGCCAGGAGTCAACACTGATTGGAAGGTGCACACACACACACACACACACACACACACACACATGTGCAATAAGATATGACCTGCTCATCACCTTGAACCAATGGGTGGGTGAGAATGTGCACTGCCATCAGAATGTTGCTGTGAATTGGCATCTCATTTCTATCACTTAAAGATTCTGCCTCTGTGGAAATTCTGCCCCAGCCTTCCTTTTCAAAACTCTAACTTTCTGAAAATATACCTTCAAGACTAAATCAGATAACACTGAACTTGAAATATATATATTAAACCCACTGGATCTACTCTGCCATCGCAATCTGCATGTCCCAAATCTGTTGTACAGTCAGCATTGTCTCCTGCTGTCCTACATACATACCCAAAGAAGGAGAGATCAGATATCTCCACTATGAGCTCTTCCACAGAGTCTAGCATCTTAGTATGAAAGACAATGAGGTTCATCACCTTGGCAAGATCATGATTCTCTCGCAGTTGCAATGGGGCCTTAGTGACACTGGTGTATGCCTGATGGAAGAAAGAACCCATTATTAAGGACCTATCACCTTAAATTCTCAGAATAGGACATAACTGATATAAATTGTAGAACGGTGGGGCAACTTACATGCATATGCCCATTATCTGATCATCTTGATTATGTGATATAGCTTTATAGGGCAATGTAATATTTTGAGAGAAAAACAGATGGTAGAAAAGCCCCATTTCATTTATTATCTCTCTCTCTATATATATATATCATCCAAATCATCATTTGCCTTTTTACTGGGAATTCAAATCCCAGTAAAAAGGGGTGTGGCTAGCTGATGAGAGCTAAATAGCTTGAAATAGATCTATACTAGTCTCCCTTTATTTATGTAAAAATATGTAACATATAAAAACGGACTGTCGTTGTGAGTAACTGCCTGGATGGCCCCTGGAGGGGCCGAAAGGCAAAAAGGAAGCAGTATGCTCCCTCCCATATTTGGGTATACCAGGTGATTTAACAGAAAAAAACATGTATGTATGTATGTATGTATGTATGTATGTATGTATGTATGTGTGTATATCAGCAAAAAATGTGTCACACATAGAAAAATAATGGTCTGTTGTGTAAGCAACTGCCTGGATGGCCCCTGGATCGGGGGGGCCGAAAGAAGCAGTATAGCAGTATGCTCCCTCCCATATTTGGGTATACCAGGTGATTCGACAGAAAAAAATGTGTGTGTGTGTGTGTGTGTGTGTGTGTGTGTGTGTGTGTGTGTGTGTGTGTGTGTGTATATTGAGGTTTTCGCGGGTATTTGTATGTAGGTCTGTGGTTATTCGGGTTTTCTCCCGCGTGAAGTTGGAGATGTCATTGCAATGTTTCGACGAAGTCTCATTCGTCATCTTCAGGCTGATTATCAGGCTTGTGTCTTCAGCCTCGTGCTTCTAGGAGCATATTGCTGCCCATCTCACAAATTATGAATCTGGGTGGCAAGCACAGGATTGAAAAATCAACACAATTGTTGTCCTTAGGCTTGGTCAGGATCTTCTAACCTTTTCAGGTATCAGACAACCCATTTTTAACATCCCTTTATTTATTATATTGATTCATATAGCCACCACTTTGCAAATTTTGAGTTTGGATGGCCAATATAGGGGGGGAAAAACACTTATGATGATGATAGTGATAAAACAATATACTGGTAACTGAGGACAATTAGTCTAGAATAGCTCACTCATATGCATAAAATTTACCAATAAACAGAATAGTTAACCAACGGAGAACAGGCTGGTACCTTAGGGCTTCCAATCTTTTCATGTTGCAGGCAACTCTCTCCCCATCTTTTAAAATGCCTAACAAATTTTGAGATTGTCAATTCTCACTCTCATCTAGAAATCTCCCACAAGAATGCTGAGATCTTTCAACATTTGGCATTCTTTCTTATTTATTATTTTATTTAATTTGGAAGAATGCTATGGGTGGTTTTGAGGCATAACCAATGCCTTGGTGTCTAAGGCTGCTGTTTTGCCAGTGTATTAAGAAGTGTTTACCAATGGAAATGTTGATAGTGCTAGAAAAAGAACTCTTCTCCACTGGCATGCCCAAATTCTTGACAGACAACTGAAAATGATACAACTAACTAAAAGGGGGACTATTTGAAACCCTCCAGAAGCTGATAGGCCAGTCATTCCAAATTTGCTCTACAAATAGCAATAGCACTTAGACTTATATACCACTTCATATGCTTTACAGCCCTCTCTAAACGGTTTACAGAGTCGGCATACTGTCCCCAACAATCTGGGTCCTCATTTTACCAACCTCGGAAGGATGGAAGGCTGAGTCAACCTCGAGCTTGTCAGGATCGAACTGCTGTCAGTGAGCAGTGAGTTAGCCTGCAATATGCATTCTAACCACTGCGCCACCACGGCTCTTTCAAATGCTTTCTCAAGCCAGCAACAATATGAGCCAAATGTTTTTAAAGCTCCTTTAGTGTAAACTGCATTTGAATGCTTGCAATTTACACTGCATCAGCTCAAAGTGTCCTGTATGTATACTTCTGTAAGTCCCTCCTCCCTGCCCGCCAGCGGATAGAAATGGTTAAGGAGCTGAACAATGGGAAGGAGGAGACTCTTTTTCTTCAGGTCTATCATCTCCCTTTCTTTAGCAGCAATTTTCCCCCCTGCTTATCCCCTATGCCAAAATCTAGGAAAAGTTACATTTTGAAATGTACACTTTGAAAAGATAAATACCCAGTCAGTTCTCCTTCTCTGCCTGCAGAATTCTCACTGTGTGACGAGCACAACGTGCAACCCAGCTCTCCGTTACTCACTCCCAATGAATAGATGGAGCTACAGGCAATACAAAATCCTAACAGGGCATAAAATATTCCAAACATCCTAGGAGCCATTACAGGAGAAAGGGGAAGAAAAGGGAGAAAAGGCGACTGGAGAGTTTTTACCTGTAGTCTGAACCAATCCAATCGCAGTCCCTTGAATTCAAATTTCTCCTTGTCATCAACTGCAAAAGACAAGCATGAAAAAAGACAACACTTACTGAAAGAGCCTCGGAGATTTTCTTCTGCTGTTTAAGGATGGGGAAAAAAAAATATTCAAGGTCAAGTAGAATGAGGCTTTGCTGCTGAAAGAACTATTTGCTGTGCACAGCTCTCTCCGTAACAGTTTACAGACTACATAAAGACTTCCCTTCTGGAGGTAGTATATCTGTAGCTTTGGTAAAGTCCTACTAGCATCCAATCAATCCCACATGTAAGAAAGTATGGTCAAATAAAAAAAAACCTACACAAAATCTGAACCAAGTTTCTTTCAATGTCTGAGGCAGAGGTGAGGAACTACGCCCCCTTTATGACTGGTAGACTTCAATTCCCAGAATTCTCCCAGAATGCTGGCTCAAGAATTCTGGGAGTTGAAGTCCACAGGTCATAAAAGGGCCATAGTTCCCCACCCTGGTGAGGTAATGTGCATACAAAGCAAACACACAGCATCCATAGTATGTGCCTATTATAAAATCCCAAACCATTTTTCTGGCACCATATTTAAATTACTCTTATAGAGGGAGCTTTTTATAGGCCTCTTGAAGTATGAACCTTCTGCATTGAGGGCAGGGAAAAGAGACACAGAAACTTCTAGCTGACAGCATAATTACCCTGTTTGACAGTCAGGGGTGTGAGTGTGTTGACAAAAGCTGACATAATCACTGATTCCTCTTCAGGGCACACAGTCAGGTCCTGCATGAAACAAAAGGGCTTAGAGTGAAGACAACAATTTGTTATTCGGTGGTTTGTTTACACTGAACTTTACCGCATGCAATTATTTAAAGGAATTGTGCTGTCCGATTTAATGCTGTATCTCGCCTGAAGTGTCTTCAGAAAGAGAAGCAACCATCAATATAAGTAACAGATGCTTCAAGGCAAGGAAATCATTTTAAAGGGCTTTACTGACTCCCTTTTCTAATTTGTGACTTGTGAAGCAGCTTCCCTTCTATTGAAAAAATAGGACTGATTTCATCTAATTCATCCACTCTGACAGCAGATAAAGATTTTTGCCAGCATCCAGATACTTTTTCTTTCTTCCATTCAATCGTATTTGATTCTCATAAATTGCCTGGACAAATCCCGGCAGTTTTCTTGGTTTGCCATTGCCTCTTTCCTAGGTCTGAAAGAAAGTGACTGGCCCAAAGTCACTCAATTGGCTTTGTGTCCAAGACAAACCTAGAATTCATGATCTTCTGCTTTCTAACCTCATGCCTTAACTGTTTGTTTATATACCACCTTTATTATTTTTATAAACAACTCAAGGCAGCAAACATATCTGATACTCAATTCCTCCTCCTATGTTCCCCACAACAATTACTTATGAACTGGACTGAGCTGAGAGTGAGTGTCTGGCCCAAAGTCACTCAGTCTGTGACTTTAATAATTTAATACTTAAAATTCTTTCACGTTCTCACTTTTTCCCACCCAATCTTTTCTATCTCTTTAGGACGGAGTCTATTCATTGGGTCCTGCTCCAGTCCCCCATACACCATGCCACTGACCTCAGTTCTATGCTGTTTCCATACCTGTATGACATTACCAAGCACCTGGGCATCAAAGCGTGACAAATATTGTACATGGTACCGTTGAATGACATTTTGGTGCTGTTTAAGCAAGTTGCGTAGTCTTTCCATCAGAAACAGCAGCTCAGCCAAGCAGCTGTGAGGAAAATAAATAGGATTTTGGAAGAAGCATAGCAATCTTGCCCAAGATTCTTTTTGCTGCTACAAAGCTGATTTTTGCCACTACCAGCTCCCCACACAAACGCACAACAAAGAGATCTGCCAAACTATTCAGATCCTTACTACAAAAATCCACTTTCTTGAAAGAACTACAGGACAACATTCGGTTCTCCTAACCTTTTCTATGCTGTGTCCAGATGTGAACAACTTAACAAACAGATACACAAGCTGGGAGCCAAGGAATACACAAAGTGGGTAAGGGGGCAGACCAATTGTTCCCCAACAGCAAACATTCCCATGCAGATGCTGCCTCTTTGTGCCTGATCTTGCCTTCTCTGTATGCTGAGTTTGTGTATCTTTTCCACATGCAAAAGCTGGATTTGCGTTTGGTTTGCATGCTTCTTAATTTACTTTAAACCTGGTAATTAGTTGAGATGTGAGGGAATGAAAATTGCATTACGATCCAACAGTTAAAAGATGACTTTCAATAGAATAAATCTTCCAATAATTCAATTCAGTTCATCTCCTATCTATTTTTTTGCAGTGATGTTTATGGTATGGTATAAAAACTGCTGCAGCCTCCAGTATGCAAATCTACCCTGAAGTGGAGCATTTACTTCCCAAGCTTAGCCAATGGACTCTGAACAATTTAGCAGAGACAGACGCAACAGAACTATAAATGACCCTATGCATACATGTGAGGGGAGCCATGCATACGCCTGAAAACAAAGGCTCTCCTGTCTCAAAACTCTCCTGTCACAGCTATGCTAACTACTGGTTTGTTTCTATTTTAGGACTATTTTGTCCTAAGTCCTATTCTACGTCCTAAAGAGCTTTCATCTGTTGTAATGCCCTGTCAGAGGTAAATCATTATCTCAGTTTGCAGCAAGATTACCCTGCAACAAAAAAAACCTGCCAAAAATTGTGAGGAGAGGTATCTTTTCATTTCCCCTCCATCTCAAGACGAATGTACATCTGAATATGCCTCTCCTACCCTTCCTTTATGGATTGGAGAGACTAACTGTTCATTAGTCTCTTTGCTTCCCACTTCCCATTAGTGCAGTTTGCAAGTTGCAGCTGATAAGAACAATGCTGAGAAAAAGCAGATTGAGTTTACTCACTGTTCTATGAGTTTGGGTTGCAAATCCAGTGGGCAGTAGTATCAGGCCTCATAAACACAAGTTTAGCCATCATGTTAAGCCACATAGGCTCTTTGGCCAGTTGTTTAATGACTTAAGTTTTTAGGTGTAGATCAGGCCTTATGGCCAATTGGTCAAACCATAATTTAGCACGACATGAATACACTCCAATATGAAATGTGAACATTTGTCCCCCAAAGAGAAGAAAGGATGATTTTTTCAAGTGGTCTTTTCCATCCCTTGTGACGATTTAGAGCTTTCATTTCTAACAGTGGTGTAGAAAAGGCCATTTTGGCAGCTATAGTGAACCAGCTATAGGTTCATTAACTTTGAAAGCTTTAGAGCAGGGGTGTCAAACTGGCGGCCCGCGGGCCGGACGCGTCACACACAGACCACACCCACCCCAGCCCCGCGAAGGGAAAAAATGTCGCGATACCTCATGTGACAGCAACGTGATGCCACAAGTTTGACACCCATGCTTTAGAGTTTACCTCAAGTCTAAACTTCCAATTCTTGGATGACACTTCCCCAACCTGATCAATACCTGTCAGTAAATTCCTCTTGGTTCTTGCCTTTGTGCTCACTGTGTCTGCACAGCCAGGCAACCTCATCCCGGCAGAATGACAGAGCCATGAAGACATAAATAGCCTATTGATATTGAAAGGGAGGGAGGAGTATCAGACAAAAGAGAGTTGAGCATCTCATTCCAAGTAGAATTCCCAGTTTATGAAAATTATGTTCATTTTCTCCAAAGATTTTAGAGTAGACAGCCGAACATATCTCAATACTACAAATAGCTTCCCCAAATCTCTTTTCTATTGTGAATTCTGGGTCAAAATAATGGAGTGATTTAAAATGTGAAAAAGAACATTTAAAGAAGTGAAGAACCTGAAATCGGCAGACCAATTATTAAAATTGCTGGAATCAGTATAAAGAGCCACATTTAGTTCTGGTTCACGTTCTCTCCGTGTGTCAAAGATTTCTTCATGACTAAAATGATGAAGGAAGGAGGGAGGAGGGAAGCAAGTAGATGAGACAGAAGAGGAAATAACTTTAAGGGAAAGAATGAAGAAATATTTGTAAGACAGAAATGGTAGGCCACAGCTTCCAGCAATGCTCGTTATTGTAGTAAGGTAGAACAGTGTTTTTAAACTTTTTTTCTCTCAGAATCTCTTCCCAAATTTAAAAATCAAGGAGGCTCTCAAAAGAGTTTTTGCTTGTATGGTTTACATTTATCAATATTTATCATATTTGAAACTAAAAATTATGCACTTGCTGCCACTACATCTTTACACGATGGCTTGATTGGACTTCTATATTATATGGTTTTTCAACATAAACTGGCAAATAATTTTGGTTTTGTAGACCTCTGAAAGGGAGGAGTTCTGGGACTACACTTTAAGAAATATTGAGGTAGAATAACAGAATCTTGAAAGGTTATCAAAATTTTGAGAATCTTATACTAAACAAAATCAACATGGCATTGTTTTGAGTTTATACTAAAAAAAGATGATGATTTTGAATTTCTCAAATTTCCTTCTATCCTAGGGCTATGTAATTCTTCCTTTAAAGTCTCCCTTAATGACTCACTCCTTTCTTTCCTCTTTAATGGCTCTCTCATAGCTTCCCAATATCAGCTCAATGTTCCTTTACCAGATAGGAATATACAGTATATGTTCCTTGATAGTTATCTTGGGTACCACCTTTGTTACATGCATTCTGGAGCAGTTCTCCAGCCTGGTGCCTTTCCAGGGTTCATACCAATTTCCATAATCCTTAGAACAGCTGTTTGCTAGGATGGTTACAGAAAGGGTTAACTGGAGAAAAGCAGCTAGGTAGGGCAATACTGAAAAAGACAAAAAGCAGACAGGCAAGGATGGAAATCTTTTCCAGCTCTTTTCCATTCTTTAAATCACTTCATTGTTTTACCCTGGATTCCTGCAGAATGAGTTTAGAAAAGCTTGCCACCGGTAAGTATAATCTATCACACAAATAAGAAAAATGCCTTTAGGCTGACCAAATATTTAATCAAGTTAATTCAGCCAGGAAACTGAGGTAAATATTATTTTTTTCATTTGCTTGTTAACACTAAGGGTGTAAAACATCAGACACTGACAGCGCAAAAGCCTTCTCTTTTTAAAATGTGTTTCCATTCCGCTGAGGCCCTGTTAACTGAGCATCAGTTACTGACAAAACACAAGCCATTTAGTAGAGACAGAGACCGGGGCACATCAAATCAAGAACCAGTAAGCCAATGCAGGGGTATGAATATAGATAGTCCTCAACTTACGACCACAACTGCACCTGATTTTATCACCTTCTTTGCCACGATTGTTAAGAGAATCACTGTAAAGTGAATTGTTTGATTGTTAAGCTTTCCCCGTTGACTTTGTTTGCAAGAAGCTGACTGGGAAGGTTGCAAATAGCAATCCTTTGATCCCAGGACACTGTGTTGTAAATACATGCCAATTGTCAAGCGCCTGAATTCTGATCATGTGACAATGGGATGCTGTGATGGACCGGTGGCTTTTTTGCAGCACTGTTGTAACTTTGAACACTCACTAAACAAATGGATGTAATTTGTACTTGTTCTGGGTTCATCCTTCTCACATAAAGAGAGGCCTGTGTGCATTTTATGTACACAAATCTCTCTTGCGCCTGCACTGAACCAGCTCTAACTGCTCACACACAGCATAAATAAATCCGCTTGCACCTTCACAGCTCTTAGTTCTTGCCCACCTCTATATCTCCCTGACCGACTTGCCTTGGGGCCCAGCAGTCCAGGTTCATTGGCCAGAATAGCCTCCATCTCCCGCACAGCATTCCTCAAGAAATTACGCCGGCCTCGATGTAATTGCCCACTGTCAAGAAACCAGCCAAAGAATTCATATGAAAAGAATCCCACCCCTCCCAGTGCCCTCCCTTCATGTCATCAACATCAGAAAACAAAATTTTTGTTGTGGTTGGCCAAAGCAAGCAGCATAAAGAAAAGATTGTAATACTGGGTCAGCCAAAACAGGAATTTTCCCCTATTCCTTTTTAGATCAAGGTAAGTAATGTGTGTTAGGGGGTGGGGGTTTGTTCTCCGAGCTTGTGGGTTGGTTTCCGAACGTTTCGTTACCAGGCTAGATAACATCTTCAGCAAAGTTTAGGGGATGTCAGTGTTCCTCTGTTTATAAGGGTTTTAGGTGTGGGTGTGTCAAGTGGGGGTCTTGTGATGGGTCAGCTGTGAGTCATCAGTGAGTCTTGTGATGGGTCTTGTGATAAGGACATCACATCAGGTCAGGGTCATTGGGAGGTGAACTGCTGGTGGTGGGGGGCTGTGTGGGTTGGTTGAGGGTCAGTGCTGTGTGGTGTGGTGTGGTTTGGGTGCTGTGTGTCAGAAGATGAAGTTTTTTGGATAGCCGTTACGGAGAAAGACATCAAGCAGCCATTTCTCTTCTGCTTTTCTTACTGTTGTGGTGCTGAAATGTCTGAACAGGGTCTGGACAAAGCTTCTTTTGTGTGCGGTGGGGTGGTTGCTTGCGAAGCTGAGGATCTGGTCCAGTGGTGAAATCCAATTTTTTTTACTACTGGTTCTGTGGGTGTGGCTTGGTGGGCGTGGTGTGGCTTGGTGGGCATGGCAGGGGAAGGATACTGCAAAATCTCCATTCCCACCCCACTCTGGGGCCAGCCAGAGGTGGTATTTGCCAGTTCTCTGAACTACTCAAAATTTCCGCTACCGGTTCTCCAGAACCTGTCAGAACCTGCTGGATTTCAACCCTGATCTGGTCCATGTGCGTGGGTTTGCGGTAGACACAGGTTTCTAGTTTCTAATCACCCTCATCCTACACCTGAGCTACAGATATTTGCCACTATTGCAAATGTGTGTTAGTTATCTATTGCCCACCTAGGTGGTAGCATCTGGCCAATGCTGACTGATCTCATAAAGCTAAGAAGGTTGAACCCATTATTACATGGATGGGAGCCCACCAAGCTGTATTCTTGCTGAGAAAATGACATGGATGTGTCCCATAAAAACATCAGAAGCCAAGCTTGACTTGAATGTTTAATTTTCTGCTGACATGCTTTGTACACACTAAAAGTCTGCCCATTCGTTCAGAATTTGAATCCTGAATCTTCCTACATACCGGAGCTGTTACTTTCCAAAGACTGCTGAGCTACAATTCTCAATACCTAACCACAATGACTAAGGGCCTGCAGATTTCTCTCTATTGCAGTAAAATTATCTCAACACTCACCAATTAAAATAAAAACGCAACCTCCCTTTATCTTTTGACAATCAAGACAGTATTTAATCAGTACTTCTATAAAAAGTACTGCCAGGAGCATCTGCAGTTACAATGGAGAAAAGACTGCAGAACTAGGTAATACTGCAGAGCTACCAACTGGATAATGTCATTTAAATCTACAGTCAAAGTGAGAGAAGTTACAGCAGGACTCTGTGACAGCTCATTCCATCCTTGCCTTTGGGGTTGTTATGGTTCATTAGAACTCCACTGAATAAGACAAAAGACCTGTCTAGGCCAAAAAACTGTTCCTCTCCATGGTCAAAAGGATGCCCCTGGGTTCCAGACATGAAGACAACCATCTTTCCCCATAGCTATTCCATCACATCTGGCACACAAAGGCATGCTTCCCCTGAGCCTGACCTCTTCCCCTCTCACGATAGGATGAGATAGCAAAGTTGCTAGTTGTGATGCACAACAGATGGGGGTAGAGGAAAGAAGCAGAACAGGTTGCTACTTATCTACCATTATCAGCATGTCAGGTTTCAAACATAATTCTAACCATGATCTTAAAAGTGTATTCTATTGGCTGGGATCATACAGCAAGCCAGGATGACTAACAATCTGAATTGCTTCATCTTCTCTCCACACTTAGTGAAGCGTGCAAACCAGTGTCTGCATTTCCTGTGTCAGATGAGGAGAGCACATCTTTCTCCTTCTGTCCTGGCCATTTTTTACAGAGGCACAATTGAGAGCGTTTTAACAAACTGCATCACTGTTTGGTTTGATGGCAGCAGTGCCTCAGATAGAAAGTCCACACAGAGAGTGGTAAGGACAGCCGAGAAGATTATAGGAAGCTCGCTTCCCGTTATTCAGGATACTGCTTATAAGCGCTATGTGCTTGGAGCTCAAAGCATTGTTAGAGACCCACACGCACACACACACTTTACGGTCTGGCTCAAGGTAACTTATGAACAAGCACCGCTAAAGCAAAACACAACTTAGCATAAACTATAAGCATCAAAGGGATTAAGAAGCTCTCGCCATGTCATATGTAGGACTGCAACCAGAGAAGAGAATGTCCAACGTACAAGATAAGAGGGCCAAGGTGTTTGCAGGGCAATATGAAGACAAAAGTATCATGAAAACTCTGGTTAAATGGGTCTGGGAGGGAAGTGGCAGACAGAAGGGAAAGTTGAAGATTGATGAGACTGAAAGGAAAACAAGTACTGAAGCAAATAAAGCAAAGCAATGAATATACAGTAAACAGCAGAGAGTAGCCCAGAGCCAGAGAGGGCACAGACATCCCTACCTTTGTTGCAGAGCATGCTCTTTACAATCTTTAATATCAGTGATACGTTTCCCATAGCTGTAAAGAGAGAGAAAGCACATTTGTCAGGCCCCAAGAACAGGCACAGTTTCCTTTATTGTTCTTTACCTATAGAAAGAATCTTGCCAGACTAAAGTAACTATTTATGTAACTATAGATATATTCTGGGAAATGCTAGGGTGGAGCTGTTTTAACCCTCTTTCTGCCAACCAAACTTTCTCAGCTCCGCTGCCTCTTTGCCCTCTTGAAAGCAGCCTTTCCTTCCAGGAATCCAGACTACATTCCACCACAACTCATCCATTGCTTCGTTCTTCCAAAGCCAGAGTTTCTCAAAACTTGAAGTGTAATCCTTCATATTATACTTGAATTTGTATGTCCCCTTAAAAACTAATGATTTCACTGGGACTACAGTGGGTCAAGTAATAATTGTATCACTTACTTTTAACCATTAAAATTTAATCTCTATATTACACAAAAGTATGATAGATACTGCAATGTTTTAAAAAACCCTTCATTTACAATAAAGAAACTAATTTAAAGGCATATTTTTCATGAGAAGGATAAGCTTACTTAATTTTACATCATTTTTGAAATCTAATGATTTTTATTTTATTTTATTTTTTTGAGACAGCTGCTTGCATTATTCCACATTTACTTTGGATTGGTGTGTGGTTTTCATAGGAGCAAAATGGAAAAATTCTGACTCTCAAAAACAAGATGTTGCAAATTGAATCAGAATGATTATAGCTGGCTCACTTAATTCTTTGTATTCCTTTTACACACTGATTAGTAATTCAGGGAGAGAAATTATCAGGAATTATTTTCAAAGAAATCCGTATCAGGAATAGTAATATCCAGTTATATTTTTATTTGTTGCACATGAGAATTTGTTCTGAAAGTGTATTTCAAATAAAGATGAATTAAATATAAATCATATTTACTATTCTCTATGTTACCGCTTTCAATAGTTTCAAAGCAAGAAACATGTCTAAATTTCAGTTTTACTCTTCCCCAGTTTAACTTTCCCGTTCATTATTTTTGTCACCAGGTTCAAGGAAATTGTCACCTTGCAATGAGGTCTTAAGAATCTTTAGCTTGTCAAAAGTATACTAAATAAATACTGAAATCACAGTTGATAAACATGTAGATAACTATGTCTTTTCATAGTTAGAGTTCATTTCTCCATTTGAAAATGGGTGTCAAACATCTTGACTCACCGTAAAACAGTGAAAAAATGTATTTGTCAGCCATCTCTTCACACAATCTTTATAGGTCTAGTTTTTGTTCAATTCACGTAATAGTTTGTAAAACTTCCTGAATTGTTGGACTCAACTCTTCCAAAGCAAGACCTTGCCTACATTTAATCCAACTATGAGATTCTGGCATATTAAAAAAGTTTCTATGACATTGTGATATAGCATATGCTCCATCAGTGCATCTCACAATGCAATTTGTCGACTTTAAGTGGTTTGCATTCATAGAGTTACCCAAATCTTCAAAAAGGCCCTCAGCTTTACCACTTCTTTACATGAAAGTAAATTTTCATTTATTTTGGTTTCAAAAACATTTCTGACATAGCATCCTTTGCCCTATCTGTCACTTCATCAGTCTGATGAGCAAATGGTCTACTGCTTAGTTTTTCGTTTAGTTGATCATTTATATCTTCCACCCTCTCAGTAGTTTGATGGGAAATGGTGTCATTTAACGCAGAGACAATTCTTACTGTTTGACACTAGATGCCCAATATAGCTATAACCAAATTGCCAGAATTGTCAACTGTATTGACAATTGCCAAACAATTTTCTCCAATTGTGTGGAAATTTTTTCCCCTGGGTGATTCTGTATACAATTTGATGAGAAGCAATTTTACAAGGATGGTCGTATATCAAAGTAGTATTTTTTTCTCTTCAGTTCATCTTCCTTTGAATGGAAAAATCTCAAGTTTTTTTCACTAAGTCTGCTTGATTTGTTTCCAGGTATTATTCTGGTTTTGCTTGGTTTCATACATTCAACTGACAGTTTTTTTTCTGACAAGTTACATACTGATAACATTCTTCTCCAATAACAAAACTCCTTGTCAACCTCAACTTACTTCACACTTTTTGATTTAAGCTTACTTTTATCATCACCGCTTCATCTTTTCTTTTACCATGCCACAAAAGGCCTTTCTCTTTTTAAAGGTTAGAAATCCAAACTAATGAACAGAAACACTGAAATTTGCTAACACAGAACTTTACTTCTACAGAAATTGTCAACATGCTGGGTGCCACATCAGGAATCATCAGCCAGCAAGAATCCATATCTCAGTCACAGTGCTGCTGTGATTGGTGGATGATTTTGACAGACAGCTAAACCTATGGGATTATCCCTCCCTCAAATCCAACTGTGGGCTTTGCTGCTTGCTTGGCTTGGGCAAATCCAGAGGAACCAGGAACAAATTATGACCTTGTTCCTGCTTTGTGAATATAAGCCTCCACGTCAATGACTCCTTCGAATTTGCTCATGGACGTTGAAGGGGCATGAGTCACGATTTAAGAATCCCTGCTCTAAATAAAGTCACTGTTCAGTGAAGCAGAAGTCCAGCAAGAAGAGTTTTACTTATAGAAGATGTTTAGTTTAGTCCCTGGAATCAGGATTTTGAAAGGAAGACATAGGAAGCCGCAAACTGAATCCTTGGAGAGGTATTACTAATCATTTATTAATACTGGTCAAGTCATAAAATTAGAAAGTTCAAAAGTAAGTGGGATCCTTGAGTATAACTCCCTCACTCCCTGCTAGGAATCTAATTAAAACTCTGTTGAAGGTTAAAAGAAACTTCCTAAGAAATCTACTTCTCTATGTTAAGTGTATCTTAATACTAGCTAAATACCCGTGCTCCGCTACGGAACTATGTGATCGGGCTTGATAAATCGACACTTAGAGCTTGAAAATTAATGAGTAGTTACGATTGGCCTCTCCTCTCCCCTTCTCTCCTCACGATTGCCCCACAGAAGCCTCTACTCTCCTATCCCCCTTCTCTCCCTCAGGCTGGCCCCATTCATCCTCTCCTACCCCCTTCTCTCCGAGGCTTGCTCCACAGAGGCCTCTCCTCTCCTCTCCTTCTCTCCCTCAGGCTGGCCCCATTCATCCTCTCCTCTCCCCTTCTCTCCCTTAGGCTTGCCCCACGGAAGCTCTCCTCTCCTATCCCCCTTCTCTCCTTCAGGCTGGCCCCATTGATCCTCTCCTATCCCCTTCTCTCCCTCAGGCTTGCCCCACAGAAACGTCTCCTATCCTATCCCCTTCTCTCCCTCAGGCTTGCCCCACAGAATCCTCCCCTATCCTATCCCCTTCTCTCCCTCAGCCTTTCCCCACAGAAACCTCCCCTATCCTATCCCCTTCTTTCCCTCAGGATTGCCCCACAGAAACGTCTCCTATCCTATCCCCTTCTCTCCCTCAGGCTTG
>QLTV01002416.1:886467-954799 GCA_003457575.1 Thermophis baileyi | reverse complement strand
CTTTTTTGCCTTAACTGGTGTTACAGTAGAAGGAACAGATTCGTCTGAACTTAGGAGTAAAATAAGGGGAAAAAAATCTGTCTCTGTCTACCAGCATCCATCGGTATTCATCTGGCGGACGTGGCTTAGCTCAACTGTTCTGTAGTAAAGCTGCTTTGTTAAGTAAAAGTGAAAGAGAAACTCCTCTCCTGTGCTTGTGTTTTGCATTTGGAACAGATTTATTTTCAGGTTGGGAGGGGGAATAGAACTCTTTAGCATCAGAGCGTGTTAATAATAATATAGGAAATACTAATGCTCCGATGGTCATTTCGAAAAATCCTTTCTTAGTGAGCACCTAGAAGGCAAGAGGAACATACATGCCAAATTTCAAGTTTGTAGGCTTTACGGTTCTGGAGATTTCGTGATTATGGCGTGAGTGGTTTTCGCTTTTATATATATAGATTCCATGTCCTCTGTACTGCCTGACACATCTTCAAGTAGCTGCAAAGTGCAATCATAGGTATCTCCTCTCCACTCCAGCAGGGTTTGTTTTTTTTCCCCTGAAGGATCTTCTCTCAACCTCTTCTTGGAAGAGTTCATTTCCAGTCACCTGAGCATCCTCACTGCCTTCTTTGGATGTTCAGTTTATCTGAATCCCCCTTCGTAAAATGTAATAGCTGGAACAGGGTGCCGTATTTAAGATGGTAATCTGAACAATTGAGAATGGAGTGAAAAAGAGATGCATGGGCCAGTAGTGGGTTCTGAATTAATTTGCTACCAGTTCACGCGCGCACTTGCGCGCGCGACCCTTCATGCACAGAAGGGTCCCGGGCGGGTGGGCGGAGCCTCCCGCCGCCGGCGCTACCGGTTCTAAAAACCAGTCCGAACCGGGAGCAACCCACCGCTGGCGTCGGCACCCTCACTGTACTTGTCAGGAGCTCCTTTAAGATACAGAGAGGGTGTCCATAGCAGATCCAAAGCACCTTTGTCCACTTGGATCTGATTACTGCACATTTCTAGAATGGAACCACTACTTCCAGTAATTTGGAAACGATATACTTTTACATGCAATTTGATAATAATTCTGCAAGCAGCCTAATCCAGACAGAGCCAGGAAAGTAAGATCAGCCTATCCTATCTGGCATCCTTCAACTTGGGCCATGCTGATTGGAAATTCAGTGATCTGCATTCCCAACAATTCTGGAACACATCAGATTAGACTACGGCTAGCCTAGGGAGGACCAATGGTATAAAAGAGTTGGAGAAGAGAATATCTCAAGTATTTTTTTTAAAAAAAATTCTGAAATGACCAACTTCTCTGACATCCTTGGCATCTGTTCTCTCGTGCAGTGTCCCAATGGATGAAGTGAGTATTAGCCTAGTCTAACCAGCGCAAGATCATTATCACACAAGCTCTTACACACTTCAGCACACTACTTACCCTTTAATGCCACTGAAGGCCTCTTCTGTCACCTTGTGAATAGAAAGCACTTCATCTCGTATCAGCGTGATGTAGAGTGAGCCACGAAGAGCCATCCGCCAAAGTTCCAGGCAGTTCTGGGTAGAGCCTAGGCAACTGTGGCAGAGCAAGAACCCCACTGCAGGGTGGGGGGGGATGTTACTGAGGTGGCGGGGGAGGGAAAGGAAATACAAACCTTTGGTGTTTTGAAAAATTGCCAGCAGGGGTCCAAAAATTGCTGGGAGCAGAATGAATAGGGCAAGTTAAGCCAAAGTATCACAAAGAGCAGCAAATCCTTACATCTTCTTTGAAGTGAGGCTGAGGCAGGTGGAAATGCATGGAGCATAGCAGGGGTGGGTTCTGGCTTACCTCGCTGCCGGTTCGCTTCCTCACGCGTCGCGTGGGCGCGCGGGCCTTGCACGCTGCACAGGCACGTGTGTGCATGCACAGTGCTAAAAACCCCAAAAACAGCTTCTGTGCATGCACAGAAGCAAAAAACAAGATGGCGGTGCCTATGGCGCTGCCGAGAGAGCCGGTTCAGGGGCGTGTCCAGCCGACCATCGCTGCCGGTTCGGCGAGCGGGGGGAAATTCCCGCTACCGGTTCTATAGAGCCGGTCCAAACCAGCAGGAACCCACCTCTGGAGCATAGTTTTGCCAAGTGTGATGCTAGACAAGCAAATCTACCCTAGCTAAGATAATGGAGGAATATTTTCCTATTTTTGTAGGAAGTGAGGGAAGAGGGATCCTGCATGTAAAAATTGGCTAAAAAGTGCAGAAACGATTCTTGTCAGGAGGGAAATTTTACCTCTTCCTAATAATGTTCCGTTTTGGAAGTGTTTTGCTCTTAAAAGTCTGTGATGAGGAATGGACTTTCAGAACCCTGAGCTGAGTTTGGAGAAAGGAAGGATTTTGATTCTATTCCTTATTTATAGAAACAGAAAAAACAGGGAATAATAATAATAAAGCACTTGGACAAAAGAAGAATGGAAACTTTTCAACTTATCTGTTACAAAAAGTTGCAATACTTGGGACAGTGCATACAATACAGTGGTACCATTAAATATCTTAGTTACTTGAGGAGGATCCAATAATCAAAAGTACTAAATCCTAAAAGTAAAGCAAAAAGTAAAAGTACTAAGAGTACTATCACAAGAGTCTCACTGATGACTCACACCTGACCCATCACCTGACCCATCACAAGACCCTCACTTGACACACCCACACCTGAAGTCCTTATAAACAGAAGAACACTGACATCCCCTAAACTCCGCTGAAGATCTTACTTAGCCTAGTAACGAAATGTTTGGAAACCAACCCACAAGCTCGGAGAACGAACCTTCACCCTTGTACTAAATCCAGTCAGAATTATTTTATAGGCTATGTACAAACAGTAATAATAGCAACAATAATAATAATTTGTCCAACAAGTACAATAAGAAGGGAGAAGTTAGTCTCGACTCCTGCCTTGTTTGTGCTCTTTTTTCTGTCCCATCCTGTTTCTCCCCCTCCATCCTATTTCCTCTCTCTGTTACTTCTCGGTCCGTTAATACCCTTTTGTCCCTCTTGCTGTATCTGTGCAGATTTTCACATGGGCTTGTTCCTCTATATTTCTGCATCCTGTTCTTACCCGACTACAACGGAAGGAAAAAGCCAGAGGAAAGTTGAGAGCAGAGCGCTTTCAATGTGTTGTTACTGGCTGCACTCCCAGTGTAGAAGCAGTTTGTGATTGGTATGCCCCCCCAAATGGCTGCCTTGATATTGCTTTCTAACAATGATGAATGTGCCTTAAAAGTTGCCTATCTCTCTTCTAGGCTTAGGATCCAGGCTGGAACTTAAAATTAAAGTGATGGTAACTTACTCACAATCCATCGCTCGAGAATCTCCCATGAAAGGTATTCACAGGCCATCTGGTGAAGAAAAGGGGTGGACAAACAAATAAGTTCCTCTCCACAGCCACATACACAATGATTCGTACAGTCTATCTTGTAGGTGAGTGTCCTTTTGTACCCATGTGGTTTTCAGAAACATAATAGCAATAGCGCTTAGACTTATATACCACTTCACAGTGCTTTACAGCCCTCTCTAAGTGGTTTAGAGTCAGCATCTTTCCCCTAACATTCTGGGTCCTCATTTTACCCACCTCGGAAGGATGGAAGGATGGGTCAATTTTGAGCCTGGTGAGATTTGAACTGCCAAATTGCAGTTAGCCAGCAGTCAGCAGAAGTAGCCTGCAGTACTGCACTCTAACCACTGCGCCACCATGGCTCATAACTTTGTTATGTACAAGTGAGAATTGTTATTGGGACATCCATTATCACATTTAGTCCATTCTAGCTCAGGAGTCTTCAAACAGTTGGAATTTCAAAGAAAAATTCTGGCTTGACCACTGTGAAAATTTTTTCCTTTTTATGTCTAGAAATGCAAATTTGTCTGGCTTTGCTCTGTCTTTCCCTCTAACTTGCTTTAACTGGTACTTCTTCCCCTCTCTTTGGCTGCTGCCACATACACTTTTCTGAGTATTTGTACTTTCCTTTTTCTCCACAGTCTGAATGACCTTCCCCTCCTTTCCAGTTACCCTAGTTCACTTAATTTTTCTTACAAAACTGGCTGGCAGAAAAACTTTAGTCTCTGGTGCCACCTTCTTTTTATTACAAGCTTGCATGGGCTACAGAAATACACACACACACACACACACACACACACACACATTACAAGGTAAAGAGGGCAGCCTCTTTTCAATCTAAAACTGTCTCTTTGCCAGATATCTGAGTTCTTTTAAAATTTCAGTATGTATTTTTTTTTAATTCAAATTAGAAGGAGCAAGGCAATGAGTGGGATTAAACAAAAGTGTCCATTGGCAATCATATTGTCAACTTCAACCCAGCTAGTAAAATGGTCCAGAAAATTAGAACCAGACTTTTTCACCCTATTGCGTTAACAGGAATATCACCCGTTCTTGCATGAAATAATGCCACCTTAAAACTAGCCATCTCCACCATCTATTCTAGTTCTGCATGTACTGTGCTTGTTCTGAATCACTGCTGAATCACGTTGGCCTAGCCTATGAGTCTATGGTTCATTAGAGGCAAGGTGATTGGTTTTCTCCTGTGGCTTTGCTCTTGTCCCTTTTCGGTGTATTCTCAGACAGTGATGAAAACATCCTCCAATCAGAGAACTGTCGTAGGAACAGGGCGGGTCTGACTCTGTCAGAGCCTTCCTATTAACTTGTTTTCACACACTGCATTGAAGCATCTCCCACATACAAAATAAAGGAAGACAATGGGAAAATGCCAGGGCAGAAACGGAGAGATGCCATAATTGGGCATGATTGTCCTGTAAGGTAAGATAACTGAACATCAATAGCTGCGTTTATTTTTCTTTCATAGGGAAGAGGTTATTAAAACTGACAAATACAAGAGAACCATAAAATAAGCAATGAAAAGAAAACAGTCTGACACTTCTTGTTTTCTGGATTCTGCAGTGAGGAAAAGAAATCTTCTACATCTATAGAAAAAGATCCCCAGTGATGCTATTTCAGAATGTTGTTAACAAGGAAGAGGCTGGCTAGCCCAGGACTCTGTTTTACAGCTGAGAAGCTGCCAATAAGTCCCTTCTTCTTCGCCAAACAACTTGGTGGAGATTAGATCATTTCAGAACACCGCTAAAAAGGAATCTTGTAAAATTTCTCCTCTTCCTTAAAAATAACATAATGGAGGTTTGTTTTCTCTTTCCATTGCTGGAAACCTGGATAGGGTTTGGTTGGAAACATTTCTAGGGAAATGAGAAGTGACAGGTATGAAAGATAGAAAGTAAAGTGGCACATACTGGGGGCAAATAGTGGTAGAGTAGGCTAGCTCAGAGTTCCCCAACTTTTTCGGCTTTGCGGGCCAGCTCTGGGGGGGGGAGGGAGGGAGAGGATGGTTCTGTGTGAGTAGCAGGAAAGCATGCACGCATGCTGCTCATACAAGTGGGAATGTACGTGTGTGCTCGCCTGCTGCTTCCACAGCCTGGTTCTGAATGGCTCACGGCCCAGGGGTTCAGGACCCCTGGCCTAGCTAGTGATGTGAAAGGAGGAGAAAGTTCACACATTCCAAGTGTCTCAAAACACACCCTTGATAGCAATAGCAATAGCACTTAAGACTTACAGTATATACCACTTCACAGTGGTTTACAGAGTCAGCATTTTGCCCCCAACAATCTGGGTTCTCATTTTACCCACCTTGGAAGGATGGAAGGCTGAGTCAACCTTGAGCCTGGCGAGATTCAAACTGCCAAATTGCAGTCAGCCAGCAGAAGTAGCCTGCAGTACTGCATTCTAACCACTGTGCCACTGCGGCTCTTAAATGATCGTACCTGCAATGTGTTAGCTGATCTCACCTTTAAGTTAATGGGTATGAACCCATTCTAGATTTTGGTTGAAGGCTGAAGCTGCGAAGCGATAGTTTTGATTTAAAAGGGGGGGGGCTACTTTTACATCGGTACACTTAGTGATAACTTAAGGCTATGTCCCATATGGTATGGGTTGTGAATGAGATGAGGACAAGTTGTGCAATGAAGGGCAAGACAGTGTTGATGGAGCTTAACAGTGCCATGAAAAACCGCAAGTGGGAACAGAGCCTAAAGATGGACATCCGGAGTAAATCTATTCTTCCTTCTCAGTCTCATAAATCAGCATTCAAAGCTAGGAAAAAATACCTCAGAGCGGGTGAACATGAACAGATATTGCAGAATTGTTACACTTACCAATAATTCTCTGTGCATGGGGGGAGAAAAATAATGGACTGAAGATGGCTCTTCAAAAAGAATATAATAATAAAAAAAAAGAAACATATAAAGAAGCGACTCCCAGCCCTCATTACAACAAGTATAAACCATTTTAGTAATTTTACACAGGGCTGCCGTGAAGAACAACACAAGGAAGCTTCAACTAGTCCAGAATACAGCAGAGCACTGGCAGTTTGCTTGAAGTGTCATTTAGGTTGCTGGCTGTGCCCTATAACGCCCTACAAAGCACAGGCAAATCTGAGGGGCCACTGATCTTCTGTGGTGTCTACCCAGCTGATCTAAGAGCTACCATGCTCCAGGTTTGTTTGATTAAGCAGGGCCATCTATGAGGACTTCAGAAGCATGCCTCCCCTGTCACGGCACCTGCCCCCTAGAATGTGGCTCCCCCAGTGGTAGGTTGCTGCCGGTTCGGACCGGTTCTCCCGTACCGGTAGCAGAAATTTGCATCCGCTCGCCGAACCGGCAGCGATGGCCGGCTGTCCACGCCCCCGAACCGGTTCTCTGGTCGCCGCGGCTGGCAAAGAACCCTCTGCGCATGCGCAGAGGCTTCTGTGCATGCGCAGAGGGTCATTTCTGTGTTGTGACATGGGCGTGGGTGCGAGCAAAGCGAGCGCGTGCAAAACACGCACTTCCGGCGCAATGCAAACCGGTAGGGAAGGTAAGTGGAACCCACCCCTGGGTTCCCCCAAGATCTGAGTGGCTCCTATCCTGATGGGGTTTCAGATGCCTTAAAGACTTGTTGTTTTGTCAGGCTTTGAGCTAGTGTGACTTGATCTGTTTGCATAACTCTCTGTATTGTTGACCTTGTTCATCATTTTCTTATTTATTTACACTATATTTTTATCCTGCTTTGTTACATTGTGAGCTGTCCAGAATTCTTCTGAAGTTGGTGGTGCCTAGACTGACTGACTGACTGACTGACTGACGTTTGTGTAATGTACATTTCAAGAGAGAATGGCCGTTTTATGTTCCTGGGGATACATTACTCTAATCAACGTATTTTATTTTACCGACAATTTCAAAACAGCACACTAGGAGAGTCAGATGTTTGCCATGTCTAAGGCATCTCTAGCATCAGCCATTCAAAGGGGTGACTGCTGAACATACTTTCCCACACTCACAGTGTCTGAACTGGCAGGAGACAGCATGTTGGCAGGATTGCTGATCAAACTGAAGAGCTGGTCACCTCGCCACTGGTCAGCAGAATGGTTTCGACGGACAAACAGGAAGTGCAATGAAAGAAGTGCATGGCTCACAGTCTGGGAAGAAAAAAGGGGATTAGCACGTTTAGGAAGCAATAGCATGAAGAGAGAGTGAAAGGAAAAGGGCAAGACTGTGTGTCATCTTGGCAAATTTGCGTTCCTAAATCACACAAGCAGAGATAATGCAGGCGCACAAGGCACCTGACTGGGAGGTAAGCAGAAGAAAAGAGTAAAGACCATTCACATACTCATTTTTCTCAAACTCCTCCACAAATGGAGGTAAAGACATTCACTGAGGAGAACTAGCAAACGGGAAAAGAATTAAGGAGTTGCAATAATCCTGTAATTACCGCAACTGACATAAACACAAAAACACAATCCCAGACAATAACCTCTGCTCAGAAATAGCTAAAACCTATCACCCCATCAGTGATCCCAAAACATAAAGGCTGGGTTTACAATTTAAGCTTAACCAGGGTTGGTTGAATATGTACTTCAAAGGACTAGATTTGTGCAACCACACAGCACCTCACCTTGGTATGAGGTCCAAACTCCTCCAGCAGCTTGCGCAAGGGATTCTCGTACTCGATGATCATCTGACCCAATCGACGGAAGCTAGCTTCACTGAAGTCAGACAAGCAATGCACTGTTTTATTACACAAAACATCGACCTAGCTCCAATTGTAGACTCTGGGCAGTCAATCTGTTAAAATTGCCTGCCAGATACAGACTCAGTACCACCTACCCCGTCAAACAATGCCCACCTTACTCCTAGATAATAGAGAATAACTTCATGGAAGCTGCCTGGACATTTCACACAATAACTGAGTCCATACATGTGCTAATGCACAGTTTGTTTAAATACTGAATAAAGCAAAATGAAGTGGGCTTCCCCAGCATGCTAAGCCGTAAAGTATGTTTCTCAAACCACAATACGTAAGTTCATAGAATGCACTAAGTCCAAGTGATGCAGCTGTTAAGACAGCAGAAGAGGGAATTTTTAGCAGAAACCATTTGCATAAGCGAGCTGTCCTTGCTAGCTGCCTGTTCTGTGGTACTGGGGATGAGGAGAATGAGGCAGGAGCCCCATCCTTTTTTGCATCCCTCACTTTTTCAGTGCATAAACATTATTGATTGCCAATATGGGATGTATGGGATGGAGGAAGAAATGATTGGACCAAGTTTTAAGTCCATCCATGGTTATGGAAGCTTTGGATGACTTTGGACCATGTAATCACTCTCAGCCCAACTTATCCTGCTAGGTTATTGTTGTGTGGAAAACCTGAAGAGGCAATATTGTACATATCACCTTGAGTTCCCAGAAGAGAATGGGATACAGAGCTAACCATTAAAATCACACTATCCACATGTAAAAAGGCAAAGGTAAAAAATTTCCCCTGTCCAGTCATGTCCGACTCCAGGGGGTAGGGCTCATCTCGGTTTCTTAGTCTAGAGAGCCAGCATTGTCCAAAGACATTCTCATGGTCAAGTGGCCAGCATGACTATACACCAAGGCGCATGGAACAATATTACCTTCCCACCAAAGTGGTACCTTTTTATCTACTTGCATTTGCATGTTTTCAAACTGCTGGATAGCCGGGAGCTGGAGCAAGTAACAGGGGCTCATCCCATCGCGCAGCACTTGGGTCTCAAACCTGGGCTGTCAGCTTTCCAGATGACAAGCTCAGTGTCTTTAACCGCTGAGCCACCACACCACTCATCCACGTGTACTTTAGCACAATAGATAAATCCAGCCTATTATATTTCTCTTGACATTGGTTTCTACATAATCTTGTCTCCAAAGAATGAGACTACAGCTTTGCTGATCAAGAGTCAACCATACTGTTTTGACCATATCAAGCTTCATGCTGGAATTGCTCGGGAGTGGGATGGGTTAGCCACTGCCAAAGTACACTCTAGTGCTGGAGAAATGGGGGTCACCTGTAGCTTCTAAATAGCAGATGAAGCAAAGAAAAGCATGACTGGCAGCTGGGGGGGGGGCACAAATCCTTCAGCTGAAGGAGGTAGTTCTCATTTTATTGATTATCTATTGATTGATTTTATTCATTAGTGCTTGACTGGTGTATATCTACCCCACAATAGGAAGCTGAATGAATGCTCCTGGCAGAATAAGACAACATGGAAAGCAAATATTCCACCAAAATTGGCAAAAATACAATGAACTCGCTCCAGGTAATATAATCTTAGCCTGAGTAGATAGACTCCAACCTGGTTCCATGGATCATTTCATGGGTGCAGTGATGCAGACCAATCAGGACTTTACGATCATCAATATGGGAAAGAAGTACAATGACAGAAACATAGGTGACAATCAGGTCCAGGTAGTTCTTGGTGAAATCATAATTCACATTCTGCAGAAAGAAGAATACATATAACTGAATTGGAGGGAAGAAAAAGGAAAGACTGAGCTAGCATTTCCTCACACCTTTCAGAGTTTCTCATTCCTGCCAGCAATCAATCAGAATAGAACTGGAAGGGAGTTTGGAGATTTTTTAGTCCAACTCTCTGCTCAAGCAGGGGAACATGCACCATTTCAGATAGGTGGCTGTCCAGTCTTTTCTTAAAAACTTCCAGTGATGAAGCACCCACAACTTCTGGTGGCAAGCTGTTCCACTGGTTAATTGTCCTCACCCTTAGGAAGTTTCTCCTTAATTCCAGGTTGCTTCTCTCCTTGATTAGTTTCCATCCATTGTTTCTTGGCTTGCCTTCTGGTACTTTGGAAAATAAGTTGTCCCCACCCCCTTCTTTGTGGCAGCCCCTCAAATACTGGAATACTGCTATCATGTCACCCCTAGTCCTTCTTTTCTCTAGACTTGCCATACCCAATTCCTGCAACCATTCTTCATATGTTTTTGTCTCCAGGCCCTTAATCATCTTAATTGCTCTTCTTTGCACTTTTTCCAAAGTCTCAACATCAGCAAAAGACAGACTCCTCCTCCTCCAACTCCTCCTCCTCTTCCAACTTGTGCTTAAGTAATCTGAACTCACATACTTCATAAAGCCATAATTCACATTAGCCGTGATTTGCTGAACAAGCTACAGTAATCTTTTTCACTTACAATATTAAGCTAGGAATCAGCATTTACAGGGACAATGGTTGGGTGCACATTTTGCATTAAGTCAAAGCAAAACAAACCACATTAGGGCATAATACAGCATGAAAATCGTACTAGTTTCTCAGTTGAAGCACTCCCCCAAATCATCTGGAATGAATGAATTCTCTTTGCCAGTTGAGCAAAAACCATACTTTGTCATCCTGTACAAATTGGCATGCCTTTAAGCTCAAAAATATTACAAAGCACCCGTGTACCAGCGCATACACATGTACCAGTAATGGGTTTCGCTTACCTTTGCTACTGGTTCGGAGATGTGCACGCGCATGCGCAGAAGCTTCTGCACATGCGCAGATCGTCCGTGATGACGTCCAGGCGGGTGGGTGGAGCTTCCCGCCTCCACCGCTACCGGTTTGCCCGAACTGGGGCGAACCGGTAGCAACCCACCACTGACATGTACCATTGTGGTACAGAGTAAATACTAGGCGTTGTGTGGTTAAGGTGTTAGACAGGCACCAGGAAACTCAAGTTTTAATACACTGGATGACTTTGGGTCAGTCACTTGCAGTCTAATCTATCGCATGGGAGAGGGTGCCGTGGAGAAAAATAGAAAAGAACACCCGGCACATCACCTTGAGTTTTTTTACAAAATTTCCATTGATTTAATTAATTATTTGATCATAGGTCATGTGATCAAAATTTGGACGCTTGGCAACTGACTCATATTTATGACGGTCGCAGTGTCCTGGGGTCGTGTGATCATCTGACTTCTTGACAAGCAAAGTCAATGGAGAAGCCAGATTCACTAAGCAACTGTGTTACTAACAACAACTGCAGTGATTCACTTAACAAGAGTGGCAAGAAAGGTTGTAAAATGAGGCAAAACTCACTTAACCAATGTCTCACTTGGCAACAGAAATTTTGGGCTCAGCTGTAGTCCTAAATCGAGGACTACCTATATTCAGCTAGGCCCCAAATCTGACTTCATTTAGAAACCAATTGAAGCCATGCTTATTTCCCTGGGTGTTTATGTAATAATAATTACAGTACTCCAGGACCAAACTGCCTATAAGATTGCCCGCCACTGATGGTTCTTTTTTGTTCTTTCTTAATCATTTTTAATTTTTATATTTATGGGTTTTTTTTTAAAGCATTATTGCTTTACTGTAATGTTTTTAATACTTTTTTTCCTCCCTCGTGTCTTAAATCTACTTCAGTGGTCCACGGAAAGGAAGAGCAATATAGAAATAAAATACATCCTTATGTAGGAAAGCATGTGTTCCTTTTCTGTTTTGGAAGGAAAGGGCTGACCATTCGGAGTTTGGGGCCTGTAGCAGAACACCAGATATCCAGCTATTTCACAGTTTCAGAAACCCATCAAGTCCCTCCTTGCTTCCCCTGTTTTTAAAAGCAATTTACATTTCTATTCTAAGGCCCGAAAGCAGAGTCCCAGTTTCCAAATGTCTATACTACTGCCTTCTTTTCTGTTGAGCACAGCATACTTCCCAGGAGAAAAGCAGAAGTTGCCAAGTTCTTCTGAGAGAGACCGCTGTGCTATTTATTGATTTGATTTTTTAAAATCCTCCATTATTTTTTTTAAATAACTCCAGGTGACGAACATACATAATACTCTTTCCTCCTCCCATTTCCCCCAAAATAACAACCTTGTGAGGTGGGGTGGGCTGAGAGAGTGTGACTGGCCCAAGGTCACCCGGCTGGCTTTCATGCCTAAGGTGGAACTAGAACTAGGTCAGCATCTTAACCATTACACCAAACCGTTTCATTTCGTTACTTTCCTTCCTTCCTTCCTTCCTTCCTTCCTTCCGCACACGTGACAGGGAATCGCCGCATGGCAGTTTCCAACTGCCGCGCAGCGATTTCCAATGTCAGAGGGAACATTGCCCGCAGCAATCAAAAAATAGCTTCTGCGCATGCGCAGAAGTAAAATCCAAGATGGCGGCACCTACAGGGACACCGACGGAACCGGCTCCGTGACATCATCGCTGAGCTACTAACAGTTCTAAAGAACCGGTTAGAACCGGTAGGAACCTACCTCTGCTCCCTCCCTTCCCTTCGCTCCCTCCCTCCCCTCTCTTCCTCCCTCCCTCCCTCCTTCCCTTCCTTCCTCCCTCTTCCTTCCTTCCTTCCTCCCTCCCTTCCTCTCCTCCTCCTCTCCCTCCTTCCTTCCTTCCCTCACTCCCTCCCCTCTCTTCCTCCCTCCCTCCCTCCCACCTTCCCTTCCTTCCTCCTCCTTCCTTCCTTCCTTCTCTCCCTCCTCCCTTTCTTCCTTTTTTTCTTTCTTAAAGAAAGCTGGGCAGAAGAGATAAAGAGATGGGCAGGGAGACCAAGATCATGAAAAAAGATAGTATGTTGGGGATAATTCGGGATGAGGGGGAAGTGCAAAAGAGGAGCTTGCAGATGTCTGTTTGGGGGGGAGGGGACTGGTGTCTCTATGCATGCTTACTTTTGGAGGAATGGAGCTCATTCTATTCCCTATTTAGGAGGTAAGAATATTTTTTTTATTCTCTATCTGTTTCTATACAGATAGTCCTCGACACAACCATTCGCTTAATGACTGTTTGAAGCAACAATGGCACTAACAAAAACGACTTATGATGTTTCTCACAATATGACTGTTGCAGGATCCCGATGGTCATGTGATCAAAATTCAGACACTTGGCCACTGGCTCATATTTATGACGGTTGCCGTGTCCTGGAGTCATATGATCCCCTTTTGTGACCTTCTGAGAAGAAGCAAAGTCAACGGGGAAGCCAGATTCACTTAACAACCATTTTTACTAACTTAACAATTGCAGCGATGCACTTAACAACTGTGGCAAGAAAGGTCATAAAATAGGGCAAAACTCACTTAAAAACTCTCTTGCTTAGTGATGGAAATGTTGGGCTCATTTTGTGGTCGTAGGTCAAGGACTACCTGTATTTGCTTGCCTGTATTTGACGGTTCTTTGTTTGTGCTACATGGGGGACAACAATGTGATTTACAACATCAGTCTCCTCTGAAGACAATACAGGAATCTTTCATGAAGATGTTGTGTTTTTTGTGATTAATGGATCTTATGAGCCGCCATCTTGCGATGATGCCAATGAACACTCTTCAGATTTCCAAATATGCCCCCCAGTCCTAAAAGCACTGGTGATCTGACTAACAGATCTGGCCTGGCCAAATAATTTCTCAGTCAAATTTGTAGTTAAAGGTCAACAGCTGTTTTTTGCCCAACAGTGTGAAGAAACCGTAACATAATCCTCATAGTTTATAGCAAGGATGGAGAATCTCAAGCTCTTCAGGTGCTGGTGAGCCTTCTATGCTAGCTGGGAATTATAGCCAGCAATGTCTAAAGGGCTGCAAATTCTTCACCTCTAGTTTAGAAATTTAGAAAAGTAGACACTCGATTGTTGACGTCGTACTAAAATGTGTCTTTTCCATCCTCATCTCAAAAGTAATGTCTGTACTATATGAAAACGACACTCACAATGTCCAAGTAGCACTGGCTTGCATCTATGATATTCAGCAGTTCATAAACATGGTCCTACAAGGGGAAAATAAACATTGATGAGCTTATTCGATTAATAACTATGGTAATTTATCGCCTTACATTATTTGGCATTATCCCCATCATTTCATTACACAATCAACTCTGGACAGGATTCACATGAAACACATTATTATACCACTGGTCCAAAACCAGGCAAACCAGGAATAACAACTGAGAATAAAAGAAGGTTTCTACTGTATCATAAGCTTTGTTGGGCTTGTAGCTTGCACAGGCTACTCATTCACAGAATATACATCTTCTTGGGATGACTGCACCTCCATCCATAAATAGGACATGGCTCTTGCTCACATCCATAGGGTGAGACTTGGGAGACCTGCAAGTCCTTTTAAAATGAGGCAGAAACTGTTGGCTAGAGATTGGAAAACAAATGGGGCAGGGGTGGGTTCCGAAAATTTCCGCTACCACTCTGTGGGCGTGGCTTAGGCTTATGCGCGCGCGCACTCCCCCGGTGCAATTCTGTGTCCGCGCATGCTCAGTCACTATAATCTGCCCGAAACACAGCTGAGGAGCTGATCACTGTGCTTCGGGCGAAGAATAAACGACAGCATTAACCCGGGGGCGGGTGGGAGGGCCCTTCCAAAGCAGCAGCAGAGCACAAACAGCCCAAAACGTAAAAAAGCCGCCAAAAATTCACGGAAAAAAATGGCGGCGCCCACGGACCGGCACCGACCAAGGTGGGTCCACGACGCCATCATGACATCACCAGCGCCTCGCTACCGGTTCGGGCGACCCAGTACGAACTGGGAGGAACCCACCCCTGAAATGGGGCACTGTATATATCACCTCCCCTGGAAGTCTGCTGCTGAAATTGAGACTGAGAAGGAGACATGATGGATTGAAGCAAAGGGAAAATCTGTTCAAAGAGCCTTCTATTTGGCAGGAATAGATTAAAAAAAAAACATTTAGCTAGAATTCTGCAGTAAATAATTGGTCTGGTTTTCTGAGTGGTACTAATTGTCTTTGTTTCCTGAAAAATTACAGGATTGGATATTTAAATCTCAACTTGCATCTCTTGCTCAGGTTGCGTGCCTGAAGTTATAATATTTTTGTATTTTAACACTTTTGTAATTGCAGCTTGGGATTCCTTCTTAGGCTCTGACTGAAAACAGGTCATTTTATAATAGACCTCTATGATCTTATAGTTTGCATGGATATATATTTTTTTTAACTTTGAAAATTCCTTTTTAAGTTGCTGTTCCTAATTGGAATAGCTCTGCTCATCTTTATCAACATTAAATATTGAAATTAAGAGCCCAAATTAAAAGGGAATTTTAGATTTTTATCACTTATTTTTAAAAACAAAGCTGATTTTATTTATCTCCCAAGAAAGAAGAGAAAGGATGACTGGCACTTCTAATCACATACCTCAAAACTATACAGCTAAAAGATGGAGCTGTAGACATTATTTCATTTTCTCTATTTTTATCTTTTAAATGTCAGAAAAGCGGTGTGGGAGCCTTATCTCTCTTACACATCAAAACTAGGGGGAGGACAGTAGAAGAGATACCCTATGGGACAGAGGTGGGTTCCTGCCGGTTCGGACCGGCTCTATAGAACTGGTAGCGGGAATTTCCCCTCACTCGCCGAACCAGCAGCGATGGCTGGCTGGACACGCCCCCGAACCGGCTCTCTCGGCGGTGCCATAGGCGGCGCCATCTTGTTTTTTGCTTCTGCGCATGCGCAGAAGCTGGGTTTTTAGCCCTGCACCCGCGCGGCGCGTGAGGAAGCGAACCGGCAGCGAGGTAAGCCAGAACCACCCCTGCTATGGGAGAAATGCATAGTAGTAACTACAAGCAGCTATGCCAAAACAGGATCAGAGTCAGGATATATCTATCCATTGTGCTTTTGAAAATGGAGATTCAAAACTTCCAGCCTTGAATGGTAGAGGTTCAGCCTTGTTACTATATCCTTCCTTATTTATCCTTAACAGCTACACGAATCATGTCTAATTTTACTCAAGACTGACAAATCTTTGCTTTCTTGGCCATAGACAGAAAATCTATAGTTGTCAACATTACTACTTTTTCATTTCCATTATCATTTTCTATGCTATAGGAACATACAAGATATTTTTGGAGAGGGAAGGAAATTCTGTACTTTTATAGCTTTAAAGCATGGAAAAGTTTTATCCCTGTTTATTTACATGCCAATTGTACATATGCCTCATAACAAACCAAATGAACATAATAATAAACTGGGCTATGAGCCTTAGTCTCTCCTTAATCACATGCAGCATTTTGTGCTAACAGTAAAGACAATGTCAGTCAGTTTGAGCATACTTTGGCCAGCATGCTAGAAGCAGAGCTGAAGCCCAATTTTACCCCAAGCATATTCAGAACTAACTGCAAGTTAGTTCTTTAACCTAGAAACCATTTTGTAAGCCAACAAACTATGAGATACAAACATTATCATTTACTCAGATACCAAAATATTTATTTGGTTTATTTTGACCCACAATAAGCAGACTTTTATGGGAAAACTGATAAAATATGACTTCATTCAAGGCTGGATAGGGTGGGGGCAAGAGGCCAGAAATTTGTGATTAACATTTTAACATTTTCCAACAAGTAAACAATGTGGCCATGATACAGGCCTGTTTTGCAGGTCACTGAAACTGCTTTAGTTTGGACCATGCATATTAAGCTCAAGGCTATAGAATTCTGCCATCTCCAGAATGAAAGCAGAGAACTTGATTCTCTCTCCTTGCTCCCATAATTAATCAATATGGGGGCAGTTTCAGCTAACATGAATGGCATGTTAGATAATAAGAGCCGTGGTGGCGCAGTGGTTGGAATACAGTATTGGAGGCTAATTCTGCCAAACGCCTGGAGTTCGATCCTCACCAGCTCAAGGTGGACTCAGCCTTCCATCCTTCTGAGGTCAGTAAAATGAGGACCCAGATTGTTGGGGGCAATATGCTGACTCTGTAAACCGCTTAGAGAGGGCTGTAAAGCATTACGAATCGGTATATAAGTCTAAGTGCTCTTGTCTTGCCATTTGCTACAACAGAATCCATGTCATACGATTTGAAGGCAATCCCCATATAGTCAAAAAATATTACCAATACAATCCAAGGTTAATTTTGTGAGAAGTCAATGCAATGGATTCATTGCAGCTTATTTCCAAAGAAAGGATAGTATTGCTGCACATTAAAACAAAATAGTGTCCATTCTTATGTTCCAAATACAATTTACCTACTGATCGGGACGATCGTTTCAGACTCATTAGGATTCCTAAAATAGGATGGACGGCATTGGTACATGCCATCATGTCTTTAAGTGCAACACAAGAGTGAGAAAAAGTGCTTCCTGTGTTTTCTGTATTTCTCCATAAATTTGTTTACATAACACAAAAATTCTCCCCTAATTAAAACAGAGCAAATGCAAAAGGCTCAAGCTCACACAGCATGGATCTAACTCTGGCTTAACACTCACCCGGAATTCCATTACATCCACAAAGGTCTGATAATAGGCAGTGAGCGCCCGAAAAATATCTGCTTTCTCTTTGTATACCGGACCCAAGTGTTGCTGTAAGGGGAAAAAAAAGCAGGCATAAGGTGGTGGGTAAGCTCTGCAGCAGCAGCCTTAATATATCCCCATTTTTTGCCGCTTAAGACAGTGGTCCCCAACCTTTCTGGCTTGGCTGACCGGTGAGGAGGGAGGGGGAGAAGGGATGGTTCTGTGCAAGTGACAGGTAAGTGTGAAAGCATGTACAGCTCCATTTGCGCAAACGGTGTTTACCCGTCGCTCATGCAAGTGGAAGTATGCATGTGCACACACTCTGACCCACTATTTTCATGGCCCGGTTCCAAATGGTCTGTGGCCCTGTCATGGACCGAGGCCAGGGGCTTGGGGACCCCAGCTTAAGGCAAAGAGCAGTCATAATGGGTAAAGAATTCCTTGCTCTTCCTGAATCTTGGTTTTTTTTTTCCCTACCAGGGTATTTCAAAATTAATCTTTTTTTTTAATTGCTTTTAAAATAATAATTAAAAAATTATTTGAAGTTAAGTTTGAGTTTGGGCAACTCAAGAGCTAGGCAATACTGGATTATTATTATTATTATTATTATTATTATTATTATTAGGGGGGAAATTATTTTATTTCTGGCATTTCTGTCTATCTAGTCCTTTCCAAGGACCTGGGAAAGGCATATTTGGATGTTTGGTACCTTCCTTCCTTCTTCTTCTACTCCTCCTCTCCTTCCTTCCCTACTTCCCTTTCCTTTCCCCTACTCCTCCCCCTTTCCTTCTCCTTCCTCTCTCTCCTCCCCTTATATCCCTTCCTTTTCTTCCTCTCCTGTTCCCTTTCTTCTTTTCTCCTCTCCCTTTCTTCCCTCCTCCTCCTATCCCCTCCTCCACTCTTTCCCCTTTCTATTGTTGTGTTTTCTTGTTCTAACAAATCTTGGGATGATATCCCGGCAGCCTCGATTCACTATTTATTTAAAATACTGGATTATTGAGTATGATTTAGAAATATATTTTCACATGTATTACAAGAAGACAGAACATCTAATATTGCTTTTCCCTTTTCACTGCCGTAAGACCAACTTTGAGAGTAAAAAACTCAGTTGTTAAAACAGAGTTAGGAAGGTAGCAGTTTTCTGCATTCAGAAATTGCTCTGGCTGAAACTAGAATAGCAGTTCCAGGGAAGCCCCCAAAGTGCTTTTTCAAAAGGCAACCGGCTTCTTCAGCTCTGACGCTTCTTGGATGAGAAGCGAAACGTCTTCAAGGGAAAAACAAAGTCCACTTGCCTTTTGAAAAAGCACTTCTGGGACAACCATGACCTGGATGACTGAGAATCTCCATATAGACAGTTTCAGACAGGGAAGTGTCTTTCTTTTCCAAGAGGATAACTTGTTCAACTTTCTACTCTGCTTTTAACTCAGGGTCTCACCGTGCTGCTCCGTGTGTCCAAGTTGGGAAACTTTTTGTTGATATATTTGATAGAGGACTCCATTGTCTTCTCCATGAGGAAAGGAAGCTTGGTCTGGGAATCCGTGCATGTCTGCAAAGATAACAAAGCCAAGTCAAAACTGCATTTGTTTATGTGCATAATTATTAGGCTTTTCATAATCTCACACTCACTGCAGCATGCAGCTAATCTCTTTCTTCCCTTAGAAATGAAAATGAGAAATGGCAGAACAAAAAAAAAAAAAAACCACCCACATGGGAATGAACAATGTCATTTGCCAGGAAAAACAATAGATAAACAGATTTTCAGGGGACTGATCCATCTTTGCTGTCAGGACATTCTTCCTTCTCTCCAGCTTTGTTCATTTGAATGGTTCTTTATTCATTTTCAATGGTTAATTGAGCAAGGTGGAGGGAACCAAAAAAAAAAAAGCGCCAGTTCTGTATTTTTTGTTCCCTTAGCTCCTACTTTGAGGTTTTGATGGTTTGATGGAAATGGAACAAGCTGCCTCAATGTCATTGGTCAATTATTACCAAGCTCAGGCAAATGAGTCCCTTTTTAAGATATTAACTTAATAGAAGATCATGAATCAATCCATTAAAATGACATCCTCCAAAGTGGTACTTTAAATGCAGCCTTTCTCAAGCTGGGGCCCCTCCAGATGTGTTGTTCAAACCAACAGTAAAAGCATATGTGTCACAGGGGACAGTATTACGCACTCCTCAAAAGCATTAAAAATGCTTCAGAAATAGCACATTAAGCTTAACTTCCCTCCAGGTGAGGGATCAATGGAGATTTAAAATGTCTATTAGTTGTTTTATTTACAACCAGAACATCGGTGGAGAACAGCAGAAGGCATTCCTACAAGCAAATGAAACTACAGTTAGATCCTTATTAGATTTCTAGCACCCTAAAATTCTTTCTGCCTCTCCATCTCCATATAAACCACAGCAGATGTAGGAGAAGAGCAGTCAGAGCTGGGAGGGGTGCCGTTCAGAGGTGGGCTCCTACCGGTTCTAACCGGTTCTTTAGAACCGTTAGTAACTCGGCGATGATGTCACGGAGCCAGTTCTGTCGGTGTCTCCATGGGTGCTGCCATCTTGGATTTTTTTTTGTTTTGCTTTTATTTTTTGGGGGGCTAATTTTTGCTTCTGCGCATGCGCAGAAACTATTTTTTGATTGCTGCGGGTGCGGGTGCGAGGGAGCTGCTCCAGATGAGCCATTCCCCCCCTCGCCCTGCCTGAACATACAGCCGCCGCGCCCGCCTCTCGCCTGTCGCGGCTCCAACGGCGGCGGCTTCGGGAGATGCGGGCTCGTCTGGAGCTGCTCCCCTGCAGCTGAGGCTTGTCCCTGCTGCCCCCGGGTGCGAGGGAGCGGGGCAGGTTTCTTTCTTGTCTCTCTCTCCCTTCCTCTTTCTTTCTTTCTTTCTTTCTTTCTTTCTTTCTTTCTTTCTTTCTTTCTTTCTTTCTTTTTCTCTCTTCTCGGCGGTGGGAGAAGGAAGAAAGTGCTCTAGGACTGGGAGGGCGGGCGGCCTGGCCTAGCAGCAGCACGTCCCCAGTCATGTGCTGTCCTGGAGCACCTTTGCCGCCACCGCCGCCCCTCTCGCCTTCCTGGCTTCAGTTCCGGGACCAGCAAAGAAGCGCGGTTGAGAGGGGCCGGGGCGTTAGTGCAGGAGTGGCGAGTTCAGGGCAGGCGGCGGTTCATCTTCGGTTCGGTTCGCACGGAGGGCAGGCGAGGGGAGGGCAGGCGAGGGGAGGGCAGGGGGTCTCCCGCCCCCAGCGTCCCTCCTCCGCGCAACCTGCTGCTGCCGAGCAGTCTCCTTCACGCTGCCCGCTTTGCTCGTGGGGCGGATGGGCTGGAACTTCCGCGCTTCTTTGCTGGAGCGGTTGAGGGGGCCTGGCTGGCGCGGTTGAGCGGGGCCGGGGCCATTCCCCCCCCTTGCCCTGCCTGAACATACGGCCGCCGCGCCCGCCTCTCGCCTGCCCCGCTCCCTCGTACCCGGGGGCAGCAGGGACAAGCCGCGGGCTCAGCTGCAGGGGAGCAGCTCCAGACGAGCCCGCATCTCCCGAAGCCGCCGCTGTTGGAGCTGCGACAGCTGAGAGGCGGGCGCGGCGACTGTATGTTCAGACAGGTCAAGGGGGGGAATGGCCCCGTCCCCCCTCAACCGCACCAGCAAAGAAGCGCAGACGTTCCAGCCCATCCGCCCCACGAGCGAAGTGGGCAGCGTGAAGAAGACCGCTCGGCAGCAGCAGGTTGCACAGAGAAGGGGCGCCGGGGGCGGGGGACCTCCTGCCCTCCCCTCGCAGGTCAGCAGAAGCCGGAACACTGCCACAATCTGAGCTCCCTTTGGAGTGGATTGCAAACAAGGTGGAAAGCGGCTCCCAAAGAGAACGAAGCGGGCGTGGCACACACAGAGTTGCCGCTTCTTTGCAACAGCCGAGGACGGAAGAGGTGCCTCTTCCGTCCTCGGCTGTTGGAATAAGCGGCGGCTTTGGCTGCCGCCGTGTCCGCTTTGTTCTCCGGTCCCTCTCCTTCCCTCGCTCGGCTGTTACTGCTGGGGTGCTGTCAGGACAAGCGCGGGGTATGTGTGTGTAGGGGGGGCATGGACCATTCGGCGCTGAGGTAGAAGCAGCCGCGGCAGCAGGGAAAGCGAGGCTTCTTTACCAGCCTCCCAGCTGGCAAAACAGAAATTTTTGCCATGGCTAGGTGGGGGGGCATGAGCCTGAGGCAGGGAGCGGCTTGCCCGGGTGGCTGCTGCAACAGCCGCAGGAGGAGCGATCCTTCTTGCCTCTGACGGGCCTTCCCCGCTGTTGCAGCCGCAGCACCCCGCTCCTGCTGGCGCTGAGGTAGAAGCAGCCACGGTGGCAGGGAAAGCGAGGCTTCTTTGCCAGCCTCCCAGCTGGCAAAAATTTTTGCCGGTTCTGTGGGCGTGGCTAATGTGACTGAGTGGGTGTGGGCGTGAGTGAGTGATGTCAAGTTGGCCATGCCCACTCAGTCACATGCCCCGGCTAGCCACACCCACAGAACCGGTAGTAAAAAAATTTAGAACCCACCCCTGGTGCAGTTAAGTGAATCATGAGCCTAGAGTCACTATGTTCCCACAAACAGTTCAAATCCAACTCCTCTTGAATACCATTGACCCTTATCTGGCACCAGTTTAGTACCGTATGTTAGTTGACTAGATTTGTGTGTATAGGCTTGAGCAGTACATCTTCTCAACCAGGGCTTATGTGTGATCCTGATCCTTCTAGCAATAGCACTTAGCAATAGCACTTAGACTTATATACTGCTTTACAGTGCTTTACAGCCCTCTCTAAGCGGTTTACACAGTCAGCATATTGCCCTCAACAATTTGGGTCCTCATTTTACCCACCTCGGAAGAATGGAAGGCTGAGTTAACCTTGAGCCTGGTGAGATTTGAACTGCCAAATTTCAGGCAGCCGGCAGGCAGCAGAAGTAGCCTGCAGTACTGCACTCTAACCACTGCGCCAGCAGTGTGCTTTTCTAGCACAAAAGTGCATAATTTCTCTTGTCTCAAAGTCAGTACTAGATTTTGCATGGCCACAATTCAATGGAATTGGGCAAAGGAATAATTAAATGAAAAAAAATGATGCCTTAAATTGAGGCTAAAGCATCCAGTTGGCCCCTAAATCACCAGTAAAGTTAAAAAACAAAAACAAAAAAGAGAATCAAAAGAAGCCCTACCCACCCTAAAGGCTGCAAAAGGGCACTAGTGAGATGATGCATCAGCCTTAAATTACACTTTGAGCAACACTAATCTACCACAATCAGATAGCAAACTCTTGATAGAAACAAGAACTAATAGCATATATAGCTCCCCAAAATTCTTAATTGTATTAAGAATTGTATATTGCCATTTAGTACAATGGGAGATAATTGCTATGTCACAAGGAAATATTATGATCGCTATCAAAATATGGTCTGTAGCCAGCAGTGGGGGGTGGGGAGGAATGTAAACACGGGTGCACAATCTAATTTGCATAAGATGACACCGCCCTCCCCCAACTGTTCCAAACAGGAAGAGGAAGCAGCTACTTCTGCTGGCTTCTTGTCTGTTGATCTGAATTACTCTAAAGCTGCTGTTTCCTTCCTTCCTCTTAAAGCCTTCCCAATCACTATTAATTAAAGCAGCTAAGAATAAGGTACAGTACTTAGCAGTTCAAGGGATGGTGTTTCCAAAGGCATATTAGCTTAAATCATCATTTGGTCCAAACATCCATAGTCAACTTGTGGTCAGTTTCCTTTTCTCTGGGAGCTTTCCAAAGTCTCATCTCCTCCAGATATGTGTAACTACAACTTCCAAAATGTGGATGATATCATCTTTGGGGAGGGGAGGCTGGTCTAAATTTAGCTCACAGGACTTTTGTTAAAATGGAAAATCCCCTGTCAAGCTTTTAGGCTCTTCTGAAGAAATTTGGGACATGCGTGAAACGTTTGAAAGTCCTAGCACGCTATCCTCTGCTTTTAATATATAATCTTAATTCTGTCACTGAGCACTGTAGAAATCATAAGCGAGAAACAGTCCCTGCTTGGATAGAGGGAACATTAGGCCACAATAGAATGTAGGCATTAAAGACAGCTCAGAAAAAAGCAGCATGCTAAAACCACAAACTAGGTTCACACATTGCATTAAGCCATAATTTGAGTAAACCACAATTGGCTGGATTAATTTAACATAGAAAGCCATAAACCCATGTTTTATGTTAAAAAGAAACATAAGCCCTAACAAAACATTAAACCAGGGGTGGGGAATGATGGCTCTTTTATGACTTACGACCTTGAGTCATGCTGGCTCAGAAATTATGACAGCTGAAGTCCATAAGTCATAAAGGGGCCATAGTTCTCCATCTCTGCACTAAACCAAAACAAACCATTTTATCAATGTGATGTTTGAACCAACATCGTCTGAGCAGGGATACTAGAAAAGGAGGAAGAAAATGTCTGCATAAGGACTACGTGCAACAGATTAACCAATGATTTACAGCATTGAGCCAACTATCTAGGTTTGTGCTACACACAACACAGTGAACCATAAACTAATCACCAGGCTTGGATTCTCAAAGCACACCAAATCACGTTCAGTGTAATGTGTTGTGAGAACTACTTAAATAATGACAAGGATATTCTTCCTGGTCTAGAAGAAGGGTTAGAATAGGATACAGGAAGGAAAGCAAGTCTGAAGCTGGAGAAAATTAGAATAAAGCTGCAGACTGACAAGGGGGGAAAAAATCAAACTATTTTCTTCTAAAGCATCACCTAAGAATCACTCAATTAAAAACAATTATCGAGACTACCATATACTTGCTATATAAGAACCATTCGTTTCTTAATCTTTCTTTCAGCTAGTGTTTCTGGGTGGTAATTGTAGGCTGCACTATTTTTTTCTTTATCCACCAGTTTCCTCAAACCAAGTTTAATAGGAGATCTTCTCTATGGGCCTCCCACCTTTGCTGTAAGCCAGAAGAACAAAACAGAGAAAGGCTCCAGTCAGATAGACACACCCACACTTTATAGATCCCAGACATTGCTATATTCCTTCCTTAGGATCAACTGGAAATCTCTTTGTCCGAAGAGCAGAATGACCTGCCCCGGGGGCACAGCGCCTACCTTCTTGATGTTATATATGCCGATGAGCACCCCTTTGCCCCTGTCATTAAGAATTGTCAGCTTCTCGGCAAATTTGTGCTCGTACACGGAGGACAGGGACATCTTCCCAAGGAATCAGCAGCGCCCCTTGGGGCTTCAGGCTCGATGTGGGGAGAAATTCAAAAGCAGGCCACACCCAGCTACAACTCCTGTGGCAGGACTTGCTCTTGGGGCTTTCAGCTTATCATGCAGACTTCACCGCAACGCTTCCTCTTCTGGCAGTGGAGAATGCAGCTTCCCCTATGAGGCTGGGACTTCCTGTAACCAGGCTGCTCAATGAGCAGAGCAGTTCTGAGGCAAAGCCACATTGCTAACCTTTCCTGCAGTTAAACAGCTTCTTTCACTTCTGCCTAGCTTGTTACTTAGTACTGCTCTGTTCCTATAATATGACATAATGAACCACAGTCTAGTCCAGAGGTCTTCAAACTTGGCAACTTTAAGACTTGTGGACTTCAACTCCCAGAATTCTCCAGCCAGCATAGCTGGCTGGAGAATTCTGGGAGTTGAAGTTCACAAGTCTTGCCAAGTTTGGGGACCCCTGGTCTAGTCAGTCGCATTTTAGCCTTGTGAACTCACCTGCTGTACAGGGTAGTTCACCGTGAACACCCATCCCTGATGCCCATGGGTTAAATGAATGAATACAGGTAGTCCTCGACTTACAGTTCATTTAGTGACCGTTCAAAGTTACAATGGCAGTAAAAAAAGTGACCTATGACCATTTTTCACACTTATGACCGTTGCACATTGCAGCATCCCCATGGTTGCGTGATTTACATTTGGATGCTTGACAACTGGTTCATATTTATGACGGTTGCAGTGTCCCGGGGTAATGTGATCCCCTTTTGCGACCTTCTGACAAGCAAAGTCAATGGGGAAGCCAGATTCACTTAACGGTGTTACTAATTTAACAACTGCAGTGATTCACGTAACAAAGGTGGCAAGAAAAGTTGTAAAATGGGGCAAAACCCGCTTAACAAATTTCTCACTTAGCAACATAAATTCTGGGCTCATAAGTCGAGGACTAACTGTATTTAGCCAGCTCCCAAATCTGACTTCATTTAGGAACCAATTGAAGCCATGCTTATTTCCCTGGGTATTTATGTTAATAATAACTACAGTACTCCAGGACCAAACTGCCTATAAGATTGCCTGCCACTGATGGTTCTTTTTTGTTCTTTCTTAATCATTTTTAATTTTTATATTTATGTTTTTTTCGAGGACTTCCTGTATTTAGTTAACCAGGACTATGTCATGAGAATACAATCACTAGGTCCATGAGTTTTTTGTGCCTTCAAGTTAACATTAGCAACTAGCAACTACCTGGTCCAGTCCCTGAAGTTTCTTGGCAATGTTTTTCAGAAGTGGTTTGCTAATGCCTCCTTTCTAGGGCTGAGTGGCTGGCCCAAGGTCATCCAGCTGGCTTTGTGCCTAAGTGGGACTAGACACCATGGGTTCCTGGTTTTTCGCCTGGCGCCTTAATCACTATAGTATAACAAATTGGTTCTCTAATAACTAACCACCCAATACTAAACTGTATAAGAGAGCCAAGCTTGCCAAGAAAACTGTAGGACTAGTCCAGGTAGTCAGCAGTCATCAACATTGTCTTGAAGTCGTCGGGAGTCAAAAATTGACTCGTAGGCACAACCAGCCCAAACCAAACCTAAGGGTCATGAAACCAGGTATAGAGTTACAAAAGAAAGATAACAGGGGAAAAACAGAGAGGTTCCCCATTTCAAGCTTTCTCCTTCAAGGTAAGAAAGAAACTGCAAACCAGGAACCCAAATTGCTATGATGGGTTTTTTCCCTGGCCTGAACAAGAGAGTTGCCAAAAGGCTACTGGCCCTAAAAGGATTTTTCAGGCTCCTTTTGATTACCACGAGAGGTTTCAAGGAAGAGCACAAGAGTCCTTATGTTATGCCAACTGTACTAATGAACAAACAGATGAGTTCATGGCTTTGGCAACATTACTCTAAACAGATGTACTCTCTTTACTGTCTCTGCCCCTTCTTTACCCAGAACCAGTAATCAGCAATACAAATGGAAAGAGTTGAGGTGGGATGTCTGCCAATCTTAGCTTGGAAGTTATCCTTGCTGTACACGTCAAACAAGGTATCCTGCTTTTCTTCAAACTGGGATCCTTTTCCCAACTATGAGTCTCTTCCTAGTGCATTTGTTAACCATAAAAAGGGAAGCTTTAAAAAAAAAAAAAAAAAAAAAAAAAAAACCTTGTTCCTCACAGCCAGAGTTTTGAATCTTTTAGCTTGACTTACAGTACTAACTCTGGGCAAACCTTGAGTCAAAATGAAGATGAAATTTTGAGGGAAGAGCAAATCATGAAACAAGCTAGTGGTTGTGTTTGCAAAACAACCCAATCCATGGTTAGTTGATCCATGGCTTAATGAAATTGCCTGGGTTTGCTCAACCTTGAACCATTAACTAGACCACTGGGCCATAAATTAGTCATCCACATTGTTAGGTATTTAGCATTTAGTGAGAGAGGAACTAGTTAAAACCATTAAGCAGTATGCTATCTACAATAGTTTTGTACTATCACTATTATTCTGTAGTTGAGAAACTTCTTTACATGAATGATTTTTGAAGTATCCATAATACTTTTTAAAGATAGACAAGGGTGAATGCAATTTTAGTCCCCCACCTTTTGTAATACAATGGTTTCCTTGGACACAATGATGTCAGAAAGTTCTTCAAGAAAGTTTCCCACCATGTTTCCCACCATTGGTTCACTCTACATTTCAACTGCTATTAGGAGAAACCTGTGTCCATTTGAATTTAGCCAATTGTTTAGCTGTAACTCTTTGCCGTGCTAAAGACAAAGGCAATTAGAGCAAATGAGCCGAGAGAAAGGCAGGTGTTTCCATTAATGGCCAGCTACTTTATAAAATAGGCCTGCCCTTGAAGAGCATTCAGAAGCTTCAGCTGGTGAAACACTGAGCTACACAGGTTGGTTATTTGGTACACATACGACGGCTGCTGCTGGGGTGGGGGGGGGAGGGCTGTATTTGGTTGAGGGGCCACTTTCTTCCAGTTGCTTTTACCTATTCAATCTGGTCTTGCAGGGCAGGCATGCTATGGGTCCTGCCAGCCAAGGAAATTTGGCTGGTGGGGACCAGATGATATGTCTTTTCTGCCCTGTCTCTCTGAGATTAACTATTGACCTTGAAGATGTGATTATGTGCCCAGGTCTGGGGTGAAGGGCTACATTTCCTGGCTATGTTGACACCAACAGATATCTCTTGGTTGATATTTGTATTTAATTTCTTTGTGTGTGTGTGTGTTTTGTTTTAATTATTTTGTCTGGCAAGGTGTCACCTGTTTGAGATGGGTGGGTATATACAAGTTGAATAAATAAAAAGCAATATGAAATGCCCCCTCCTTTTTTTTCACTTAGCTTTTTGTTTTTTAATTCAGCTAACAGTCTGTGGAGGAATAAGCTGGAAAGCAGGAACACACAGTAAGTCTCTTGTTCTTTGTTACTGCTTTAATTATTCAGAAAAAGTTTGTGACTGGTTTTCATCTATTGTACTAAGCCAGTTTGGTGAGTAAAACAAAATTGTGTTTTTACAACAGAATAAAATAACACACCCCTTACACATTATGGAATGAAAAAATAAATACACCTAGTCTGAGTTGGATCTGTGAAGGAACCTAATGGCTGTGTTCATCGTACTAAAAAAGAATTCAGACTGTAACGAATGTTTTGTAAGCCATGATGTGGATTATGTTCTACTAATATAAAATTTGCTTAAATTTAGTTAGTTGAATTAAACATTGTTTGATTCATGCTTCAAACTAAGGTATCAATTGTGGTTTATAAATCACAATATATACTTCCCCATTTGATTTATAGAATGCATGAAAAATATAGTTGGCTAGATATATATTGTGAACCCAGAGCAAGGGTTAATTAACCAAAAAGCTGCAGATTAGCCCACCATGTGCAAACATGGTCAAGAAAATTCATAGCCTTCCCCCCCCCCCCCAAAAAAGTAGCTTTGGGAAAAAATCTGATTAAATGGGGAGTTTCTAATTCACTCAACTTGCATAGGTTTGGGGAACAATTAAAAAGATATGAGACTTAGAATACTGATTTCTATGCCATTTAAATCAATATCAAACATGGTTTAGCTTGCTATGTGAGCAAAGCCACTATACTTTATAAACCATACTTTTGATTCCTGATTTAGTGAACCAGAAATGAACCAACTGAACCAATCCCAACAGTTTTGACATGAGATTTATATAGTCAGATTAATACATGGCCAAACAAATCACATGGATTGGCATGATATATAAATCCAGCCTATTATGGCTTATTCAACCAACTATTTAAAATCCATGTCAGTGCAGTTTGTAAACCATCCATTTAATAATAGGTTTAGGTATCATTAGACAACCCATGCATGCCCTGTTGGGTCATCATCATTTCCTTACCAGATTCCTCAATGTCTTCAACAATGATGGATCATCTAATATACGGCCTTTACTGGAAAAGTTGTGATACAGAGATGCATCTGTCTTGAAAATAGCCCAAGCTGAACACAGTCAAACCTCAGCACAGAAAATGTTTTATGACGTTTTGTACTATGTCATAAACTGTTTTAGGATCATTTTTACATCACAAAATGTGATGTAACAAAACTTTGCCAAATTTCAATCCTATGAGAGTCCACAGGCCCCAGATTTTGAAAACATTCTCTAAGTTAGCCAATTTGAGGTACCTTGGTTCAAAAATTGTTACACCATGATGCACAGTTGAAAGTTGCGGGGAACAAGAGTTTTAGCAGTGCATTTGCCACCTATGCCCCATTGGATTGTTTCGGGGGTATTTTCTTATCTAAACGGAGAAATCAGAATGACCACAGGTGGGCAAAAAAGCAGTGGAAATGGGAGCAACTTTTGACTTCCTGCCACCTTCCCATTGACCTTATGGGAAACTGGCAGGAAGCATTGGAAATTCTTCCTTCCAGTTCTTCCCTTCCTTTTTCCCCCCTCCTTCCTGTCATTCTGTCATTGTATTTTTTTTTCCTTCCTCCATATCTCCCTCCATAGAATTCCTGCTGGCTTCCTAATTAACTTTGCTTGTGGGAAGCTTGCTGGGAGAAAGTCAGTGGGGAAGCTAGCAGTAAGTTGCATGTCCAAGGCCAGCAGGCAGATAAGTGGCTGCTGCCAGGTGAGAGAGAGCGAGGGGATGCCCAAGAGTGTGGGTCGAAAATGGTATAAAGGGGTGCCCGAGAGGTATGCTGTTTGGATCAGGAAGGGTGCACAAATGTGCACAGGAGATGCTATGCAGGTGAGGTCAGAAAGGGGGCATGGAGGTCTGCAAGAAGTGCTGTCTAGGTTGGGTAGGTATGGGCGCAGTGCCAGTCAAGGATGTGTGGAGTCATGGAGTGTGTAAGAGGTGCTGTACAGGTCACAGAGGATGCATAGGTCAAGGAAAGTTCATGGGAGGCTGCAGATCAGGGAGGGTTCATAGGATGCACAAAAGGAGTGGCAAGGGTCAGGGAAGCAGGTGGCATCAGCCAGGAAGGTTTCACAAGTCCCTTCCCAGCAGGTAGGCAAGTGGCTACTACTAGGTGGAGTAGGAAGTAAGGAATTGAATGCCTGTAAATGTCACTGAATGTTCAAAATGAGGATAATGTGGCTGCAGCAACAACCTGGCAGCACTGAAGCAGCAACAACTTTCCTCAATAAAACCTGAATGTATTAAATCCAAGGGTTCATCTCTGTATTTTTTTAAATGGACAGCATAATAAGATAAGTTACAGGCTGCTGAACAACATGGTTTCATGGTTTCTAAAATTTCTAAATTTCTAGAATTTAAGAAATAATTAGGATGGTTTTAGACACATTAGCATTAAAATGGTTTTTTTTTAATCTGTTATGCTTTCTACTGAGTCTTAGCATATGCATCTGGGTACCTTGCTATTTAATAGTGCCTTTCTATTCAATAATTTATTTTTCATCATCTTTAGGAGGACAACCACCCAGCAGCCTTCCCACGTCTCTCATGGATCCAGAACGGCTGGTTCAGTGTCCCTATGACAAAAACCATCAGATCAGAGCCAGCCGCTTCCCTTATCACTTGGTGAAGTGCAAGGAGGTAAGGAGAAAATGAAATGTGGTATAGGCAATGCATTTATATACATTTAAAGCCAAGCTAGACAAAACTTGAAAAAGAGAGAAGTTCAAAACATTTAATTAACAGAAAGTTCCAACTCTGAAACCAGATGTGCTTGTCCCCAATGTTGAACTGTTCTCGCGTTTCTTAGTCAACATCAAAGCAGAACTCCTTCCAAGTGAGTTCTTGGAATGAAAACACAAAGCAGACCTAAAATGAAAACCCAAAACAGACCTGTTCCATATCATACCACTTCCTGAAAACTCAGAACTGCCTACAACAGAACATTTTGCAGGTTCCAAAACAGAATGTTATTCAGTAAAATTGTGGATGAAAAATATATGGAAAACTTATACTGGTGTTGTTTTGTGATCTTGCCATAGATAGCCCATACAGTTTCCTTGGAACAGTCAATTGTTCGATTTAATTTAAACCCTTTTCCTAAAGTATGGAGGGGTTTTTTTATCTTGAAATTTACTGTTGCCAAGATCTATTTTCAGGTTCCACATGCCATTGCTCCTTAGGAAATTGTGTTAAGGGTCAAAAGATTGCTAAATCCATTAATTTTCCACTCCTGAGATATTAGTGGCACCGTGAGGGCTCCTCCAGGTTAAAAAAAATATGGGTTGGCAAGTCCTTTTCTGCTGTATCTTTTATATTTCAAAAACATATTTCCTGCAGTATCACTGATAACAGGATTTTGGAGACAGCCATAATTTCTACATTATAATCATCTCTTGGGTTTTGTTTTGTTTTTGCCTAGAACAATGAGAAGATCGCTAAAAAACTAGCAACATGCCCCTATAATGCTCGCCATAGAATTCCCAAGGAAGAATTCAATTTCCATCTTGAAAATTGTGAGAATAAAATTGATCTGGATGTGTCCAACGGTAAGAGTTTGATTCTTTTTTCTGCTTGAATGCTCACTATGACTCTTGCATGGTGTAATAGGTTACGTTGTTAACAAAAATTTGTGAATTAAGCTGAGTGTTATGCTGGCTACAGAAATCAGCATCCCCAAATATTTCAACCAAATAAATATGCTGCCTAGACTATATACTGAATATGGGTTGTAAAATAAGGTGCAAAGAGAAGAAATGAATTTATAGTGAGCAATACAAGTATGAAAAGTGTTTTTTTTTAATGATCACGAGTTCATGCTTTTAAAAAGTTAGACATCGCGAGTAAGGAAATCAAAGTGAAAAGCTATCATGACTGACATACAATGCAGTCAAATAAGTGAAGGAAGATTACAATAGCTACATAAACCTTGGCATTGTATGGGAGTGTACAAGGAGACATGGGAGCTTCAATGAACTTTTCAAACAGAGAAAGATGACCACTTTGTATATTTCTGTACATGCCATAAAATTAAATTTTCCTGGGCAAAAAATACAAAATACACTATTATGAAGTAGAGTAAGTACAGGAACGTTCTGGAAAAGGGTGTGATTCCCCTCTGTTCTTTGATTTTATGAAATGAAATTTAGGAATATTTTATGCTTTGTTCGTCCAAACAGAAGTAAAAAGATATGCAATTAACATATTTCCCCCCCACATTTAAACTTGGACATGAAGCAATAAAGTGGGCAGTACTGAACCTTTGGTCCTGAAAGATGATTTAATGGTCCAATTCCCATGTTGACTGCCTGACTTAGATGTGTCTGAAATTATCTGTTGTACAAAGTAGAAGCTGTTTTTCTGGTCCCCTTTCCTCTCTCAGTAAATAATCAAAAAATGTTTATGTATTTAAGAAGGGATCTCGCCTGAGACAATGGAGAGCTTCCATTAATTTTCATATTTTATGCCAAAGTAAGTTCTTTCTCCAGGGGTGGGCTGCTGGGGGTTCGCAGGGGTTCGGGAGAACCTCTAGCTAAGATTCTGTGCAGTTCGGAGAACCCCCAAATCCCACTCCTGGCTGGCCCCGCCCACCAGGAGTCCCCACACGGCCCGTTTTGGATGCAGGTAAGTGCAGGGCGCTCAGGGAGGGTGAAAAACAGGCCTACCGGAAGTTCAGGAAGGGCCTCTGGAGCCTGGGGAGGCCATTTTCGCCCTCCTTGAGTCTCGAGGAAAGCCTCCAGAGCCCAGGGAGGGCAACCCCCCCCCCCGCTGTGGTGCAGGAGGCTGACTAGGCCATGCCTACCATGGCCACGCCCACCCAGCAACCGGGCAGAGGACCCCTTGCTAAAAATTTTGAAGCCCACCCCTGTCTTTCTCACAAAATGACCCCCTTTTTTATTCATTTAACTTGATAGAGCAGCTACCAAAGTCTCCTGGCAGTTTAAAATGAAACATATATTTAAAATCAACGTTAAAAACATTTCATGACACTTAAAGCGAGTAAAGCAAATGTAAAATCATTAAAATTAACAATTGTAGTCTGCAATTAAAAGCCTATGCAAAATTATGTATTTCAAGAGCTTGTTTTAAAAGCTAATAAAGATACTGGTTATCAGATCTGATCTGTTATCAGAGACCAGGATCTTACCCTTCGCTCTGCCTTGCAACAGAGTTGCTTTGAATTTCAATATCTCATTATGTGAATTCACAAACATGAGCTCTAACGTCGTAAAGAGATACGCTCAGCCCTGGAACTAAATATCACTGTGCGTAACTATTTGAGAACATTTTGCTTGCAGGGGCTACCAATCTAAACATGGGAATCAAAGAGGTAACTGGCGCGCAATGCCCACCGTCGCAGGAAGACTGGGAAGCTGGTGAGTTTTTATTTCCAGAATACAGCACCACAACTGTACACAAATTTTTCCAAATTGAAACACATTATAATTGAACTGAACGCATTTATTTTTTTTACGACAAAGCAGTAACTCCCTCCCTCTTGGAAACCCCCAGCTTAAAACAGATTTAAGGAACCGGATCTCTTTCTCCAAATGATTAGGTGTTCCTGCTGATTTAGGCCAAGAGGTCTTTTTCCCCTTTTGAGTTGCAACCATTGAGACAAATTTAGATTTAGGTAATAGGAAAACTTGAGGGCATCCTTTACGTGTTTGTCTGGGATACTCTATGAAGTTTAGTGTTGTCCTTAAGAGCCTTTGATGAGAAAAATGTTCAAAACCGCATGCAGGGGTGCTGCCCTAGATGATGGGAAGAACAGCAAGGTTACTCATCACTGATATAAGAACAATGGTTTAAGAAAGGGCTTAAGTAGACCTGAGACTTAGTGAAACTGATCAAACAACTCCACCCCCATCTTTCTCCTGACTGGAGCGTGAGTATTCTACTTGCTGTCTTCCCTTCCTATTATTTTTGCTTAGGCTATCCCTGCTGCTTAGATTCTGAACCAATGGGTAGGATCCGAACAATATTTTTGTGTTTGTTTCTAGAATGCTTTTGATTTTTTTTGGCAAAATAATTTTGTTTAACAGTGCCATTAAGCGTAACTATCTCATGAGAGTATGTAGTTCATGTCTTATTAACTTGAGCGCTTCGTGCAAAAACTGAAAAAGAGCTTCCCAGCTATGTAATTATGCAAACAGCATCTAATACTTGTTTACTACTGTTCTTTTTTTTTTTTTAAAGATGCTGATAAATGTCCTGCTCCTCTTTTTGTTTTTGGGAAGAGGTGAGTCAACAGAATAACTGCTTTGCCTGTTTGCCTGCTTTGCTATTTCACCTGTTAATTCAGCATCAAAATGGTTTAACAAATGACGCAAGGTCAATAGCGTTTCTTAAATCTGGGACAATCAACTTTTTATGTCAAAGGGGTGTATGTTTTGTGGTGTATGTTTTATGGTGTAGAAGACCTATGTAATAATAAGCCGTATTATGGGGGATGGGGGGAGAGTAAGCATAGTACAATACTAAAATGGGTGTAAGTTGCATACTAAAAATGCTTTTGCTTAGACAACATACATGTAGTTTCTGAGTTGTCTACAAATGCAACTGCATATAGAATGCACTGTAGTGGAAACAAGACAATCAAGGGAAGAGTCGGTATTGGCAGGCATCAGTCTTCTTTGGATAGTTGTTGTTTTGAAGAATTGGTCTATAACAAAGTTATCAAATATATCTAAATGTTATCAAACATATCTATGATATGTCAAATATATCTTCTCGCAATCTCTGGATATTGGTTTTTTTTTCTATTGACTCTGATAGGGAATTCTTCATAGAGTAGTTATATCAGTTGTCCTAGAGTCAATTTCTATTTTGGAAGAAGGAATTGCATATCCAATCTTCCCTACAAATTAAAGCATGGAAACCCAGCACTGTATCTTTCCAGCCCTGTCTGCATGAATGAAAGCTGCTCTACTGTTATTTGGAGAACTGTTTAAGTCCATTTGATTTTTTTATATATATATATTAGAGAAAGAATGTTAGAAGAGGCTAATTTAAGACATACATAATTACTGGTGCTCATATTTTTCTTCCTGATAGCTATTCTGAACAGAAAAAGTAGAATCTACAACTTCAACGGTAATGTATTATAGAATTAAATAATATATTATAGAATTTCTTATTTTTAGCTTGAGATGTTCCAGCCAATCCAGTGTGATTTATAAACCATGGTTTCCTTGAGACAGACTGAGGTGCAGATTGTTTAAGGCCTACATATCCACAGAAGCAAACAAGTTTCATTGCTAATGAGTACTTGTAAAAGCTAGGTATTTCGTTGGGGAGATGGCACTTTAAAAAATGTTTGGCCATTACAAAAGCCATTTAAGTTAATTATAACAGAAGCAATAAAAAAGGTTCATCTTTTGAGGTGATTGGGGTTTTTTGAGCCAATAATATTGATACCACAAGAAATCGAACCACAGACTACCATGTGAATTGACACCAGCCAAACACTGCTCATAATAGAGGTTAAATGTGGTGAGAGGTTACAAAGTTTTCCCATTATATCTGAGCTGCTACACAGTTATGTTTACATTAGCTTAGTGATAGCTTGTTGAATAAGCTAGAACTGAATTGGTTAGCACGTGTTTAGCAAAGTACTGAAGCTAGTCATTTTTTCCTATTTGAAATGGTACCAATGTAGTCAAAGTGAACGGTGAAAGGATGGCAAGAAAAGCTTTTTTTTTTTTTTTGCCTACAATACAAGAAAATGAACAGTAAACGGGACTAGAGGCTGTGCTAGGAAAGGCAGCCTTAGAGTCTCAGCATCGGCAGTGTATGTTACAATTTGCAAGATGGTGGACGTGGCATAAACACACTCTGTGGATATCCTTGCTTGGAGTTTTGACATAGCTTTCCCTAGCTTAGGATGTCTTGTTCAAATAAACTAATAATAGTGTCGGGGGCAGGATTCTTTTCACATCTCAAAACCAGTATATGCTAAACAATATACTTAGCAGTTCCTCCCCTCCCCTCTTCTTTGTTTTGGACCTTTATCAATGTTGACAGATTGCAAGAAGTTTGGGGGAGTGGTATGAGCCATTCTGAGATTATTAAAAATTAATTAACTCCTGTTATTCCAGGTTTTATCATGAAGATCCCATTGGAAGAAGAAATCGGGACAGATTTTTTTAAAAATTCAAGACAATCCTTTTAAACATTTTAATTTTTTAAAAATGTGTTTTATTCGAATGTTTTAATAAAATTGAAAATAAAGTATCTCCAACTCTGCAGATACACGATTCTCTCCTTAAAACAAAAGAGCCTTAACTAAGAGGGAACGATTGCTAGGGAACGATTGCTTCAAAGTCATCAGTGATCTTTATAATTACTTGGGGAATTTGAATTTTGCTTGGTCCTAAGCACTCAAACCAGTTCGCCACACTGGCACTCATGTGCTGCTTCTTAGAACCTAGAGGTTTCTCCTGAGAATGGCTGCTATCTCCCTATATTGGAGAAGTGAGATTCTTTAATGTTGTAAGAAGCTTAAGGATGGCATTCTGATCAGAAGAACTACACTTCATGAGCATAAGATGCCTCTCAGCCACAGTCCCTTCCAAACTACCATACAGGGCAAATAGCAATAGCACTTAGACTTACATACCGCTTTACAGCCCTCTCTAAGCGGTTTACAGAGTCAGCATATTTCCCCCAACAATTTGGGTTCTCATTTTACCCACCTCGGAAAGGCTGAGTCAACCTTGAGCCTGGTGAGATTTGAACTGCCAAATTGCAGGCAGCTGGCAGTCAGCAGAAGTAGCCTGCAGTACTGCACTCTAACCACTGTACCACCATGGTTCAAATGGGTGACTATAGAATGCACAACACTTGCAAAACTATATTCAAAAGCTTTTCATGCTAAATGAGAACTCGAGAGTAAATCCCTTTGTAGAGCACTCACCAATCTTGGTTGTTTCTATTTGTATGAACTGTCACATCATGCTCAGCCAAAACCTAAACAAAGCATCTTTAGGTTCGCTTACATACAGTAGGGATCATGCATGAGATGAACCACGAACTTAGGCAAACCCCCATCCCTTTTCTGCACCTAAGGGAGGAGAGAGGAAGGATAAAAGTAAAGGGTAACTGTCCCTAGAAACGTACTATCTGGCAAAGTGTGAATTTTGCAAGATTTCTTTAAGCTCTACTCTTTACAACATATTTTTACCCATTTTTACTCTTCATTTCTTTAAGGATCACAAAACTGAACCAAAAGAGGACAACTCCAGCAATTTCCTCTTGTCTCCCTTCTGTGCTCCAGGCATTCTTTGTTGGCTGGCAGGAAATTGTGAAGTCTTCCTTACCACACCTTCCTTTTCACTGGTCTCTTGCTGTTTGCCATCAAGTTCAATTTCCCCTCTTTTTTAAATCCGTGGCTACTGAGCGTGCTTAGTCTCCACTGGGCACTTCCACAATTCAGATCCCCCTTAAATTCTTGAAGGAAATTTATACCAGCTTTTTAATACGCAGCAATACTCAACTAAAAGTAGAAATCAACTGAAGATGTACTACGGACACAGTATTCAGAGAAGGCGCTGCTTTGAACGTAACAGCTGTGTTTATCCACCGTGATGGACTATACGAACCTAATTTGTACAATACACTGAAACAGCAGCCACCCAATTGCAATTTAACCATGGCTATGTTCACATGATGCATTACATTGTAAAGTTCAGTGACGAATCCCTCCATACTACCATCAGCTGCATGAAGCTCTTTGCCTGATTTTTTTGCAATGTATGGTATTGCATGGATCAAAACATTTTGCTATCTTGTCTAGAAACACCCAAGACATGCACAATAGGGTGCAATATGACAGTTTACACTAATTATCCAAAAGTTATAGCTTTGTATATTGTGTAGATAGAGCCAATGCCTATGATCATACAAGGTACTACAATATGCTATGGTTGCTATTATGCAGTATAAACCTAATCAACTATAAAATATTAAATCTACCCTAATTACAACTGGCTGGGTTGCAGCTTCCAGGGACTGTTAGCTGATCTCAAGAAATTAAGTAAGATCAAGATATTACTAAGACAGGTGACCATCAAGAAATCCTACGGTTGTAAACTGGATTAGAAAATGAAAACAAACCAAAGCAAAACATCCTGGAGAAAGCCAATGGCCAATCACTTCTATTCTTCTGCCCAGACATCCATGTGGACATGACCATAAATCACCAGATCAAATTAAAGGAGATTTGCCTTAGTAGGATTATACAATTATGCTTAGGGAGTTGCATTAACACAACTAGTGGCTTCATACTTCATTAAATTACTCTTTTGTTAGTGATGCTACATTAAGGAAATCACAATTGGTTGGCTTCATGTAACACACTAATCCATAGCCTGCCTTTGACTTAGCATAATATCTGAAGCCAATAATTATAGTTAGACATAGTTTAAAGCTAATGACTACATGAAATGTATGAAGCCAGCTAGTGGAAATTATGTCTGACTAGACCCGCATAGGAATGACTGTTACAATTGGGTAAAATCAGATATTATGGCCATTGGCCAAAGGTAATCTTATGCAGGAAAAAAAAAAAACCAAATTTCTTGTGAATGCTTTCCGTACTGAAGAGTCTATAGCCGTGATGGCGAACCTATGGCACGCAAGCCGTTGCCCCAGTTCAGCTCTGCTGCGCATGCGCATGTGCCTCCCGTCAGCCAGCTGGTCTTCAGGTCTCTGCCGCGCATGCACAGAAGGCGGGGGGCATGCGGGGGCCACGCATGCATGCGTGGGGCGGGGTGCATTGCGCAGGGGCTATGCACACATGCATGGGGCGGGGCGCATTGCACGGGCGGCGCGCACGCATTGCATTTTGGGGGTTCAGGCGCACGCTTTGGGCACTCGGTCTGGAAAATAGCAATAGCAATAGCACTTAGACTTATATACCGCTTTATAGTGCTTTACAGCCCTCTCTAAGCGGTTCACAGAGTCAGCATATTGCCCCCAACAATCTGGGTCCTCATTTTACCCACCTCGGAAGGATGGAAGGCTGAGTCAACCTTGAGCAGGTGAGATTTGAACCACTGAACTGCAGCTAGCAGTCAGCTGAAGTAGCCTGCAGTACTGCACTCTAACCACTGCGCCACCTCGGCTCTAGGTTAGCCATCACTGGTCTATAGGAAGCCATACTTGGTTGCAAAGTTCCACCTAATATTTCTGGTAGTTCCTCTCATATCTTGACAGAAAATATCTGCATATATCTATATTTTTGAATGGCACAATAGCATCCATTTTGTTCCAAATCTTTCTGGGTATGGGGCGCTTTATGCATGAACCAGGACATGATGTACTGTTCCATAAACTATGGTTAAATAAAGCCACCACTGACAGCAACAGACATACAGGTAGTGCTTGATTTATGACTGTATTGGAGCCTGCCATCACGTGACCTATCCGATTTTACAACTTGTTTTTGCAGTGGTTGTTATGTGAATGCTGAGGTCATTGAGCAAACCCATTGTTCGTTATAGGGCATTTTTGGCAAAAAAAATCTGGAAGTAACTGCCAGCTTTTGGTAAAAATCTAGTAAATCACTGTCAAATTACCACAGGACACTGCAAATGGCCATAAATGTGGGCCACCTGCCAAACACTTGAAATGTGAGGGCAGCCATTGGAACTTCAGAACTGGGTTGTAAATAACCTTTGGGGGGGGGGGAAATCCATTATAACTTTGAATGGTCATTAAGCGATGAGTCGTAAGTCAAGGACTACCTGTATAGATTCATTTTGAGAATGGGAATGATTATTAATATGAATGTGCCCTACATTTTCCATTACACTATACATATCAGGAATGAATGCAAGAAGGGTAATAAAAAAAAGGGCACTATGCTGTTGAAGCCCTGCTTCTTTCTTACCAGCTTCATGTACGCAAGGCATGTAAAAAGGACAGGGTTTATATTTGGGCTTTAAACTGGTTTGTATAATTCAAATTATTTGTCATTCATTATTTTTGTAAGGTTTTTGTATATCTAAATGCTTTCTTCGTTCCTAGTTCTCATGCTGTATAGTAAACTTTTATCTTATTCTTGACAATGCAGCACTTAGTTTTAAATCTGTTTAATGAAAACATAGTCTAAGGGTAAAATAATCTCCCATTTACTTGGTAAACAGTAATTGGGCTTATCACAAACAAGTATTACAAAGAAAGGAATAATCAAGATGTCCTCTCTCTCCCTTCTGATTTCTACTGACATTAGAATTATTGGCAAAGAAAATATGACAGGAAATAAAATTTCAAGAATTAAGTTATCCAATCAAGAACCATTTACAATAATATGCAGAAGATATTCCACCTATAGTTACCTGTCCAAATGATTTTTTAGAACTAATTACGGAATATACAAAGAAGCATAATTAATTATCTCAATATCAGTTTAATAACAAAACTCAAAATATGGCATATGAATGTCATGTGAACCTATCTGAAAATGAAAAACTGTGTTTTTAGCAAAGAACAGCTTAGAATTAATGAATCTGGGTATTTTACAAAAAATAATGCTTAATTAAGGACAATTATTCCCAGACTTAGAAAAGTAAAATGGTAGACATCTTAAGATGGAGAAAACTGTTTGGAAAAATTGCAGCAGTAAAAATGAACATTTTACCAAGGCTTAATTTTTTGTTTCAAATTATTCCAGTAAGAATTGAAGACAAACAGTTGGGGAGGGGAGGGAAATCTGCTAATTTTATATGGTCTAATAATAAAAGATGTCAGGTAAAGATTAAGAGTGTAAAAAGATAAAAGATCAAGTTGCACTGACAGGACCATATTTTAAATTGTACTACGTATTGTGCTTGTTGCTTAACTCCAATAATAAATTCAATTATAATACTTTTGGTTGGATTGCTTCTATGAACTTCCAGATAATCTGCACAAATATCTTTGGTGTGATATAAATAGAAAAAACAGTTAAATCTACAAAGGATATTCAATAATTAGCAGTTCTAAAATTATCTGATAAATATGGACTAGAAAAATAATAGTCCAGGTTTATCATCTCTTGCTTCAGTACTAAGTATCTATCTTTATGAACAGTGGACCATAATATGACCAGTGGACCAGTCAGGATCTTGGTGGGTTTTTTTTTACTTCCCTTTGTGGATGACCCCAATAAAACTTTCATTAGGTGTTTACTGCTGTTGCAAAAATCAAATCATACAGACTGTTCAGGCCTTAAAAACCAAGGATCCATGTATTCACTGGCCCTGGGTATAAGGGAGCACACATACGAAGAAATTTTAGTCTCTTCTCTAGTTTCCATAAACTCCTTGAAAAGCAACATTTTGAACAGTTATGACCAAAGGTAAAAAAAAAATATCTGTGTTTCAACCCAACCCACTTCACAGGGTTGTTGTTGTGGGGAAAATAGGAGGAAGAAAAATAATAAAGGCAGGATATAAAAATAAAGGGTAGGGTAGGGTAGGGTAGGGTAGGGTAGGGTAGGATAGGATAGGACAGGACAGGACAGGACAGGACAGGTCAGGACAGGACAGGACAGTGCTTCTATAGAATAGAATAGAATAGAATAGAATAGAATAGAATAGAATAGAATAGAATAGAATAGAATAGAATAGAATAGGTTATGTGATCTTTGGCCATTATTACCATCCTGCATCCATGATGTTTTCAAAAATCACCACTGCATTTTGAAAATAAAAATATAACTATATCATGTTCTAAATGTCATATAGCCACCTTGACCTTTTTGTCAGCCAAAAGGCAGAATACAACTATATTAAATATTTTATTAGAATCGGATGATGCATCATGAAGTAATGTTATCCAGGTTTAAATAAGATGCTGCTCTATCTGACCTATGACATATTACCACATTGTAGCTTGGCTCACCATGCCATCCATCCACCTTAACCCAAATTGTGTTTAGAGAACCATGAATACAATCTGTTACTATACCTTTTTTTTTTTTTAAAAAATTTACCTTATCTGCAGTCTGGCAAGTTCTCCACGCCTCAGTTCTTATCTCACAGTTAACTAGCCATTAGACCTTCTGAAAAATAAGTAGGCATAAATAAGAGTTCTTAGCTATGTGTGTATTACTTTCACTTCAATTGAAAACAAAGGGTCTGAAGAAAGATTAGCCTTCCTTTACATGACACAGGGTGACTCCGATATTAGTTAGGCCAAAAGTGATTGCAAATTAGATTGCGTATAAATAAACAACAGCTCAGAATGCAACTAACTTAACTTAGATTGCAAATAACAAAATAAATTAAAACAACTGACTGCAGGTAGAACCATCACTAAGGGATTGAATTCTTTGGGAGGAACAGAACAATTCAAAGAAAAAGTTACTAAGTTGTTTAGTGGAAAGGAAAACAAAGAAGTGAGTATGATGTAATTGAACTATCAGGATAAGGGCTTAAAATATTTTAATCGATGGTTATGTTTGTACAACACAATGGACTAAATATGGTTTGTATGAACCCAAACAATATGGTTAAATTGTGGCACAAGCAGTTGTGCAAACTCATACAACTGATTTAATTAACTTAGTATAATACTGTATATGAACACAGGGAAGGATTGTATTAAGGAAGATTCTTACTGTTTGGTTTCATTGACAAGTTTGTACAGGCAGTCCTTGACTTATGACCACAATTGAGCCCAAAATTTCTGTTGTTAAGTGAGCTATTTGTTAAGTGAGTTTTGCCCCATTTTACGACCTTTCTTGCCACAGTTGTTAAGTAAATCACTGCAGTTGATAAGTTAGTAACCTGGTTGTTAAGTGAATCTGGCTCCCCCACTGACTTTGCTTGTCAGAAGGTTGTAAAAGGTGATTCCATGACCTTGGGACACTGCAACCGTCATAAATATGAGTCAGTTGCTAAGCATCTGAATTTTGATCATGTGACCATGAGGATGCTACAAAGGTCATAACTGTGAAAAACGGTCATAAGTCACATTTTCCAGTGCCGTCGTAATTTTGAATGGTCACTAAATGAACTGTTGTAAGTCGAGGACTACCTGTAGTTAGAGTGGTAAAAAAAACCCGTAAATTCAGTACACTACTTTGGGGGGAATGTCATCCTTCATTGTGAAACTAAAATAGTAATTCTGTTTGCCGGCTGCTCCTTGAAGGCAAGCCCCTTAAGCACATGACATCAGTTCAGCTAGGCCTGCTTATCAGGTTTTTCTACCACACCACCAGTGTTTTATGTACAGAAGGGAAGTGTGATATCACGCTCTGCCCCAAACCCAAGGAACAGAGAGCCAAGCTTTTTTTGCAACTAAAATATGTCATGACAGCCTATCCTTAAAACAAGAAGCTGCGTGTCAGCTTCTGACCTGAAGATGAGGACTTCCATTGACCTTGCCAGTTTGGTCACTATACATAGGGGAAATCTTTTGCTATTGTTGCTTCCATTAATTGTATTAAACCAGACATCAAGCCCAATCAATCAATCAATCAGAGTAGAGCTGGAAGGGACCTTCAAGGTCTTCTAGTCCAACTCCCTGCTCAAGCAGAGAGACCTTATACTATTTCAGACAAGTGACTGTCCAGTCTCTTCTTAAAAACCTCCAGGGATGAAGCACCCACAACTTCTGGTGGCAAGCTGTTCCACTGGTTAACTGTTCTCACTCTTAGGAAGTTTCTCCTTAATTCCAAGTTGCTTCTCTCTTTGATTAGTTTCCATCCATTGTTTCTTGTCCTGCCCTCCGGTGCTCTGGAAAATAAGTTGACCCTCTCCTCTTTGTGGCAACCTCCCAAATACTGGAATGCTGGTATCATGTCCCTCCTAGTCCTTTTCTCTAGTCCTTCCTTCTTTTCCAGTCCCTTCAAAAATTCAAAACTGGTAAAGAAACCTACCACCTACTCCAAATTGCTCTTCTAGTGGATATTCACCCATCCTTAGTAATCCAGCACTACCTTGGTCCTCTTTTTACAGTCTTCAGTTATTGGAGTGGTTTAAACATGGAAAGAAATATTAATTTTGTCCAACCTCTAGACAACACTCCCACCATGTGGCCAGGGGACACTTCTTCTTAATCAAATATGAGTGGTCATATCTAATTCAAGTCAACTTTTTTTTAGCATTAAGACTTTTATTTAAATGTTGAGTATTCTTACATTCTTCCTTCACTCTCACCAGATATTTGCATTTTTGAATTGTGCGAGCAGCAGGCTCCCTGCAAGAGAGACAGAGCATTTTTAAAATCAGTGATGTGGAAAAGAAGAAAATTACTGTACGCAGACAGCAGTCCCCCTGTAATTTTATTTTGACATAAGGCTGTCAAGGTTTCTTTTCTCCTTCTTTAGGTTTTATTGAATTTCAACACAAGTGGTCTCAGGAAAAGTGCACCACAGCAAGAGAGCAATTCACTTCTTCCACCTTTTTTTTTTTTTACTCTGCTCAAGGGATTTATCTCTTTTTCAAGGATGGTAACCTTGAGAAGGTCAAAACAAAAATGGCTCAGGAGCCGAATGAGTATTCTCACTTTTGTAAAGCTATTATTTGCAAAAGTACTTTCGCTTTTCAAATGAGCCAAGCAAAGTTGTATTTTTACTCCAATACATTCAAACGTTTTTAAGCATAAATTCCATCATTGCTCATAGCACTTTAGGAAATTGGAGGCATCTGTCTAACAGGTATATAAGATATATGTTTTATGAGAAATCACAATGCTATTGGTTGTTTTTTTTGGAAGATTATGTTCTCTATTCGTTTCTACCTAATGAAGGATGGGATAGTAGATGGAGAATTATAGTTAAGCCTGGATCCAAACATCGGCAAAGGCATGGATGCATAGTTTGATTTTATCAGCCAATCTTTTCGATACAGTATTTAATAGCTGGGCTCATAATAATGCTAAGCCATAGTTAGCAGAAGCCAGAGACTGAAAAAAATAGTGTCCTGCTTCTCCTATAGCCGTGATGGCGAACCTATGGCACGCGTGCCACAGGTGGCATGCAGACCCCTCTCTGAGGGCATGCCAGCTGTCGCCCCAGCTCAGCTCCACTGCGCATGTGCACGTGCCTCCCGCCGGCCAGCTGGTCTTCGGGTCTCTGCCACGCATGTGCGCATGTGTGTGGGGGAAGGGGACATGCATGGGGAGCACTCGCATTGCATTTTGTGAGTTTGTGCACATGCGCACACCCCCACACCCCGTTTTGGTCATGGAAGGCCTCCTGCACCAACCTGGAAGCCAAAATGGGGCATGGGGGGGCCCGCATGAGCCCCCCCTGCACCCCATTTTGTTCCTGGAAAGCCTCCTGCACCAACCTGGAAGCCAAAAATGGGCGGGGGGCAGGGCGCATGCGCAGGGACGCGCACGCATGCGCGGGGGATGGGGGGGCGGGGCACATGCATGGGGGGTGCTTGCATTGCATTTTGGGGTTTCGTGCACACGCATTTGTGCGTGCACACGCTTTGGGCACTTGGCACCAAAAAGGTTAGCCATCACTGTCCTGTAGCACTAAACTATTAATTATGGCTTAAAATTCACAATAGCCAATATTGTGTTACGACAAACTAAACCAAACTGGGATACCAGAATAAGTAACCATGAGGTGCCATTCAGAATTCTGTTTGGTTTTCTGTAGAAACACACAGGTAAACTCCCTTGTTTTGCAACATGACAGAATGGAGACTTTGTAGTCACAGCTGGCGCAAAGGAGACAGGCGCAAGGGCCACGGAGCAAGTAGGAAGCAACAGTTGTAGGTGACAGCATCAGGAAACTTAAAAACAGACTCAGCTAGACAATCTTATATATTGCATAGCTTCCGCAAGGACAAAATTACTCTATGCCTGTTATACCGTAATTTATTCTGTAATAAAGATTTTAAAAAACATGCTTGATCTTTGCAGCAAACACTGGCCATATAAATAAAGAATTCTTAAACGAATTTATTACTTAGCTGCAGTGAAAGTTACCTACGTGCATGCTATTCATTTCATGCAAATGGCAAATAGCAAGCCTGCTCTTCATGTTTTCAGCTAGCTTATTTTTAAAATTCTTAAGACTGCTGTACTTTTATACTTTATGCAAGAAGGAACAATACATTTGAAGGTGAAAAATCATGGGCTTAATTAGGCATGCATGATCTGTTAGGCACAATTATTAGACATAATTCTTCATGATTTATTTTCCAGGAAGAAACCAGGTTGGCTTAAATTAAAGTCTACAAAGCCGTTTTTCTCTGGAACAGAAATCCATTCAGTAGGCACACAATCTAAAAGGCTACAGACCATTTACATGTAATTCTAATCTATATCTAACATTATCCATAAGGAAAGCTCAGCCATGTAGTGTGCATCAAATAACACATCAAACCGCTCCTGGTACGGTTAGCTGGTCTTTCATCTCTCTCTGGCAGATACCCAGCCATCTTTGTGCTAGGTGGCCTGTTTACACATTTCTTTAATTTATATGCCGCATATCTCACTATCAAGTGACATCCTGCATTCTGATTTTTTTAAAAAAAAAAAAGAAAGAAAGAAAACTGGCACATGGTTCTTAAGCAGTGGTGGGTTGCTACCGGTTCGGGCGAACTGGTAGCGGCGGCGGGAGGCTCCGCCCACCCGCCTGTCATCAAAAATGCTCTGAGCATGCGCAGAAGCTGCTGCGCATGCACAGAAGCATTGCGCGTGTGGGAAGCGCGCCTGTGCGCTCCCGTTCCCGAACCAGTAGCAAAGGTAAGAGAAACCCACTACTGTTCTTAAGAGTCGAATGCAGCCAAGCTTTAGGGTTAGGGAAGGCTCTTTGATTTTAAAAATACCAATCTCTTTTATTTAAAAAAAAAAATACCCCCACCCCACTCTGCAAATCCAAGCACATCTGCAAATACCACCGTTTGCTCTGTTTTTCATCCATCCTGCCAAAATCCAGAATGCATATGGGATAAGATTCTTCATCTTCGCTCCACCGTAGCACAATTCCTGATCAAGCAATCTAATCACAGCATGCTTCCCACGTCATCCATAATATGAAAATTGTTTAGCGAGCCTTTTCTCATCAAGTTGAAATGAGTTGGCCTTTAGTTCCCAGGATATTCAGCCCAGCATGGCCAACACATTTGAAGAGCACCAGGTTATGGCAGGCTGCTATTTCCTCTATGAATTAAGTTTATCTGCTCTCTCTTCCATTCCTTTTCCTAGCATCATTGTTATTTCTCAGGTCTGTCACTAAGTAGCCTTATTGATCTCTGAAGGGACTGAAATACAGGTAGTCCTCGACTTACAACCACAATTGAACTCAAAATTTCTGTTGCTAAGCGAGACATTTGTTAAGTGAATTTTGCCCTATTTCATTACCTTTCTTGCCAGAGTTGTTAAGTGAATCTGGCTTCCCCATTGACATTGCTTGTCCAAATTTCACAAAAGGTGATCACATAATCCTGAAACCGTCATAATAAATATGAGAGTTGCCAAGCATCTGAATTTTGATCATGTAACCATGGGGATGCTGCAATGTGAAAAAGGGTCATGTAATTTTTTTTCAGTGCCATTGTAATTTTGGTCACTAAACAGTTGTAAGTCGAGGACTACATGTAGATATCCTGTACTGTGAAAGGAAGTAGAATGAGAACTAGATGATTTTCATCTCTTTCTTCCAAATCAAATTGAAGGCTTCCATAATTTCAGGCAGGTAATTATTCCTGGATCCACTTCTCTCATATTGCAACTTGCATAACATTGTTGATTTCAGATCTAGGGTTTTGAAACAACCTCTTCACTGAAGGCAGTTTAGCTGGACAATTTTCTAGTTTAAATATCTGCAGTAAAAATCTCACTCTGGCAATTTATTAATATTGGTCTCTGTACTGTAATAACTAGGGGGGGTGGCTCAGTGGTTAAAGACACTGAGCTTGTCAGCTAAAAAGCTGACAGCCCAGGTTCGAGACTCGAGCGCTATGCAACAGGGTGAGTTCTCGTTCTTGCCCCAGTTCCCGCCGACCTAGCAGTTCGAAAGCATGCAAATGTGAGTAGATTAATAGGTACCACTTTGGTGGGAAGGTAACAGCATTCTGTGAGCCTTTTGCATACAGCCATGCAGGCCACATGACCACAGAAAATGTCTTTGGACAACGCTGGCTTCCTCAGCCAAGAAACGGAAATAAGCACCACATCCTAGACTGGACACTACCTTTTTACTGTAACAGATATCTATTCACTTTCAAATTATTTTGCAGAGAAATTGCTTATTGCCCCCAAGCAATCATATCAATATGATTAACATCTTGATCTCCTGTAATAAAAAATTAGATTATAATTGGTAGACATGCCAGGGAACAAAAATATACAATATAATTACATAATCCTTTTCATCTTCTCTTTCAACAGAGAACTGCTACAGACATTTCTTCAGTTATCCTGTTTATCTAAGGGGTTGCCACAAAGAAGAGGGAGTCAAGCTATTCTCCAAAGCCCCTGAAGGCAGGACAAGAAGCAATGGATGGAAACTAATCAAGGAGATAACCAGCTTAGAACTAAGGAGAAATTTCCTGACAGAACAATTAATCAGTGGAACAACTTGCCTCCAGAAGTTGTGAATTCTCCAACACTGGAAGTTTTTAAGAAGAGAGTGGACAACCATTTGTCTGAAATGATATAGGGTTTCCTGCCTGAGCAGGGGGTTGGACTAGAAGACCTCCAAGGTCCCTTCCAACTCTGTTATTCTATTATCCCGTAAAAATATTCTAATTTTCTTTCTTCAGCAGAGTAATCTGATTTTGTGACCAAGAGCCAAGCTTTACTAGTGGAAATGGTTTGACTCTACAGCAGGCTTCAATGCCTTGATTTCTGCCGTTAGGGAAACACACCTAGCCAATTACGGCTAATACAGAAATCTGAGGCAAACCTAATATTTGGATGACAGGCCACAATGAAAAAGTGCCGTACATTAGACTAACAAAAAAATCCTGGAAGAAAGTAATAGCAACCCATTTTGTGATCTATTTATTTATATGTACAGGTATTATATTCTGCCACAAATCTAAAGAACTTCATATTATTAGCAAGAAACTAAATGAATGTATCCACCATCATTAGGAATTGGACTCAACATGAATGAGATTTGTTACTGATTTCTACATTTCGTACTTCCCTTAAAAGCACAATGATAAACAACTGAGCTCCCCATATATTCCACAACATGGTTATTTACTTTTTGAATCTCTCTCATACATCTGTTTAATGTGTTATAATCCTTTGGGAATGCCAGGCAGAATGCTAATCCAAACACAAATGTATTATTACTTTTAAAAGCTGGCTTCAGTTGCAATAGAGGCTAGTCTGAAAATGAACAAGCAAAACTGATGTTTGAGACAGTTTCACCTTAAATTGACATTTGTTGATATTGAGACTGTAGAAAGAGTGCAGAGAAGAGCAACAAAGATGATTAGGGGACTGGAAGCTAAAACATATGAAGAACGGTTGCAGGAATTGGATATGTCTATTTTAATGAAAAGAAGGGCTAGGAGTGATATGATGGCAGTGTTCCATTATCTAAGGGATTGCCACAAAGAAGAAGGAGTCAAGCTATTCTCCAAAGCCCCTGAAGGCAGGACAAGAAGCAATGGATGGAAACTAATCAAGGAGAGAAGCAACCTAGAACTAAGTAGAAATTTCCTGACAGTGAGAACAATTAATCAGTGGAACAACTTGCCTTCAGAAGTTGTGAATGCTCCAACACTGGAAGTTTTTAAGAAGAGATTGGACAACTATTTGTCTGAAATGGTATAGGGTTTCCTGCCTGAGGAGGGGGTTGGACTAGAAGACCTCGAAGGTCCCTTCTAACGCTGTTATTCTGTTAGTCTGACAATCTTTCAAAACAATGAAACAAAATAAATTGCACAGCAACAACTTTCTTCTGAAAATAAATGATGGTAAATGAACAAACACTGTCTTCAGTCTGATTTTTATTTTTTGGAAGTCTCCCTACTTTTGATTGAAAATTTTAGTTCGTTAAGTTCAGAAACAGTGACAGTTATGGGTCATTGACTATCAGTGAAATCAATTTTATTCTGATTATCGCAGCTTTGAAATTTGAAAATGGGCTCGATCTGGTATGTTTGAAATAAATGAGGGGCAGAACTGCCATACAAAATAATCAGCAAGTGTAAGAATGTAGAGCAATGATGAAACAACAGTCCAACAGGTTCACATTCCCATGACAGGATAACTTGAAAGAAAAGGAGTTAAAAAGGTTTGATCAGCTGCTTGGGGTTCAGTCTAACACATCGCTAGGATTAGGAGAAGTACTTCTACTCTGAGGGGCCCATTATTAGAAAGTGTAATCATAAGACTGACATTCTACTAGATAGGAAGATATATGTGGTAACACCGCAGAGCTACGGTACACCAAGAAGTCCCTAAGCCATGCAGTTCTGGGGTTGCTTGCCTTCCCACCAAGCAGGGTGCAAGATGACCAAAAAACAGAGGTGGTAGGAGGGCTTGGCTAACAAACAGTGGAATTAACTTACTGACAGCAACAGGGAATGCTGGGATTGCCATCGCTAAGCAATGCAGTCATGTGACATCATGCTTTATGACCGTATCACTTATAGGCGGTATCACTTATAGACAAAAATTTCAGTCCCAATTGTGATCGGAAATGGAGGACTACCTGTGAATATATTGTGCCTCAGAGGTTGTGTCACACCGTTCTGAGGTTCAGCAGAATTGAAATCCAGAACATTTTCAATGTTTGAAACAAAATCTGGAAAAATAGTATTGGGTGAGTAGAGAAATATGGTGCACCTTGTTTGTCTCTTTCTCTCGTCTCATGTCCTCCATGGCCTATGTGTTGGTTTACCTGCATTTTATTATCTCCACGTCTGTAAACATGCTTCTTCCAAGATTTCCTGCCTGCCTTGCTGACAATCTTTTTTCCATCAGAGATGTAAGAGGATGTCAAACCCTGCTAAGCATGGACCTTTTGACAGGGCTCCAAACTCCCGGCCTGCGGGCTGGATGCATCACACCCTGGCCACGCCCACGCTCGGTTTAGCGAAGGGGGGGAATCCCAATACGTCACGTGACGACGACGTGACATGAGTTTGACACCCCTGTTCTATGAAATGAAAGACCTATATTATTGACTGGTCTTATTTACTTATTAGTTTTCCCTAATGATTAGGATCAAATCAAGAATAGCCTTCCCCTTTTGAATGTGAAGGGGATTCAAAGGGTATTTTTGATTTGATTCTAATCATTAGGCAAATATAAGGAGTAGGAACTGGGGATGGGAAATATAAGGAGTAGGCAAATATAAGGAGTAGGAACTGGGGATGGGAATGATCATCTAATGCCAGAATTTTTGATGTTAAGAAAAAATGAAGCTGAGTGGTATACTGAATTTTGAACTTTAAAAAACATTACTTTTATGTACTCGGAGCACTTACGGACCAGATTATACCACAAAATAAACTAATGGGGAATAGTAGGAATTTCTAAAAATGAAATATTGAAAGCACAATCATAAACAATTCCAATGAGGAAAAATGGATGCCCATAAAAACAGGGCACTGTGGTTATCCCGAAAGTTTTGTGAAAAACAGAAAATCAAATGACATGAAGTCGAAAGAGGGACAGGTCACCAAAGAAAGGCACCAAAGAAGGGCACATATAGGAATTTGGGTTTGTGGAGATGATGCCTGGAAAGCAAATGCTCAGAATAAATCCAAGTTAACAAGTTAACAAAAGGCTTTGTAAATACTGTATTTAAAAAAAATAAAGGATTTGAAGTGAAACCATGTCAGCTGTTCACTGAAGATAGCAAATGAGTATCAGATCACAAAGAAAAAGCAGAGCTCAACTGTTGTTTGCAGTCTTTTCTGAGCAGTGTTCTATCTGACCATTTAATTGGTTATTAATAGTTCAAAGAGCAGAATTCCAACTTGACAGGAACACAGTTCAGATCTCCAGGACCAGATGGATTGCATGCTGTCCAGTTCTTCAGAGCAGGAAGCAAGTATTACACAACATTCCCTAAAGTTACTCCAGGATCAGCAGTAAAATACTGCAATCTGCAAGAACTTCCAGCTCTCATTATTAGTTTAAGACAGAATCTTAATGATTTGAAACTGGAGCTTTTTGCAGCCTGGCCTAAGCTGCTATTTATGAGGCAACCTATTAACAAACTTTTATTTCTTTTGCATCTAATACTCCTCTCATTATTTTCCCAGCCTCTTTATAAGCTCCTATACGAAGATACTGAAGAAATCTACCATTACTATCCAGAAATCCTGGAAAACAGGTGAAGTGATAGATGCACCACTTGCAAGGAGGACAAGGAGTGCTATTTTCCAGGAGAGAAAAAAAAAGAGGCTTCCCGTTGAGTTTGACTGCAAAAAGAGATAAACTAAGTAAATCTGGCTCAGTTAATGATGGGTAAGGGCATCTTAAAGGAAATCGACCCTAATTATCCTTTGGAGGGAGAGTTGGAAGAGCTGAAGCTCAAATATTTTGACCACCAAATGAGAAGAGAGGATTCATTGGAAAACACCCTGATGTTGGGGAAAAATTGAAGGCGGAATGAGAAGAGGAAGGCAGAGGGGGAGGTGGTTAGATAAATGTCACCGATGCAACGAAGATGGGTTTGGGCAAACGCCAAGAGACAGTGGAGGGCAGGTGGGGAGCTGGCGTGCTGCGGTCCACGGAAGAGACGGACACGTCTTAGCGTCTGAACAACAACAAAGGGCATCATACATTTAAATGGCACCAGCCAGTTTCTGGGAACAGCGAAGACCAAAACTATCGGCAGCCCATTCTACTCCAACCCGAGCTCGCTCCAGCAATCCTCGCGCGCTAAGGCGGGACCCAGCCGTTCGCACCTGTGGAGCAGAGAGAAAGAGAAAAAAAAAAAAAGCAGGCGGAAGTGAGGCCGTGCGCATGCGCTCAAAAGAGGCACTTTGGCGGGGTAAGGTTCTTTTCGCATGTGACTCCCAGGAGCGGTTTTGTAGGTAACGGGTCCTTTACGTGGTTTCGAGAGTTTCGCTTCTCGTCCTTTCTCTCTCCCGCTCTGATACCGGGTGGTGTTTTCCAAAGGGCAGGGCCGCCATTTATTAATTTCCAGGGCTCTCTGAGATTTATTTATTTTTCTCTCGCCGAGTACTTCCCCATTGCTCCCGCGTTAAGAGGATAAAGCTTTTTATTTATTTTATCTTTTGTGAAGTTAAGGCATACATGTCGGTGTCGGGTCTGTAAAATAAGTAGGCTGTAAAATAGCATAGGGTGTATTTCTGTAGGAGGAGGTAAAGGCGCATTACAACATATTTATTTGGACTCTACGGTTCTATAAGGTTGAAAAACTTGGAAAAATATCGGCGCTAAAAACATTTAAAGATTACAATTGGCAAGAAGACGTTTTACCTTCAAGCTCTCTTCCGAAGCTCTAATAAAAGGCCTTATGGCTAATATAGATTAGCCAGCAATGCTGGAACCTTCTACCAATTATACTGGCTAATCTTTTCTTCTGTTCAATACAATTTGCAAGATGGGTACTGGTTACCTACTGCATTCACCTGACAAACAAATTAATTAAAAATCAGCTCGTGGTGATGTACGAAAGAGGAACACGGTGGCTCTCTGACAATAAATGAATAAATAAATAAATTAGCTCACGGTGATGTACAAAAGGGGAACACGATGAATCCCAGTCTTGTCCCGCCTCTCTTTTGTTACTTGTTTGCTTATTAGGCTTCTAACCCCCTTTTTCTCCAAGAGCGCCAAGCGGCGTGCGAACCATTCACTCCCTTTTCTCTTCACAATAACCACCCTGCAACAACAGCTTCCCGTACGAGCGGCATCTTTCCTTAAGGAGCCTGGTTTCAGAGTGACTTAGCAATGGTCCTCTTTCTCTTGATATATTCAGACCAGTGATATCTCACATAACCGTGACAGTCAGGGTTTCATGTCTTCAGGACCAGCAATTTATCTACTTCTGTAATATTCTCTACCTCCTTTCACCCTGGCTCTCAAAATTTCAAATGGAAACCGTGCATAGTTGCAGCATCCTTAACATCTGGCCTATGTGTGTCATTGGATTTCCTGTTTTTCTTCTTCCTGCCTTCCATCTTTTCCTTCTACTGCTTGTATGAGTTGAAGAGTACAGGTAGTCCTCGACTTAACAACAGTTCATTTAGTGACCAAAGTTAGAACGGCACTGAAAAATGTGACTTGTGACTGTTTTTCACAGTTACAACCTTTGCAACATCTCCCATGGTCACGTGATCAAAATTTAGATGCTTGGCAACTGGTTCTTATTTATGACAATTGCTGGGTCCCAAGGTGTTGTGATCCCCCTTTTGTGAACTTCTGACAAGCAAAGTCAGTGGGGAAGCCAGATTCACTTAACAACCAGATTACTAACTTATCAACTGCAGTGATTCACTTAACGGAGGCAAGAAAGGTCGTCAAGTGGGGCAAAACTCATTAACAAATGTCTCATTTAACAGAGTTTGGACTCAATTGTCGTAAGTTGAGGACTACCTGTAGTTAAATTTGATTCTTATCTAAAGAGCTATTCTGATAGTAAATTTTCTGGTCTTTCTCCAAGTTCAGTTCTCTGAGCTGGTGTAATCAATGTTGGGAGATCTATTATTTAGGTTATTTGTCAGATAGTACCTCTGTTCAAGTGGCTTTATAATTTAGCTTTTTGCTTACTGGGAAGGTTATTTTAGGAGCTGTAGACATCTTTCCCAGTTTTATCCAGGAAATATTGTGTCTATTTTATCTGTATTATCACTTGGAAAGCAGGTTACTATCATTTTTTTTTTAATTTTTTTTTAGTTTTATTACATTTAAAAACATACACAACATACAAACATATATTACAATCATTAATTATTACAATTTGAGGATCGGTTAATCAAAGTTGATATATATACTATTTATGTATCCACCTAATACATATAAATATTTATATTCACTACTCTTCAATATATACACATTTACTTTCTGCTCCTAGTTGATATATTAATATTTACATCTCTTACACATTCTTCTCCTTGTTCTTTAACCATTCATACAGTCTGTTCCATGTTATATAATATTCAGAATCTTCTTTATCTTGTAGCTCTTTAGTCATTTTGTCCATCTATAATTTTTTTTGACTTCGATGATAAGAATTATAGCAGATATCCTGTAATTGTTTCAAATGCTCTTAGGGCAAGCTGACATACATACTTTGCTCTAAAGCAGGGCTGTCAAACTCCCGGCCCACAGGCCAGATGTGTCACGTGCTGGCCACGCCTGGTTTAGCTAAGGAAAAAGTCCTGACACATCACGTGACGCCGTTGTGACGATGTGAGTTTGACACCTGCTCTAAAGGGTTATTATTGATTTGATTTTTTATAAAGATTAATAAGATTATACTTTATAAATGCTAAAATATTTAAACGAGCAAGAACATATGAATAGTGCTGTGCAGTCTTTAAAGTTTTAGATTTATTAATTACGGCAAGTAATTGCAAGTTTATATTGAAATGCTAATTTTTTCATCAAGTACAGTATTTTATATATTTTGAATAATGGCAAGACTTGGAAAAAATATTTTTGCCTATAGTTATGTAAAACTAAAGAAACTTTAGGAAAATACATGTGATTAACATTTTATTCCTGGAAGAGGAAAATGTATTCCCCTATTCAAACTACCCAATCATATGAATAAGTAAGGTCACCCTATTGAAATTTTAGACTTTCAGCTTTTTTCAACATACAGTTATCTCCATTTCAACAATATTGATAAACGAGATAGACTATAACAAATATGTACCCTTTACATTTGATAGTCTGTTGTATAACTTAAATCTAAATGCAATTTTTACATGTGAAAAACAAGTACATTCCTACATTTATCACTATCTCAACTACCTAAAATTAGAATCAAGTACATCAGATCAGGTGTAAATGATTAGAACGTAATTAGGATGTGGGTGAGACTTATCTTATTTAAACCTCAGACATTCTATTTATTTTCTATTTTTACAAATAACTCAAGGCGGCAAACATATCCAACACACCTTCCCCCTCCTATTTTTCCCACAACAACAACCCTGTGAGGTGAGTTGGGCTGAGAGAGAGTGACTGGCCCAAGGTCACCCAGCTGGCTTTCATGGCTAAGGCAGAACTTGAATTTCTAGTTTCCAGCTCAGCGCCTTAAGCATTTACTCTTTATTGTTGAAGTGTGTATGGAATCACCTTGCTTAGATCAAAATAATTCCCTGAGGCATTCGGAAAGAAGGTTATAGATGCCTAATTAGTCTAGAAAGGGATGTTAAAAGATCACCAAACAATTGGGCATAAATCATTTCATGTCTGGAAGGTCATCTACAAATACAGAAAACTTCAGACAACTGCCAACTTGTCCATGCCAGGCCGTCCCAGCAAGTTCAGTCCCATATCAGAAAGCAAAATGCTGAAAGTCTCTTAGGATCACAGACCTTTATCATATGATTTACAGGTGGTTCTCACCACTATTAATGCTGCACAAATTAATTCTACATGGGGGGTGTACCAGGAGGAAGTATTTGCCCTCCAGGAAGAACAGGGCAAGACTTAAGTTTGGTTGTAAACACCTAGACAGAGACCAGGATTTCTTCAACAATATACTCTGGAAAGTTGAGGCAAAGATATTCTTCTGCCAGAGAATCAGAAGACATTTTTGATGAACGTCAAAGACTCCATTTCACCTGAAGAACCTGATGCCAGCTGCAAAGCATGGTAGTGGAAATGTTATGGTTTGGGCCCAGTTTGCTACCTCGGAGCCTGGGCAGCTCAGTATCATAGAATCCACTTTGAATTCTTCGTTGTACCAGAGGGTGCTTGAGGATAGTGTGAGACCATCTGTCAGAAAATTGAACTGAAAGTGGACCTTGCAACATGACAATGACCCTAAGCTTTCCAGTAAATCCATTAAAGGATGGTTGGGGGAAAAAAAGGCTTTTGGAATGGCCAAAACAAACCCCAGATCTAAATACCATCAAGGTGTTGTGGGGTGATTTAAAAACAGGCTGTGCATGCAAGAAACCTCTCAAAACATTGCACAGCTGAAAAAATTCTTCATGGGGAAGTGGAAAAAGAGACTGGTAGACAGTTATAAGAAATGCCTATTGAGGTTTCTGTCAAAGGGGGCAAAACCAGGTATTAGAGTCAAGGGACTGCTTGCTTTTTCCACAGAAGGGAATTGCATATCTTTTAGTTTTTTGTTGAATAAATAATTGCAAAGTCAATTTTTACTCAGTTACTTATCTTTAATGACGATAAAATGCTAATAGGTCCACATTTTGGGGAAAAAAAGAAAGAAAAAACCTTTACATGGACATACTTATATTTTTCACATGACTGCTGTTTTATGAAAAGGATCTATTAATACAGCCCATTCTTGTTATTCATAGAAATTCTCTAAAATCGCTGTGAACATTGAATTAGCAAATACTGAAGCAATGCTACTAGGAAAAATATAGGATAATTTTTTAAATGGCATGAGAACTGAAACAAGGTGTGTGTGCAAATATGAGAAACTGGTAACCAAGCTTTAATAATGGTGCAAATTGGGCCCCAGTCCAGAATGTCATGAGAAAGTGAAGTGAACCACAACTCTGTCAGTAGAGCATACATCAGAAAGAAGCCACTTGTCAATTGCTGTTGTAGTCATGTTTTAAAGAGCTCACTGTAGCATCTTTGAAGTAAAAGGACTATATTGAAATGTATTGAGAGCTGATAGACAAATATTCTGCATCATCTGTCTATTGTCTTCTCACTAGTTAAACAGTTCAACAGTCAGTTTGTTTCAGTTTAGTGTTTTCTTTTTTGCATACAGTATAACTCATCCTGGTTGTGCTGAAAACGAGGTAGAAATTCAAACAAAATTAAGTTTTGTGAGTTCTTTTGAAAACTCCAAGTGATCTTTTTGTGCCTTATTTTTTGTATTTATGTGAATAACAGTAACAATGATAACTTAAGAAATGACTTATTTCTGTCTTGAGCCTTGTACCCTTTCCGACTTTGTTGATGTTCTCAATCCAGAGATCATTTTGTTTTATCCAAAATGTTGTGCTACCCAAATAGTACCGTACTTCTGGGTATAATCCATAATATTCCAGTATCGATAATTTCAACATCTTGTTGGAATCTAGAAGGTACCAAAAAGTAATTAAGGGACCACTTATTGCTGGCTGTGCGCTAGGGGACAATACTGCCTTATTCTTTCCCCTGGTGTATACTTCCCTCTTTATTGTTATGGTTTGTTGCACGGTCAGCCAGTTGTTTAGACTGGATTTAGCATTTTTATCCACCTATCAAGTCCTTCCCAAGGATCTGGGATAGATGTTGTTTGGTGGTGTTAAAGGTATCATCATATGATGAAAGCTCTTCCAACTAAAACTGGCTTTTGCAATTGACTGATGGTGATTTTGCCAATGCTGATGGTGTTCAAGTGGTGCCCCAGATGTTTTTTGGGATTGAATCCAAAGCACCTATCATTACTGGTTCTATCTTTTGCCACAGTTGTCCTACTTCTATTTGCAGATCTTTGTATTTTATAATTTTCTCTTTTATTCTGTGTCTCCAAATACTGCCACTACCTACTGTTCAGACTTTTGTTAAGTCTGGGGTGTTATGTAGCAGGTGCTTGTCTGTTTGAATTATAAAATCTTGAGCACTTTAACTTCTAGATTTTCTATTGTGTCTATTTTGTGGTGTCACCAGTTATTGCTTGCAGGCAAATGGTATTTTTTGTGGATGTTCCAATGCACCATCGTTGCTACTTTATCATGCCATCGTTTGCAGTCTGTGTTATTATTTTGTAATGGTTGAAATCTTAAGTGATCTGCAAATCTCACAGGTTTTTGGCATTCTTAACACGCTCAAGACTTAAAATGGGAATACAAAAATCTTACAGGATTTGGCACTTTTCCACAAATTGAACCATTTTATCTGTAAGAATTAAGGATATTTAATGAAGCAGAAACACTGAGTTATGGCCCATAGGTACCAGTTTGCCAGATTTTTACATAAATAGCAGTCTGCAGTTTTCAAAGATGATACAGTCTACATAAAGGAAATGATAATAAATTATTTTACAAAACTAGGGAGCATGTTTCTGGCTGTAATCTTTTTTCAATCATTTTTTTTTTTCAAAACAGCAAAAGATTGTAGGGAAGGAAATTTGTTCTTAGAATTTACATAGCAGAAACCTTTTCACAGTTTTCAATAGTTCAGGTAGGTGCCCATTTAGAAAGTATAAGAGATATGTGTAATAGTTAGCATTTGCTGGATTATTTGAAGTTACTCATAAATTCTGTGTTATTGCCTCCCACCCAGCTTTTCTGACAACTATTATATGAGTAACAGCTGTATGAACCATAAAAAGTATTAATTGAAATAATTTTCATTATATCCTGGTTTCTACTGTTTAGAAGACTGTGAGTCCTAACAGCAGAGTTACCATAGTTTTCGGCAGGCTTCTATCAGTTTCCAAACAATGAATACAGAAGACAGCTATGGTAAGATAAATTTAATTAATAAAAATAGCAGCTAAATGTGGACTATATGTACATGAATAAATACTTTGTGTTTTTACTCTTTAATCTTAGTTGCCACCTGGGGTCTTAATAATCACCTCTGGGCAATTTGGGAAATTAAGGGAAAAAGAGGACATGTTACATATTCCAGAGGAGGGAGGAATCAAAGTAACTAAAATTGGGTGACATAAAGGCTCACACATTGTGGTTGGTCTTGCAGTCAAATGTTTACATTGAGCAGAGTTTACAGATTACAGATTAATAGAGTTGGAAGGGACCTTGTAGGTCATCTAGTCCAACCCCCCGCTCAAGCAGGAGTCCCTACACCATTTCAGACAAATGGCAGTCCAATCTCCTCTTGAAAGTCTCAAGTGTTGGAGCTCTCACAACCTCCGTAGGCAAGTTGTTCCACTGGTTGATCACTCTCACTGTCAGAAATTTTCTCCTTATTTCCAGATTGAATCTCTCCTTGGTCAGTTTCCATCCATTATTCCTTGTCTGGCCTTCTGGTGCCTTGGAAAACAGCCTGACTCCCTCTGGTAGCCCCTCAAGTATTGGAACACTGCTAGTTCTGTCTTTCCTACTAGAAAAGAACAAAGGGAAAATGTTTTATCCCTGACCTTGTGCAGTTCTAAAACGCAGCACAATTCCCTGTTCCGTTGTCATTGGTTGAGAATAGGGTTAGAGTGTACAACTCTACTAGTATTACTGTTCATCTTCGTTGTATTGCATCTCTGTAGTGTTGACAGCTTTTCAGAAGTACAGTAATCTCCCAGCTCTGTTGGACCTGGTTGAGCAGTCTGGAATCATCTCTGTAGGTCACTGAGCTACTGAGTCCCATCAAACACCTCTGCAATTGCAGCTCAGTTGGTCCTCGACTTACAACCATTTGTTTAGTGTCCTTGCGAAGTGGCACCAAGAAAAGTAATTTAGGACCAGTTTTCACACTTATGACTGTTACAGCATCCTGATGGTAACCCGATCAAAATTCAGGCACTTGGCAACTGGCATGTATTTGACTGTTGCACTGTCCCAGGGCCATTGGCTTCTGACAGGCAAAGTCAATGGGGGAAACTGGATTCGGTTAACCACGGCATGATTCACTTAACAACGGCAGTGATTCGCTTAACTCTGGCAAAAGTTGTAAAAGGGGGCGCAACTCATTTAACAACTGTCTTGCTTTAGCAATGGAAATTTTGGGCTCAGTTGTAGTTTCTAAGTCGAGGACTATCTCTAATGAGTCTAACATCCTGTCCAACTTAAAGCTTAAAAGAAAAGCTGCTTTCCATTTCTAAGGTATCCTGAGCACTCGAAAGTCCAGGGAAATTGTACATTTGTGAGTTCCACTTATAAACTTCACATTGGGGGAAGTGCTAGAGCTCAATTGTATCTGATTTGCTTAAACATGCTGCAAGCTATAGAAATGGTTTGTCCTCCCATAGAATCCAATCTCAGAGTCAGGAGAATGTCATATTCAGGCCTTCTTTCTACAACACATTTCATTACATGAAGACAATCTAATGTACTGTGTGAACTCACTAACCCAGCCAGTAAGTGAGAGGGTGGTTATCAATTCAGTTTGCTCCCAAATAACTCTGGGATGATACTATCTCACTAAGGCAGCCATTTCATATATATGGAATAAAAGAGTTAATAAAGGGTCATCCTTCCCAGCCAGCATTTGAAATCCATGAGGGCTTACGACGGGGCTTGTAGGTAGTCTCTTCCTCTCTACACCCATAGTTGCCATCTGGGAGTTTGGAAGAAAAAGATTAGTCCCAACCAGGGGTGGGTTCTAACTTACCTCGCTGCCAGTTCACTTCCTCCCGTGCCACGTGGGCGCGCCTCGCGCACATGCGCAGTGCAAAAAAATAAAAAAAAATCCAAAAAAAAAGCCAAAAACAAGATGGCAACGCATGCGCAGTACCAGAAACTCGGCTTCTGCGCATGCGCAGAAGAAAAAAAAATTTAAAAAAAATATGGCGGCACCCACGGACCGGCACCGACTGAACCGGATCTGTGACATCATTGTGATGTCACCAGCGGGTCACTACCGGTTTGGGCGAACTGGGAGGAACCCACCTCTGGTCCCAACCCTAATCAGGGCACTGCAGGTTTTTAGACCTTTTTTCCTTGCTGACAGTAGAAAACCAGCCTCCTTTATGGCAAGTAGGACTTTGAAAATGTGAATTTTCAATTTTGCCAAGATACTGAAAAATGTGTATTTCCAGTGAATGGGGTAAGTCAGTTGCCAGAAGAATGACTAGGCTGATTTAGTTAGTTTACTAGTAATAAGCATATGATAGGAATTGAATTCCTTTGTTTGAAAGTATCTAGTGCTTTCAGCTGTTGATCACATCTCTTAAAACATGGTGGTTAAACTCGCCGCATCATGTTGCCATCACATGACGTATCACAACGTTTTTTCCCTTCGCGGAGCTGGGGTGGGCGTGGCCTGTGTGACACATCCGGCCTGCGGACTGCCAGTTTGACAACCCTGTCTTAAAAACTTATCAAGTAGACATGATTTTGCTGCATTTGGGACGGCGAACTGTTGAATTGTTTCTAAATGGAGCATAAGTATACTGAATTGTACTTTAGTTGTACAATCCAAAAACATCTCACATATGCTATTTTGTTAAATGTAATCTTTTACACTGATGGAAGAAAAAAAAATTCACATAGCATCTCATTGGAAATACCCATATTGAAGAAAACAAAAAAGAATGAGAACAGTCTGCTAGCAAAGATTCAGGGTTTTTTATAGATCACTTGAGATTTTAATAATATTATCTTCAGATTTTTTTCCCCCTGTAGCTGTGTGTTGTTGTGGTCTCTGAATTGAAAGCAGAAAGGTGTAGCCTAACACAATGACGGCCCCCTCTTGGCTCAGACGAATGCCACTTATCTTATAAGGCCAGTGGGGACCGTGAGCAGCACCTCTTCAATTTTCTTGAATAACTCTTTTAATTGGACTGTCTAATTGAGTAGCTTCAGGGATACAGATTTTCGGCAGCTTTCTCTTCATTTCATAAATGTGCTCATTAACATCTGCCGCATTGTCTTGCACTACTGACTACATTTCTTTGTTTAGTACCCTAATCGCCTAAACCTTCTGAGTGAATTTAATTAGCCAGCAAACTTGAAGTAATTTTGTGGTTATGGAATACTAAGAACTGATAGCTTTTCTTACCTATCTGATTAATTCCAATGCTTTGGTGTGTTTTTGCATTGCATTTAGAAGAGTGGGATACTCATTAGACCTTCAATGTTCTTTTCTAATAGATGCTTTGGATCCTGAAAAACTAATTCAGTGCCCCTATGACAAAAGTCACCAAATCAGGGCTTGTAGGTTCCCCTACCACCTTGTCAAGTGTCGTAAGGTAAGCTGTGGAAATCTTTTGTTTAAATGTAGTTGACAATGCAGAGTATACAGAATATTTGCCTACCTGCTTATTTCCCAAATGATACATTTACTTGTTTTTTGGACAAGTCGGTGTTACTGCTCTTCCCAGTTTCTTCAGGGTATGTTTTAGTCTTAATCTCCTTTATTCCATTCCCTCTATTTCAAAATGTGGTCCCAGTGTTCCTTTTTTCATCATTTGCAAATGATAGAGAAAAACTGGCTATCTTCATTGGGTATTGAGCGGTACCAAATTTGAAATGACATTTTTGGTCTTGTAAATATGATTTTAGCATGAATCATTTTCCAGATAATGAAAAAGATCTGACCTGTTCATTACATTTCCAGCAGTTTTTAGAGAATTAGTAAGCCATTTTAGCAATTAAGACAAGTAATATACCAACAATAGGAAAGTAGTGTACTGAGTAACTCAAATCAGGAATAGCCAACACACCTAAATGATAGGCTCAAGAACTAGATGGATTTTGACAGACTTGAACACTGGGCCCTATTCTAACAAAATGAAATTCAACGTAGAGAAAAGTAAAGTCTTACACTTAGGTACCCTGTTTCCCCCAAAATAAGACATCCCCTGATAATAAGCCCAATCGGGCTTTTGAGTGCATGGCAATAAGGCCAAGTGCTTATTTCAGGGTTCAAAAAAATATAAGACAGGGTCTTATTTTCGGGGAAACACGGGTAAGAAAAGCCAAAAGTAAACATACAGATTAGGTGAAACCTGGCTTAATAGCGGTAACTCTGAGAAGAATATTGGAATCCTAGTGGACAATCAATTAAATATGAGCCAACTCTGTTATTCTCTAATCAGGGAAATAGTCAATGGCTTGCTAGGAGAGGGGAATGTTGCCAGCTGCTGTGAAAGAGATGATAGTTTAGCCCAGGGGTGTCAAACCCGCGGCGTCACATGACGTATCGGGACTTTTTCCCCCTTCGCTAATCTGGGCGGGGGCAGGGCCAGCACGTGACGCATCCGGGCCGCGAGTTTGGCACCCCTGGTTTAGCCTCTTGGATCCGACAGATTTAGACAGAGCTTGCTCAGTCTCCTTCCTTTTTAGAAAGCTTGTCAAGAAAATGATGAGGTGGAAGCAGTTACACTAACTCAATCCATAGTGCCCAGTTAGCTTGATAAATACATAGATGCAATAATATAAAATAACATAGTGAAAACACTTGGCTGAAATATTGCAATGCACTCTGTATGGAACTACCTTTGAAAACTGTTCAGAACCTGTGCCTGGTACAACCTGTTTGCCAATGCATGAAAGCATTCTGAATTATATAGCATTGGTATTGTGGTCACTGCTTTGGTCACCAGAGTCCTACATGCTTTGACACTTAGGTATTATAGGACCAGTTAATTCAAGGGTAGTTGCCCCATTCAGTGAGGGCTTCCCATCAGGGATAGTGAGTATCTTCCCATGTTAGGGGAAAGCTGGTTAGAAAAAAATGTTTCTTAATTTGTGCACCATCTCTATTTAACAGCTTAACTCTTAGAACTTCAGATATCCCTACTGCTTGCGTTTAGAAAGACGGAAGAGTTCCAAAGAACATTCTCCTGTGCGCTGCAACGGAAGAGTCCAAGCTGGGTTAAACTTTAGTCGGTTGCTAAGGGATTGAGTTATTTTTAGAAGAAGAAGCACGCCCTCTTTGCCACGCTGGCTCCTAGCCCGCCAGTTTCAAAACTCAGTCGGCAAAGGGACATGCTTCTTTCTCTGCTCTTAGCTAAACGACTAGTTTTTGACCTTTCTTCTTCAGCTTGGACTCTTCCCTGCTGTTTATTCGCACGTTCTGCCTGCGGTTGTGCTGGTTCGTTCGGCAAGCTGACAAGAACCGCCTCCGCCTCACAGCTGAGGCTGCCGGAGTCCCTGTCCTTCGGGGCTATACTCCCGAGGAAGCAGCGTGGGCCGTTTTCAGAGTTCCTGCCCCCCGGGGCTGGCTCTGCTTCTCTGAGGCCTTTGGGAGTCCCTGCCCCCCGGGGCTATACTCCGTTCTTTGCAGCCGTGCTCTGATGCCTCCTGGAGCGAGCGGATTGTCTTCGGCATTATCGGGCTAGTTTTCTACCCCTCGCAGCACTTTCAAGCCTCTCTAACCCTCCCGCGCTGGCTAGCAGCCATTCTATTGGCTGTCCTTCGTTGCTGGGCAGATCTGCATTCCGGCGGCCATTTTGTAGGCGTTCTGCTGGGCCAGCTGCTACGCGGTTTTTCGGAGGCCGTTTGTAACGGCCGTGAGGGTTCCGGTCGCCATTTTGAGGGCGAATTCCTACCGAGTGTGCGAGAGAGAGCTCTGTGCGATCTGTTGTTGCTGCTGCTGCTGCTACTGTCGTTGCTTCTGCTGCTGCTGCTCTTTTGCCTCTGCTCCCTGGAGCAAACATTTTGGACGGGCTGAGGCTGGGGTGAGTGCTAGCCCGGGGACCTGTTGGCTGTGACATCTGCCTCCCCCAGCTTCTATTCAAGGGTCACTGCCTCAGGGCATTACCCTTGTTCCTGCTGCCAATTCCTTACTCTTTGGCCTGTTGTGCACCATGTCAGGCAACGCTGATAAGCCTGCTGGGGGCGAGCCTTCTACATCTGCCCCCCCCCAAGAAAGCCTCTTCGAAGAGCCATTCCTCCTCTAAGGAGAAGTCCAAGGCCCCTCCTTCGTCATCTTCTGTAGCGGCCCTCAAGGACGCTGAGCGGAGGCTCCGGGCATTGGAAAAAGAATTTGAGAAGGTCCAGAAGTGCGCGGCCTTAACCTTTCCACCCCAGCCGCCTCTGCCTTTGCAGCTCCTTTCACCGCGGCAGGGGCCACCTGCACTTCCTGAGATCCATACCCAAGCGGCCACCGGTACCGCGACGGCTACGGATTGGTCCCCTGATCGCCATTCCTTGACCCAGGGTGCCCAGGATGAGGCAGTACCGTTGCGAGGGCTGCAGAACCAGGAAGATGTTCTCGATCCAGGGACCACGCCTTCGGTTTCTAGACAACCTGCCGAGGCCACCTTTATGCCCACTGCTGCGGGGCTCCGTTCGGGGGCAGATGCCTGGCAACTTCTTCCACCTGAGTTGCAGGACATGATAGCCAATGCTTTTTCGCAAGGCATTGCCACTGGCCTCCAGCAGCGGTCCCCTTATCCAGTGCCCCCTCTGCCCTTACAGGGCGTTTGGTCGGCAAGGGGCGACGCTTGTTCTGGCCGCTCTTCTGAGCGGGGCGACGCTTCTCTTCAGGGTGACGGCAGTGGGCTAGAGGACAACTTGTCAGACGATGAGGGCCTCCTCCCTGACCAGCCGGTCTTCACTGGACTTTTCAAGCCGGCCCTGTTTAAGACCTTGCTTTATAAGGCCAAGCTCACTGCTAACTTGGGAGGTGCCGCCAAGCCCACAGATCCTCCCGTGGGCATTGACCCGGCTGAGGGGTTGTTTTCAGAACCCCAACAGGAGGCGGACTTTATTCCTTCTTCGAAGCTGTTCGTGGATACCATCAAGCGTGGAACCATCCTTCTGCCGCTCCTGGCCCATCCACGATGGAACGCAGGTTCTATAGCTTCGGCCCGGAGGTGGAGGAGCTTCTACAGCTTCCTAGTGTGGATGCTCCAGTCGCCAGCTTGGTGTCCTCAGCTATGTTTCCTTCTGAGGTGTCTGAGGGCCTCAGACCAGATAACCGGAAGGCGGAGTTGTTGCTCAGGAAATCCCACCAGGCGGCTGCTTGGTCTCTGAGAGCCGCTACGGCTGCATCTTTCTTCAACCGCACTTCCATCATGTGGCTTAGAGAGATGCAGTCTCGGTTGGAGGCGGAGGACTCCAGGCTCCGCCAGGACTTGAACAAGTTAGTGGCTGCGGCTGAATTCTCGGCGAACGCCACCTTAAATTCAGCCAAATTTGCCTCTCGCGCCATGGCGGCGAGTGTCTCTTCTCGCCGCATGATCTGGCTCTGGAACTGGCAGGCGGATGCCCATTCTAAATGGCGCCTGGCAGCAGCCCCCTTTTCGGGCGACCGCTTGTTCGGCGATTCCCTAGACTCCATTTTGGTGGAGGACCGGGATAAGCGCAAGGTCCTGCCCAGATCCAATCGACGGGCAGACAGGTGCTCCGCGCCTTACTTCAGACGGCAGCCCTTTTGGCCTGGGCCTTCCTTTGGGGACCCCCCACCCCAGCGGTCGTACTACCAAGGGGGAGACAGACAACAGTCGGCACCTAGGGACAGGAGTCGCCAATTCCCCCAGAACAGACGCCCCTTCCGTGGATCTGGGGCTCGGGGGTTCAGGCGATCTAAATGACTCCGCCGGAGTTCTTCCCATCAGCGGCAGGCTTCAACTTTTTGCCACCCAGTGGGAGCTGACGTCCTCAGACGCTTGGGCCGTGCAGACCATCAGATTTGGCCTTATGTTGGAGTTTGTCTCCAGACCACCCTGCTGCTTCATCAGGTGTACCGTCTCCCCCGACTCTTCGAAACGGGCATTAATGGCAGAGGCAATCAGCCACCTACTCAGCATAGCTGCCATAGAGCGAGTGCCCCCGGTCGGGCTTTTACTCGATCCTCTTCCTCGTACCCAAGAGCTCCGGGGGCTGGCGGGCTATTCTAAATTTGAAGCGGCTCAATTTATTCATCCTGTACAGGCGCTTCAAGATGCAAACTCTGAAGTCAATCTTGGGGTGCATCAGACACCGCGACTGGCTGACCTCCATCGACCTCCAGGAGGCTTACCTCCATGTACCGGTCCATCCGTCGCAGCGCCAGTTCCTCAGGTTTTGTTTCACCGGAGCCCATTTCCAATACTGGGCTCTCCCGTTCGGCCTCTCGTCAGCCCCACGGACTTTCACGAAGCTGCTGGATGTTGTGGCGGCACATGTACGGGCACGGCCGTTACGTCTCCAATGCTATTTGGACGACATCGTTATCCAATCGCCGTTGGATAACGATGCGGGCGCGGGAGGATCTCCTTCTCACTATCCGGACATTGCAGGCTCACGGGTTCTCGGTGAACGTTGCGAAGAGTCACCTCGAACCTACGACATCGCTGTTACATCTTGGGGCCATCATCAATACAGAAACGTGCGAGGTTTTCCTCTCGCCGGACCGTCGGGAGAGTATCGTCTTGCTCGTGGCTTACGTTTGTCAACAGCGGTGCGTGCCTTTGTCTCTGCTTTCGCAACTGCTGGGCAAATTCATCTCCTGCATAGATGTCGTTCCGTGGGCGCGTTTACACGCTCGGACTCTTCAGTGGTACCTCCTGCCGTTCCAACGGGCCCGGACCAGCCATTCCAACCCGCTG
>QLTV01002416.1:872444-885974 GCA_003457575.1 Thermophis baileyi | reverse complement strand
GGAGCGTAGGGGGTCAATGCGCTCCGCAGTCCCTGGCCACCGGGACTTTTGTACGCTTTCCCTCCCCTGCCATTAATTCCGCAGGTGATTCGGAAGCTGATCGCAGAGAGAGCGGACTTGCTGTTGCTCGCTCCCCATTGGCCTCGTCGCCCCTGGTTTGCGGATCTGGTGGAACTCTCGGTGGCTCGCCCGTGGCGAATCCCCGACTCCCGGATCTCCCTCAGCCAGGGGGCTCTTCTCCATCCGGAGCCCCAGTGGTTCCATCTGACCGTCTGGCACTTGAGGGGGACCTCTTGAGATGGGACAACCTGCCGGAGCATGTCATCTTCACTATCCAAGCTGTGCGTCATTACAACGCCACATGGGCTGCCTATCAGTCCTTCTGTATCCAGTCCTGTCTGGATCCTTTGTCGCCTTCGATCCCGCAGGTTTTGACTTTCTTGCAAGCGGGTCTCGCAAAGGGTTTGGCTCCCAACACTCTGCACCGCCAGGTGGCGGCCTTGTCTACCGTTCTTCGTCTCGACAATCTGAGTTCTCTCTTTTATCATCCTAGCGTCCGCAGTTTCCTGAAGGGGGCAGCCAATTTGCGTCCTCCCGCCGTACATCGGTATCCGTCTTGGGACCTCTCAATCGTCCTACAGGCTCTCACGGCTCCTCCCTTTGAACCGATTCGCTCTATCTCACTGAGGTTCCTGTCGTTAAAGACAGCCTTTCTGGTAGCCATCACTTCGGCCAGGCGGGTTTCCGAGATGGCGGCACTTTCAGTGAGGGAGGACTTGTGCCACTTCCATCCGGACCGGGTCGTCCTACGCCTGGATCCCACGTTCCTCCCGAAGGTCAACTCCTGGTTCCACCGGGCCCAGGAGGTGGTCTTACCGGATTTTTGTCCCGACCCACGCCATCCGTCGGAACGTCTTTGGCACAGATTGGACGTGAGGAGGGCGCTACGGATTTATATACGCCGGACGGCTGCGTTCCGGAAATCAGAGGCCTTGTTTGTGGCCTTTACGCCGGCTTCCATGGGCCGTAAGGTCACATCCCAGACTCTTGCCCGTTGGATCAAGGCATGCATTGCCCGAGCCTACAAGGGTAGGTCTCGTCCGGTTCCGGCAGGGATTACGGCCCATTCGACCTGTAGCGCGGCTACCTCCGCGGCCTGGGCCACGCAGGCGTCGATTGAGGACATTTGTAAGGCAGCCACGTGGGCCACGCCTTCGTCCTTCATCAGGAACTATAAGCTGGACTCGTTTGCCTCTGCCGAGGCGGCTTTCGGCCGGAGGGTCCTCCAGAGGGTCTGCACGCCATCTGCTCCCCTGGATCGTTCCCACGAGACTTAAGCTTGGGTATATCCCAGCTTGGACTCTCCCGTTGCAGCGCACAGGAGAAGGGGCGTTGGCTTACCTGAACGGTCTTCTCTGTGCGCTGCAGGGAGAGTCCAAACCCACCCTGGGGCGTACATTCCAGGGTCGCCATGGATTTGGTTTGCACGTCTTGCTGTTGGAGGCTTCCAAGTCTTCGTTTTGAAACTGGCGGGCTAGGAGCCAGCGTGGCAAAGAGGGCGTGCTTCTTCTTCTAAAAATAACTCAGTCCCTTAGCAACCGACTAAAGTTTAACCCAGCTTGGACTCTCCCTGCAGCGCACAGAGAAGACCGTTCAGGTAAGCCAACGCCCCTTCTTAATGTAGCTAGATATTTTATTCAATGTTACAGTATTATTATTGGATGAATTTATATAACTTGCCAAGAGTCCATATAGTTAGCAATATACAAATGTTGTAATATATCTGTATACCGGTATCTGTTGACTAAATCCTTTTCAATATAAAGTTAAGTAATTATAGCCCCATTTATGGTTCAATGAAGTCTTTAGGTTCATGGAAAATATCAGAGTAATTCTTAATGATATATAAAATTGTTCCAAGTAAACATGATTCTTATTGAAAATAAGGTGCTTCTCTAATTGAATACTTTTAATTTATATTCTTCAAATTGAAAACTAGGCCAGAAAAGAGATTAGGATAGGAATGTCCTATACGACAATGTATTTACTACTATAGCTTTTTTTTTTTTTTTTGTATGGGAGATGTTTCAATCATATGACGCCCACGCAGCTGCATACTTAAGTGGCATATATCAAAAATAGGTTCATCAATTTAGTGAGAATTAGGCCTTTTGGCTAAGATCAAGTGTAATTAGGCCATAGGCTTCTGTTGTGAGAAATCAGGAAAGGATGTAAAATAGTATATCTTCATTAAGAAAAATCTGTCTGTGCAGGTGCTGATTCAGTCATTTGTTTAATTTTGCTGCTCATATGAAAAATTTCGTAATATTCAGGAATTCAGATGTTATTCCAATACATAGCACCTAAATAAACAATCATACATCAGCTCTTGCAGCTTAGGCAGAATTTGCTTTATTTCAGAATATATTTGGAAGTTCCTTATTCCCCCTCCCAAATATGACATAAGCTACTCATTTATTGTTAGGTTGATACAATGTAAAATCCCTAGAACCAATGATTTTATTCACCTGTAAGAAGTTAGAGAAGAAGCTCTTATATAAACTTTAAAAATAGTAAATTTCCATTTTGGCTTTATTCCAGCTCAAAAAAACTCTAAACTTGTATCTTTCTCAGTGAATCTAAACATTTCAACATGTCACCTCAGCTTAGGCAGCATACTCCTCAATAATGAGCCAAATATTTGTTCTTTGAGGGATTTTTTTTTAATATATTTTTTTAAACTGAAGGTTCCTTGGGTTCCTGACTTCTGATGATATTTATACATAATTTATACTCCTGGGGATATGTTTTTACTTTCCCAAGAATATGATCAAATATTTTCCCCATGATTTGTGCAATGGCACACTATTAACGGTAATTCATTTGGGAAAAGGCTGAGGGGTTTTTCCTCATAAAATGGGTTGCAGTCCTTTCTTAGTACCAACAAGACAAATGACCCATCAGCAGCATTGAGACCACCAAGTTTTTACATGACAAAGGCTTGCCATTGCAAGCCAGAGTTTTGTTTGGAAGACTCTTAACTCACACATTTCTTGATAATCTCCAGAGATTAAGTTCCAAACAAGCAGTAATCAGTGGAGCAGAATAGTTTGTGTATTGTCTCATTGCCAGTCTCAACAATAGAAGACAGAATCTGAGTAGTTTGTCCTCAGCAATGTCCTTGAATTGTCACAGTATCCTCAGTTAACCTAACATGTTTAATCTTTATTCCTGTTTCCAAGGAAGATGCATTTTTAACCATACTTTACAAACTGGTCCCTTAACTGCAGACTCTTGCCTTCCAGTAAATTTACTTTCCTAAACTAATATAAAACGTATTAGCTTCTGAATATTTTGAATTTGATAAAACATTTCAAACTGGATTCAGCTTCTTTTTCTATTCCTTTCCCTGGAGCACCTGGCCTTCAATTTCTTCATCTAATTGAGATTTGGCATTATAATGCCTTTCCATGTTTACTTCATCAGAGCAACTCATTCAGTGCTAATGAGGCAAACTGGCTTGTCTTTCACCTCCCTGCAAAATAAATCAGTTATATAATTCTCTTTTATAATAAGGCCCTCAAAATGAAATGATAGAAACTCAAGTTGCCTCACTTCAAGAAAGACACTATCAATATGTTTCTATCACACAGCTACAAGTTTTTCCTATGCAAGCTTATCCAAAAGTCTTGTTGAAATCAGTGTTTCAGTTATCCTCAATACGTATCAGTGCTGAAATACTTAGGCTATGTATGTCTCCTCAGAAGGAAGGACAAATAACAGCCTGAAATGAAATGTAGTCAAGCTCATTTCTCTTCATAAATTACAAAGCCACACCTTTAATCTTATAACTAGATTATATTCATGCATTGTCCCAAAGGTGCTTTTTTCAAGGGGCAACTGGACTTCCTTGTTTTTCTTTGAAGATGTTTAGCTTCTCATGCAAGAAGCTGCTTCAGCTCTGACTGGATGGTGGGGAATGGAAGGATTTATATTCCTTGCAGACAGCTGGTCATTTGCACTGTTTTTAGAGAGTTGTTTTGAGGCCACCTGGAGGTTTATCTGTGTCATCAGGGTCACCTGAGTAGTGCAAATGGGTGTGGAGCCTTCTTGGAACTGCTAAAAGAACTGTGCAGATAGATGATGTTGTATCCCCCCCCCTCTGTTGAGAGAGGGAAGTTCACTTTTGACATAGATGGCCTCTTTGACCTCTTTTTCAAACCAGTGGTCCTCTATGTCCAAAATGTGGACTTTGCTGACTTCAAAAGAGTGGCCTTTGTCTTTTAAATGCAGATGGACTGCTGAATCTTGTCCTGAGGGGTTTGTTCTCCTATGTTGTGCCACTTCATAAACGCAAACCATCTAGTCAGAGCTGAAGAAGCTTCTTGGATGAGAAGCGAAATGTCTGCAAAGAAAAATAAGAAAATCCAGTTGCCTCTTGAAAAAAAGCACTTTTGGGACAACCATGACCTGGATGACTGAGAATCTCCATAGATATTCATGCATTGATTTAGATTTAATCATGTGCAAAAAGCAGTTGATAGAGGTGCTGTGGTAGTGGTAGTTCTGGACTTTAATGAAAAGGCTTTGGAAAATAATGGACTAAGGCAGGGGTCGGCAACCTTAAACACTCAGAGAGCCATTTGGACCTGTTTTCCACAGAAAAGAAAACACTGGGAGCCACAAAACTCTTCCCGTGCCTGACTATTTCCTGAGCAGCCACAAAACTAGCATATATAGTTGAATTAAAGATTCTGTTTTCTTCTGAAACTTTTCTTTTCTTGGATTTATCCATGGTTGGCCTACTGGGGGTCAAAAGCTTAATAAATTGCACATCGGTGGGTGTCGCACATTGGCAGTTGTGACGCATATTTTGAGTGACGGAGCCACAGCAGAGGGATGAAAGAGCCACATGTGGCTCCAGAGCTGCGGGTTGCTGACCCCTGGACTAAGGCATGGGGGAAAGTCCCAAAAAGTTCAAGAATACATGAGTCCTGCCAATCAAAAGTGACCTAACAGATCAAAGAGAGAAATATAAGGAGAATAATGGAACTAGTATGCCAAGTATGGTTGGCATACTAGTTCCATTATTCTGGTTTCAAATTATGATTTGGATGACCAGAAATATTTTCTGAATGTGACCACTATGTAGGGATTCGCACTTGTGCTAGCGATGGTGACAGTATGGAGAATCCAACAGGAGGTGGGTTTTGAGATATTTTCCCCTGTGTCCTGCCTTTCTTTAGAGTTATTTAAGAGAACATATTTGTGCACTTGTTTTACAGAGCCCAACTAAATAATGGCACCCAGCCATTATTTGTGGCAAATCTTGCAAAATAAAGCAAGATTGGATATGGTTAGTAGTTCGGCTGTAAACCAGACTAGGAAATTTAAAAAAAAAATCTGTGAAGAAGATGATGGCAAACCTTATTGATGCCAAATGGATGTTTCACAGAGAAATGAGGAACCTAGAGTACTTACTTTGTGTCACAGTTATATGTCACTGCTTGTTAAGATTTGAATTAAAATGCATTCATGTTGTTAAAACAATGTCCTGGTGACCTGTCAGTAAGGCTGCTGTGATTTTGTTATCTGTACTTATCTTTCTAGAACCATCCTGGGATTGTGGAACAGCTGGTCACTTGCCCATTTAATGCTCGTCATCAGGTGCCCAGGGACGAGATCAGCCAACACATATCAAGCTGTGATGACAAACGATGCATCGAGCAGGACATCGGTAAAAATAAATCTTTAGGAATTATTATTATTTATTAAATTTGTATGCCGCCCAACTCCCAAGGGACTGTTGACTGCTATAACAGTCCTTTACTTTGCTGTTAGAGTTTCAAAAATGGTTTGTTGAATAAGTTATCTTTTGCCTTCAAGAGGACTTTCAGCATCTGTTGTAGTTATTATAGACTGTGTGGTTCGCTGTTGAATGTGATTTGGAGTGGCATAGGTAAAATAGCTACTTTTTTTTAATGACCTAACAGGTCCTTTGAGTCCTTAGTTTCATAAATCAATGACTTTTTATTGTCAAACATTGTGATATAAATTGTGCATGTTATAATAAAAGGTAGTCGGGGTTAGGTTTTGGAAATAATTTTGGGTCACTGGCATCTCCTGTTCAGTGGAGTGAAGCAAGCGGGGACAAAAGCTATATATTACTTTCCCTTTTATGAAATAAGTGAATGTCATTGTGTTCTTAGTCCACAAATATATATAACAGAAATTGAACATTAGCATCATACTTGGAGGTTTATTGATTGATGTAATCATTTATAGACTGTCCATTGCTTAAATAACTCCAGATGATTTACCATGCTATACATAAAAAGTGATTAAAAATCATCAGAAAACTTACAGACAGTACAATCAGCACCCAAATGACCCATAGTATAAAATATTTTTAAGGACTTCTTAAAAACCAGGAAGTGTGAGGCATTTCTTACCTTAGGAAGTACCTGGGCATCTATTGAGAAGAGGCATTCTTGAGCTCCTAGCTAGCCCCTTCACTTTCTGTAGTGTGGGAATCAAGATTGCATGGAACGTATTGAGTCTGGACAGAATAGACCCTTCTGTAGGTACCAGGGTAACTTTTTCCCATCTGCTAGTTGGGCTGATACTGCAAGGAGAAAGCATTCTCTCAGTTAGCTCTTTGGATTGAAAAAAATAGCAACGTTTTAACCATTCAGATTGAAGTACTTTGGAAATCAAAATCTCATTAGATATTTACAACCTCTTCTCTAATATATGTATAAATGTGCCAGGATAAGTAAGTATGAAAGAACCGATATAGCTTGAATATCATTTGGCATAAACCTGAATACTTATCCCTTATTAACCCAATGTACTGTAAACCTGGGAGTAACTACTGTTCTGAGCCAGTGCAACAGTGATTCATAGTAACTGAGTACCAGATTGAAGCCTGTATTTAACAGAATATCATCACACTGGTTTAATTGCTGTCAAAAGGTTGGCATCGACATTAATTGCAGTTAAGATTGGCCAAGGAGCCCCTTGATCTGGATCTGAAATACTCATTCCATCATTTTAACTTAAACTGTATTGGTTATAATGTAGTTTACATCTTGAATTAAGGCAGGAGAAGGGGATTATTCTGAGAAAACAACATGTTCTTGCAGCTCGACTCCTGATTGTAAGTAAAAAAGTAAATTGGGATAAGAGAAATAAGAAGAACTAGCATTATATTTGCAGTTGGAGGGGAGTTGGATTTGAACTCTGTATTTCAGAGTTTTAGTTTGGAGTTTGAAAGAAAACACAGTGTTTTAGTTTCATGCTCTTAAGTGTTCATGCGTGGGAAGCATTGGGGACCCAAAATAAATTCCTGCGCCTTCATTTTCTACAGCCTCCAGGTAGATGTTATAGAAGATGTAGACCCTACTGAGTGCTACTATCACTCAAACCAATGGAAGAAATGATCAAGGGGATTTTTTTTCTTGCAATGTTTTAAAGAATGGCCTTCAGATATTGCCACCAAACCTAATAGCCATTAAGTCACATCATTTCTATAAACTGAAGCCATTTGTAGGCTACCCCTTAGGATGGGTTAGTATAGTGTAGCCAAATGTGATTCCAAAAGATTAATGCTGACAGCATTAAATTGGGTCATTTTAGAAGAACTTTTTTCCTCATGATTTAGTCTTTTTTGTTATAGCAAGTCAAGCAGAGAATAAAAGAAAAGTGAATGTGATAAGTTCATGGCAATCTCCTCCATGTGAAGAAGATTGGGACAAAGGTGAGAATTGTGTAGTTGATAGAATGCTGCAAGTTTGAGCCTTCCCTTTCTCTTTTTGAATGATATTTAATATGAAAAGATACTCCTGTCAAACCCCTGTTCTTGCATTATTTTCTATCCTGTGCTGTTATTATCCTTGGCTAAGCAGAAATTAGAACATTTTACAACCTAAGGTTATGCATTCTCATGTAGATTAATTATATTTCTGCATTGCTTCCTTTGGCACCAAACCCTAGATTAGTTTTATCCTTAATAAAAAACAGAACTTATTTTCTTTTCCATAAGTAAAAACTGATATTTTTGTGCAATAATAGATATAGCAGACCAATCAGATTCTACCTTTGTTTGGGGCACAAGCTGCTATGCAGTGAACAGGTAAGTTGTGTTTCCTTTCCATTCTTAAACTTAAGATCATTCTCTCAACTCCTGTGCATTCCTGTTTGCTCTAAATAGAATTTATTTTTTTTAGGAATTTTCATTGAAAAGTTTTGCTATAAATTAGAAACATTGTGGCTTATTACTGACCTTTAAGAAAGTTATTACTTTATTCTTTGGTGTACTGTTACAGACAGTCCTCAATTTATAACCATTTGTTTACCGACAGTTTGAATTAACGATGGCCTCAGAAAGGATAAAGCACTTCCAACCACTGCAAAATATCACACATGCGCACCGCAGTCATGTGATCACGATCTGGGCACTTTGCAATCTGTTCACACTTACGACTCACTGGTCACAAAGCTAGCATCACTGGCATTGGGGGAGCAAAGGATTGTGAAGTAAGCAAAACCAGCAGGATTTCTTCTCAGCTCCCCCAGTGTTACCAACTGCATTTCTTCTTCCTGCCACCACTTCATTTCTTCTTCCTTCACCACTCCATCCCCCCTGAGGACTGACGATCTTAACTGGGGCTTATTTTTGGGGTAGGGCTTACAGTATATTATGAGCATCCTGCAAAATCATGCTAGGGCTTCTTTTCAGGGAAACACGGTACTGGCCTGTGACTGCTTTTTCAACCTGGTTCCTTGTGATGGAACTCAGAGAAGTTTAAAGCTTCCATCATTAACATTTTATATGAATTACATATATCCTTGTCATTGAGTTTCCCAGTTCTTAGGTGAAATTTACGCTTGATAGAACTGCCAGATAAGGCAAATCCAATTTTAGACCATCGACCCTGAAAACTATAGCAATGTAATAATTACAATCAAGATCCACCTTTAATGACTCAGCTAGAAAGGTGTCAACTAATTGAAATTTAGTAATTGCACTAAGGTAAAATCAAAGGTGTGAGTGTATGTAGCTGCCTTCCAGCTTTACTCCAGAAATGTGAGCTAGAATAAAGTAGCATTAGTTAACCAACTTAAAGAGGGCTTTTCTAATGAACTGCATAATGAGTTGGTTTGATAGGACATTCCATGTATCTTAGCATAGCTAATGCAGGTACCGTGTTTCCCCGAAAATAAGACCCGATCTTATATTTTTGGGGGCTCCAAAATAAGCATTACGGCTTATTTTGGGGGAAACACGATTTCAGGGTGATCAGCCCGGCTGGGCACCCCACCCTGACGCGCGCACAAAAGGCGAATGTGCAGGGGCTGACATTGTCCGGCAGCAGCTGCAGCCCGCTGGCCCCTTGGTCGGCACACTCAGGTTGCGCAGCTGGCGCAGCACAGGTGAGTTGACTACCTGTCCAAACAGCAGATGGCAACAAAGGTGTGGGGGGACGACAGGCGATCTGGACATGTCGCGTGGGCTGCAGGAAAGCCAAGAGTCGTCGGGCCGGAGTGGGCAGGCAGCCATGGAAGGCTCATCTTCGTGCAGTGTGCATATTTGTGCACACACATACATACATACATACATGTATGTATGTATGTATATGTGTGTATGTATATATATATACTATTGACATACCTTCTTTTCCTCTGCCTGCTGTTCAGAAAATCCTGAAGATGAACCTATGCAACTCTGAGCAAGTAGACCTCAGTTGCCAGCTACAGCAATATATTCATGCTAGGTTTCTATATTGTGGAGGAGTTATGCGAATAAATGCCCAAATCAACCAAGCTGGGTTTTCTCTTTGTTTTTGTTATTCTTTTTTTTTTTTTTGTCTCCATTCTGTTTTATTAAGTAAAGCAAAAAATAACATCCCTTCTCCATCTAAATGTCAGAGAACTATTGCAATGTAAGAATTTAGTAATAACCTATTATTTGAAAGCTCCTCTCTTAGGGCTTTGTTAAGAACTAATTTGGTAACGCTACCTGCTCGTTTCTTGATCCTAGTTTAATTATAAAATTGCAACAAACCTGGTGTGTGTGTGTGTGTGTGTGTGTGTGTGTGTGTGAATAGAGATTGTTCAGTACTGGAAATAGCACAATTAAATGCTGAGTAGAACTGTAGCAAATGTCAATGGCAAATCTGTTTATCTTTCTGTTACAGAGGAACATACAGAGGTATTAGTCCTAACCTGCAGAAACTTTAAAAATTCTTTTTGAATAATGAACAAAGCAGCAGTCCTTGAGTTATGACAGAATTTGGAACTGGAATGTCTGTCACTAAGTGATACGGTTGTAAAGTGCAACATCCCATGACCGCCCCACTTAACCAATGGCAACAAATCCAGGCATTCTCTGTTGCTGGTGTTAATCGAATCCCCCTGGTTGTTAGGCAAGGACCCACCCCAACCTAAGCCATTCCCCCCATTTGTGCCCTTTTGGCTGCCCTACATTCTGATTGTCTCTCTTGCCCTGGTCTCTACTCACCCCATGGAATGTAATTGCACCTTGCCCAAATTGCATATAGCCGCCTTGCGAAGCTTTGAAATCTTCCAAAGCCTTACAAGAAAGTTTTATGTTTTAGGAAGAAAGCCTGGTGTGGCCAGCAGCTGCCTCACGAAGGGCCAGGCATCCTTCCTCAGCAGTGAGAGGAAGAAGAAGGCAAAGGTCAACTCAGGGGTTGCAGGGTTGGCAAAGAGGAGCTCAGGATGGTGGAGGTGACAGAGCCCAGAGGCAGCAGAGTGCAGGGCAGCCCAAAGTGCAGACACGGGGGCGGATGGCTGTCGGGAGTCCAGGCTGTCGGGCATCTGAATTTTGATCGCATGATCAATGCAGGCACTGCACAACCATAACGTCAAGGACTGAGTGCAACTACCATTCATTATTATTATTTATTATTAAATTTGTATGCCGCCCAACTCCCAAGGGACTCTGGGTGGCTCACTGCTGTTGTAGTTTCAAATGGCCACTGAATGAATGCTTGCTAAGTGAGGACTACCTATATATTATTCTCCCTCCTGTAAAAAATGCACATTAAATTTAAGCAAAAGCAGGAGCATGAACATTTCCCTTTTTTTTTTCCCCCAGTCCAAGATCCAACCCAATAATAGGACATAGGAGCCATCTAGCTTCAGGCCTGCGAGCTCCTAGAACTTTGCCTTTCATTCTGCCATGGAAGAACTGTAAGTAATGATGTTCTCTGCATAGTAGACCTTGGACTGTGTACCATAAAGCACTCCCATGCAGTACAGTGTTTCATATTAAGAACATATTGTGGTTTTTCTTTAAAAAAAAAAAAAGCCTATAACCTCAGTGCAGTATGTGCTGACAACTATGTCCATTATGGATAAAAGGTAAGAACCTGGGAAGACTTACCTATGCACTTCACCTAAAGTTAATAATACAGTTTATTATTCATTGATAACATATGATGGAAATATTTATATGCCTGAGCATTATAGCAATCATTATTTGTCATTAATAGCAATAGCACTTATAGCACTTAGACTTATATAACGCTTTATAGTGCTTTGCAGCCCTCTCTAAGCGGTTCACAGAGTCAGCATATTGCCCCCAACAATCTGGGTCCTCATTTTACCCACCTCGGAAGGATGGAAGGCTGAGTCAACCTTGAGCCGGTGAGATTTGAACCGCCGAACTGCAGCTAGCAGTCAGCTGAAGTAGCCTGCTGTGCTGCACTCTAACCACTGCGCCACCTCGGCTCATTAAGAGGAGCTCATAATTGATGTTCTGTATATGAATATACTGTCTGTTCACCTTGATGAGAGACAGTTGTCTCTGCTAAGGGTTAAGGGTTGCACCATAAAATTAAGACATGGACCAGCTGCATATATGTAACTAATATGAATATGGGTGACTAAACGTATTTAAAAATATGATTTTACAAGAACAAGCTAATTTTAATTGTCTTCAGACTGAATGCTTATAATGAAAATCAGTCATTGAAATGTGAAAAAAATGAAATTGGATTTCAAATGAATAGGTTTTCTGTTTATGGGAATTATTCCCTAGGCAGATAATTAATAAACTTTAAAACTGCTATGCTGCTCAGTTTGTCCCAGTTGATGCAGGAATAGAAGGCAAGTTACTAGTCTTACTGATTTGTCCTGAGAAATTGGGAGAGTGGCGGTTCTAGTCCTGCCTTGGACATGAAGCCAGCTGGGTGACGTTGGGCCAATTGCTCAGCCCTAGGAAGCAGGTGAAAGCAAGCCACTTCTGAAAAACCTTGCCAAGAAAACTGCAGGGACCTATCTAGGCAATATCTGAGAATCAGGCATGATTGAATGGAAGAAAAAAAAGGGGAGGCGGTTAACAAGAAGCCTTTTCTGCCCAAGACTATTTGTTATGCTTGCACAATATGCTGCCCCCTCCCCTGCCATTAGTGGTCTGTTTAAGCTTACTGAGTAGAATCCAACCTTTATGTAGCTGTCATGGGAGAAGTGTTTAATTTCATTACTCTTGTCTCACTACACAAGAGAGGGCGCTATTTACACCTAACTTCTCTGAAACAGCTGCTTTGAAATATAAGTGCTAGAGAAGAAGAGGCATAAATAGCATCTTAACAGTTGTTAGATTTTTAGTATTAATTCCTGTTAAATTTGGTAGGAGCTTCATAGTGAACAGCTGCATTAGGCTTGGTTTGCAGAGCCTGTCCCAGTTCAGGCTCTGCAACGATCTGGAATATGTTGCATCGTTATTCTTGTCTCTCCTTGAGCGTGAACAAAGGGGAATGACTGGACTAACATCATTTTTTCTCTCTCTCCTGTTCTATCCCTGAGGTGACAAAATGCTTCTTCCAGTTCTAAACTTATAATCAGATATAAGGAAGAATGCAATTTTCTTCCAGTGCTGCTTTTTCCTGGTTATATAGCATGTGACTGGGTTTCTGCAAACTGGGCCTCTCACAATTTCAGAACAGCTAAAACTTTGGTTGCTCCTTATGTGTGTGCCAGACATTGTATTTGCAAAAGTAACTTGCAACAAATATTTTCTGGGACATCATTAGTTAAACATGACTTCATATGAATGCAATTATTTTTCTCTTCTGACAAAGATTTTTATGGCATAAATGCAAAGATGTCCTTTTACATTTGCCATTTAAACATTGGGATAGGTAAAGACGGGGGAGGGTTTATTTTTTTTTATTTATTTGTTTGTCAAACGTACAAGATAGCAGGTATAGGTATAAACATAAACATAATCAAAGTGAATACAGATAGATTAGGACAGTAGGACAGGGACGGTAGGCACGCTGGTGCGCTTATGCACGCCCCTTACAGACCTCTTAGGAATGGGGTGAGGTCGACAGTAGACAGTCTAAGGTTAAAGTTTTTTGGGTTTGGGGAAGAAACCACAGAGTCAGGTAGTGAATTCCAGGCATTGATCACTCTGTTGCTGAAGTCGTATTTTCTGCAGTCGAGTTTGGAGCGGTTTACATTAAGTTTGTATCTATTGTGTGCTCGTGTATTGTTGTG
>QLTV01002416.1:840573-872298 GCA_003457575.1 Thermophis baileyi | reverse complement strand
CTGTATACGAGAATTGGTCTAGTAAACGTTTTGTATGCTCTAGTTAGGAGTGTAATGTTGCCAGAGAAGAAGCTACGCAGGATTAAGTTGACTACTCTTAGTGCCTTTTTGGCAATGTTGTTACAGTGGGCTTTGGCACTTAGATCATTAGATATGAGTACTCCAAGATCCTTGACAGAATGAGGGTCGTCTACAAGGTCGTGTCCTCCAAGCTTGTATTTAGTGTTCTGATTCTTTTTGCCAATGTGTAAGACAGAGCATTTGTTGATTGAGATTTGAAATTGCCACTTGTTTTACCATTCTGATACATAGTCAAGGTCTTTCTGAAGGGTAGTAGCATTGTATGTGGTGTTAAATAGTTTGACATCGTCGGTGAAGAGAACGCAGTTGCTTATAATGTGATCACAAAGGTCATTTATGTAAAGTATGAAGAGTGTTGGTCCTAGAACGCTGCCTTGAGGGACACCACTATTGACAGGTGCAGGATTTGATAGAGAACTCTCTATTTTAACCACTTGTTGTCTGTTTGGGGTCCAGAGATGCCATAAGATTTTAGTTTCAGAAGTAGTTTGTCATGTACCACTGAATCAAAGGCTTTACAAAAGTCTATGTAAATTTGCTTCTCTGAAAGAAAGGGGCCCATTTTGCTTTAGACAGTGGCGTCCATGAATCTAGTGATTCCAGCTATAAAACATTGGAAGAAGAGAATTATGTGCCCATTGCTTAATGAGTCAATCCTCCAATTTCTCAGGAGATTAGATGTTAAGCCAATATAACTAAAGTAGATTTGGTTGTATAGATGTATGCCACATAAATTACTTTATAAATCAGCTTGCTGTAGATGAGAGTGGATGTATGAAATATGAAAAGGTGTTTGGGGAAAAGTAATAAATAATTTTCTTTGGCATGTAGGTACATGCATATTTGCATATGTGCTGAAGGAAATGAAGGGAGAAAAAGATAATTGAGGTTGTAGTAAGGATTTTCCATAGGACAAACCTTGGGTAGCTAAAAAGGCGGGGGGGGGGGGCTATTCGGCCTAAAGGAAGATTTGAGCTGCAAGAAGTAAGTCTTACGATCCCTCAATCTTTTTCTTGTGCTTTTATTGAAAGCTCTGAATGTTTCAGAATATAGCTTCACTGGTCTCACTCGTATTTTAAAACTAGAGCATTTACAATGGAGTGCAAGACAGTGACTTAGCTTGCATAAGGTAATTAAGGAAATAGTAACAACATCAGCATTTGAGTGTCATTGAAAGTAACTTAAGAGTCACTCTTCACTTTAAAATGCTCCATTAAGCCCAGTGTTTTAGAACAGCAATCCAAATGTCTCTTCTTTTTCATTAATCTGTCTAATTGAATTATCTGGAGAAGATAGCATAGGGGGAGTTTTATATCAAATTTGCTCTACATTTTTTAGGAAAAAGTATGTGTGGTACAGATTATTCTCATCTCATTATAGATAGTTCTGGACTTGTGACCATTCATTTAATGATGGTTTGAAGGTACAATGGCACTGAAAAAGGTTAGTTACGACCGTCGCACCACCTTGTCCACAGCAGACAGCGACTGTCATAAACCAAGCCGGTTACCGAGCATCCAAGTTGCGATCATGTGATTATGGGAGTGGTGCAACGGTCATAACTTTGAGGATGGATCATAGTACACTGTATTTCCAGGTTTGTTTTTGTCCTATCCTCTGTTTCGTATTTTTAATTCTAATTCTACCGGGTAGCAGTAGGTGAGAAATTAGCAGAGAATGTATGGAACTTTCCCACCCCCAAAAGACTTGGCCTTGAGATTACAGCTTCTCCATGACAAATATAAATATTTATGCATTCATTAATTTGATTTATAGCCCATCTTTCATCCAGGAACTGAAAGAAGCATGCATAGGGGCCCTCTCCTATTTTTCCTCAGAACATAACCTTATGAGCAGCTTAGTTTGAGACATAGTAATGCATTCAGTAATTTGATTTATACCCTATCTTTCATCCAAGGGCTGAAGGGAGCATGCATAACACCCTATTTTCCCCAGAATAATAACTTTATAAATAGCTCAATCAGAGACATTGTTACCCATTGAGCTTCTATTGGCAGGGATGGGTTTGAATTGGGTGCTGTCTATTAGACTTCCAATATCTGAACTACTGTACCACACTACACCAAATATGGAAAAGAATAGGGGAGAGCTACTGCTAAACAATTTTCCTGAGTGCCTCAACCATTGCTTCAAACTAGCTTAGGAAGACTCTTCTAGGAATGCATGTGTCAGCCTGGAGTTAATTCAGACAATGGTTTGACAGAACTTGCTTTGTTCAAGTGCATTGCAAAAGTCTCAACCAATTTCCAGCTTTTTGGATAGCTAAAAAAAAATCTGTTACTCTAGGCCACAATGCATATGGATAAGACAAATTCTGCACTTGCTCCTCATTCTGGTTAAGACATTTTGTTTGTCCTGCCTATCACTGTAAGCATGCTAACTGTGTAAAGAATTGGTGGTGTTTTCTTGAGGTAATGGCTGTTGTGGGGCCACAGAACTGGTTTGCCTGATACTTCTCTTGTGTGGATTATCATAGCTTCTATTTTGAGATCTAAAACTGCTTGCTTTTCATTTAATTGCAGATGCTGAAAATTGAAGGCCATGGCAAAAGCTGTTCCTTCCATTGGCTCTCAAGTATTCATTATCTATACTCAGAAAGATTGAAATGCCAGCAAAGACACTGATGCCAAGCTGTTTTCTTGTTTGAGGTTACAAAACTAAAAGAATTCAAGTTCTTAACTGCATATGGGCCAGTTAACAATATAGTTGCCAACAGCGTGTTGCTTAATTGTTACTATGAATATAGAAGTTCACTCCTAAAAGGCTAGTAAAACAAATAAACTTGGTATAAAAGCAAAGATGAAGAGTAGGAGAAATTTCCAGACAATGAAAATGGTTTACTGTAGGATTTGAGGACTCTGTAACTTTCTAGATGTTGAGGTATAATTCCTAGCATTTGTTATCATCGGCAATGCCAGCTGCAGTTCCCAAAAATTGGAATCCATCAATATTTGGAAAACCCCATATTTTCCACCCCAGTTAAATGCCTTGATATGGCAAGTCATGATTCATCCCCATTTCCAAGATGATAGATCTGTTTCTCAGCACACAAATCTAATGCTGCAATTCAGTTTTCTGAATGATTTATGACATATTTTTAGGCCCAGTTTTATTTTCGTTTTATTTTATAGAGTCAAGGAGTATTGCAGAGTAGCCTTATAGGGGAGATGGGAAGCATAAAAAAAATAACATTGTTTTCTTGTATTCTTTATACCTTTGTAGATGTAAAAAGCTGTCTTTTGGTATGTTCAGATAAACTTTGACAAATGTGATGGTCCCTCTTGCAAATTTTGGGGTTTGTATTTGAGGGGAAATGACAATATCAATTGCTTGAATAAAGATTTGCAGTTTACTTGAAGAATTTCTTCATCAACTCTGGCTAGTTTCAGTGGCAAAATCGAAATAACAAATGTATCCGTATGTAGGAAGATTGTAATTTTCTGTGTTAATACGATCATTTTAGATGCTGAAGAGCAGTTATTTCAGTTACTGGTAGAATTTCTTGATCCCTTTTTCTGATAGTTTCTGCAAAAATGTTTACTGTGAAACTCAGTTTAAAGGTTTAATTAAAACAGTTCTCAGTAATTAAGTAGTTGTGTCTTAATTTTATGAAAAATGGATAATGCCGTTTGATGTGGATGAGGGGCTACTTTGTAGCTCTCTCAGGAGTATTTCAGTCCCACCACTACTTATTTCGCTGTCTCTGGGCATTACCACAAGTAGGAATAAGAACAGATCTCATTTCTTTTGGTGTGTGAAATAGGACTTGGTAGCACACTGAATTTACTAATTGCTATTAGAGCATGCAAGGGTGCACTGCAGAGCCACTCCATATATTACCGTATTTTTCGGAGTATAAGACGCACCGGAGTATAAGACGCACCTTAGTTTTTGGGGAGGAAAATAAGAAAAAAGCTGATTGGCGGGTGGATCGTGCTCCCAGAATACCCCCAATCGGCTGTTCTCAGAGGTGAATTGTAGCAACAGGTTCGTTGGTTGTGAGCCTTGCTTTTTTTTCTGCCTCTGAAGCCTCCGTTTGAGAGGCTTTTTTTCCTGAAGCTCTGTTTCACAGGCTTTAGCTTTTTTTCTGAAGCTCCGTTTCAGAGGCTTTTTTCAGCCTCTGAAACCTCCGTTTGAGAGGCTGGGCAGGGCTACATTCGGAGTATAAGACGCACCCAGATTTTCACCGGGGGGGGGGGAAGATGCGTCTTATACTCTGAAAAATACGGTAAGTGTCTCTTCAAGGTCTCACTGTGGAGAATAGCCATGGGATCCTGAAAAAATACACAGATACTTTAAGCAATTGTGGGGAAGAGCTACACAAACATCCCAACCCAGTCTGGGGTTCTTTACTTTCAAATCCAAAGTGCTGCACAGCTATGGAGTCAAATACATCCGAGATTTGGACTGTGGAGAGCTTGTTCTTTGAAACTCAAAACTTTCTTCCAACAAACATTAACCTAATCAAAGATGTTAGTATTTATTTTGTATTAATGCAGAAGAAGCGATCTCTTAAAATGTTTATATCCCCAACAGTGTCTGCAGCAAACCACAGTGCTATCGAAAGTTTAAAATCTACAAGTGACAAAATCATACATGTCTAATGCAAGTATGTAAATTATAGCATCATCAACCCCTGGCGATTAATGGGGTGACAGATGTCACAGCCAGATCATCCCTCACATCCAAATTATAGCACTTGTATGATTACATCATCTCTTAACATATCACTTGCCCCTCCCTTTGCATAAATATTTATTTGAGTTTTAGCCCAGCTTTATTACTTGATTGATTGATTGATTGAATATTAAATGATTAGTCTTCTGACCATATAAAAATATAAAATAAAATACAGAATCAAATTTCAGGACAAAATAGTTAAAAGGAAATACAGTAATAAAATACGTATGTGGTAAATACAAGGAATCAACATTCAGATAAACACATCAACTTCACAGGACACTTCAATCTCTTCATCGCAACCGGTTCTTAGCTCAACTGCCTTAACTATAAACTTAGAATTTCTGTTGTTATTATTTTATAAGTAATTCAAGACAGTGAACGCAACACTCCTACCTCCTATTTTTCACACAACAACAACCCTGAGAGGTGGGCTGAGCTCAGTGTGATTGGCCCAAAGTCACCCAGCTGGCTTCCATGCCTAGGTAGGACTAGAACTCACAGTCTCCTGGTTTCTAGACCAGCAACTGCAAACTAAACTACCTCCTTTCCTCCCCTTCTGGATCAGGATGTTCTTTTTCCAAATCCAGAATTTAAATGTGAAAATTTTGTGAATGTAAGTGGTAATTATGTACCACAGTCTTGCTTGTGAGGCGGCCTTTCTTTTTGTATTTCTTTTTGAATAAAAAACCCAACATTTTAGATATACTATATAAACATTTATTTGGAGAAAGGAAAAACAACAAGGTAGGTAAACATCAAACTATTTTATTCAAAGTCAAAGTTAGACAAAGTTATATTTTAACTGCTTGTATAGAATTTTTGGGTTTCTTAACAAACTTTGCAGAGATAGCTGATAAAACTTTTTTATCCCACCTTTATTGTTTTTACAGAAAGGTGGTGAACATACTTAATATTAATATTCCATCCTCCTGTTTTCCCCATAACAGCAACCAAGTGAGATATGTTGGGCTGAGAGAGTGACTGGCCCAAAGTCACCCAGCCAGTTTTCAAGATGCTATTAGTTGGACTCTTCACATAAATTTCCACCATCCCTTAGCAGAGAGGTGCATTTGTTGCCTGCCTAAATGATTTATGCCATCCCTTTTATCAGAAGTTTAGCCAGAAATTACAAAATGTCTTAATTTGGGTCAGGTCCATCTAAGCAAACCTTTATCTGAATTAGTCAATAAAAATTGGACAGGCTATTGTACAAAGGAGTTGTGTATTGAGAACACACTGAATTTTAGTCTGTCAAGCTTTCCATTTTGGGAAACGGGGGTTCTGTCAAGCTTTAAAAGCATGTCAGGGTTTGTCACAAAATAATACCTCAGTGTCATGTGACACTGGAGAGGCTTAAAAGACCAGTTGGGATTCCAAGGATGCTTCACTTCATTTAGACAGATGGTGGTAAACTTTTAAATATACAAGTCCTGTTGTCCTGCTGGAATGTTCCATATCACTGGAATGTCACCTGTAAATCAGCCTTTGTTAATAGGTCCAATTTTTTTTAATGCTCCTTTTTATGCCACAGTCTTGTAACTGCTAGTCGGTTCATAGTTGTAAAAAAGATATCAATTTGTTAAAGCATCAGTAGAAAATCCATTGGTAACTTCATACTCTTGTAATTTGCTGGATAATCTCCAATAGGAATCTGGTGGCAGCTGAGAGAGCTGGTCTGCCCTTTTTCATTTTCTTCTGTCTGTAAAAATAGACTCTGCTGGATTTCTGCATCTGTGATTCTCTCACTTCCCATGGCTTTGACTGACTGCTTTTTATGTTTGTGTTGTCCTAAATGAAGAATAAAACAATGGGAACTGTCATCATTGAGAACAGATGATCAATTCATTTGGGTGACCTTTGGAAAAGAAAAATGTCCAAATCTGCCAGGTTCAGTTGAAAATAGCATTAATTATAAATTTCTTTTTAGATAATGATTCTAAATTTTAAAAATGTGGAAATCTTCCTGATGGAACATTGGAGAAGTAATTAATGGACTGAAACCACAATGTTCAATTTCCATCCATATATTCTGCGTACCACTTGCTCCTAATACTAATTTAGATTATCTCAAAACTTTATTGCAAATATGGAACTTTAGTCAGTATCTTAACTCAGATGGTTTAACATTCTGTAATTGTTTATTCAACAATGCATTGACTGTTCATATGAACATAGCTATTGGAATAACAAATGTATTTCTGCAGTGTGATAAGTTTCTAGGGCATGGCATTTTAGAAAAAAAGTAATCCATATGCAACTAGAAAAATACTCAATTTTAGCCCCCAAATTTTTTTTTTTAATGTAAACTAATTCAGAAGGCTGAAGACCTTGTTTTTTATGCTTATAATGTAGAGTTGGTTTTTCATTTATTTACTTATACAGAAACATGAACCTCTTCTCTGTTCCTTAAAAGAAGCAGAGGATGGAAGAGTCTGAGGGAGAATCAATATACTGATCTTTCTCCTTTTTATGTCAGAGATAGGAGTAATGTTTTATTATGTACTGTGGCTAGGGTAGCCAAATTTTGAGTGAAACTGAACATCTCCAAAAGGCTGAGCGGGTGTCATAGATCTTTCTCACAAAATGGTTGCCACAAGAAGGGAAAGACGACGTTGCTTCACATTCGCCCCTCTAACTTTTTACAGGGCGCTCTCTCATCCCAGTTTTACTTTTGATTTAATTTACAACTTCACATCATTTTTATTTTCTGGGAATGCCAATAACACCTCTCTGATCCTAACTGGATTACAGCGAGTCTTTGACTTACAACTGTTTCCTCAGCGACAGTTCAAAGTAATGACAGACCCCGAAAAAGGAACGTACAACATGATTTGAAGTTCTGATGCCCACTATCCCCCCCATGGTCATGTAACCACATTTTGAACACTCGGCAATGGACCCACATTTATGGACCTTTGCAAGATTCCTACATTCACATGACTGTGATCTACAATGTTGTTTTTCTATAAACCTGTGTTTACTTCTGGTTTCCAGCAAAAAAAACACCGCATAGTAAACAATGGGTTCAACTTAGCAACTGCCATATGTGCTTTTATGAGCGCCATGTTAATGATCACTTTTTTAAAAAGGTTATAAAATTGGACACATTCACGTGATGACCTGCTTTATCATCAACTCAACTTAGGACTGAAGTTGTAGGCCCAATTACCATCATAGGTTGAGGACTATTTGTATGGATGAGAGGGCTGACCTGACATAATCCTAACTGAGATCTTGGTTGAAGAAGGATATGGGAGGGAGATTATTCTCTCCCAGTCTGAGTCTCCCTGGATGCTATGCAATCCACTGAAAAAGGTTTGCAGTTGAGAAAGAGGAGTTAATGCAGTTCTTTCTCTCTCCGGTTATCCTATCTGTTGAATGCCAGTCTACTGCATTTATGCCTTGGGTATCCAGGAAAAATGGTATTTTCCTTAACTGACAAAAGTGCTAAGGAATGTTTCTTGTCAATTATTGTCTTACCTCAACTTTGTGTGTGAACAGATCGCCATTGCAAGTATACTACCACGTCTAATTTTTTTTTTTTTAATGACTATAGTTAAGAAGGAAATCCCTGAAACTTTTGCTTTTCATCTCCTTCCTGGCTCTAATTTAAGCAACCCACCTTTGCAGGATAATGTTCAGTGCTTCTAATAAAAGGGATTGTATTCCATAATACTTTTATGTCACAAGAATTTAGAATTCAATTCCGTGATTTAGGTAGGCTCACTTTTGTAAAAGTCCCATTTATTTTAAGAGCATGTTTATATTGAAAAGTTGTGTGTTTCCTTTATTAGAGGGAATTGAGATAGTGGCTATCCCAGAGAGCCTTTGTTGCTTATGGTAGAAGTAACACTGCCTAAGTCCACTAACCTTTTTTCTTTTTGCAAAAGGATCTTTCCAACATCTTGTGCAATTTTACAGAAACTAGTTAATTTTAAGTGGCACTCTACAGCTGTGGAATTAGAAGGGCATTGTGAGTAAATATGGTCAGGACTCTCCTTTGGATAAATATTTCCCAATCTAAATACGGGCCAGATTTCGCACTACAATTATTTTTCGGTCTATGACAGATGCTGCAACCTGTTTGATGCATAAATAGACAGGGATACTTTTGCCAAGAATTTCATTTGTGGAGCTACCGGTATATATTGACTAATAATGGTGGGCTTTGTTTAATATGAGAGTCCTATATATTACAAATATCACCTGTACTGATTGATTCTTACACTCATTAATCTCTTGTAGTTCAGCACTTATAGAACATGAGATAGTCAAGTTGAAAAATTTATGGTTTTCCTAATATTTACGGGTGCTCAGGTCAGTACCTAATGTAAAATAGAACTAAAGTCTATTAAAGTTAATTTATATGAAGATAGTTGTAGTTCCTTGTCTAGACAATAGTATAGGAGTTAGTTGACCTCATCAGTAATAAATCAGTCCCTTTTCAGTTCTTGTCCAAAAACCCAACACTGATAAAAATAAAAGTAAAATAAATAAGGACTTTTACAGTACAGTGGGTACTTTAAAGAAAACAAAAATGTTGATGGACAAGAATCTGCAGTTATGACCTTGCTGTGCATTTGTGATCTTGCCTGGCACACTTTGAAAGCAAGGTCAAACCTGCAATACTTCTTGAAGGACTAGAGGAGGGAAAGAGTGAATGGCTACATTTCAATATATGAGGAGAATGAAGATGCATCAAGTCAAACAAAGGAGATGCTATAACAGAAACCGATAGAGAAAGCAATATGTCAGAAAAATAATTTAAAAAGCAAGTTCAGAGGATGAGGGGGAAAAGATACAGAAGATACCCTGCAGTGTTAGACCTCATGAATCATTTTCAGACCCTCACAAAAGACCCATCCCTTGAGTCTTCATGGTTACTGAAGAAGCTATGGAACAGGAGCTAGGATGATGGATCTCTGAAAGTCAAGGGAGGTGCAGCTGTATTCTGGAAGAAGACAAAGGTAAGGATTACGGTAATTGATAATCTGCTCTAATAAGAGTCAAACAAATGTATGCTATTGGACCCGTTTGTTTTTTAAGTGTAATGTCCACCAAAACAAGGATCGGGTGTGATAGAAGGTACTGTATATCAAGTGCACTGACAACCAGGGGTGGATTCCAACTTACCTCACTGCCGGTTTGCTTCCTCCCGCGCCATGAGGCTTGTGCGCGCATTGCGCTCTGCGTGGCTGTGCCGCGCGGACGCGCATGCGGTGGTGAAAATTTGCAAAAAAAGCCAAAAAAAAAAAAGCCAAAAACAAGGTGGTGGCGCATGCGCAGTGCCGGGGACTCGGCTTCTGCGCATGCGCAGAAGAAAAAAAATAGTAAAAATTTTTTAAAAAATTCAAAAAAAGAGATGGCGTCCACGGACCGGCACCGACAGAACCGGATCCGTGACATCACCAGCGGTTTGCTACCAGTTCTATAGAACCGGTGCGAACCGGGAGGAACCCACCTCTGCTGACAACCCTTCCTGCTAACCTATGTAGGGACAAATGCTGCAATCATGTTGTATGGACAAGTTCTAAGGAGAGGTCAAAGGGCAGAAGGAATAACCTTGACTAGGAGGAAAAGCTGCTACCAAAACAATAGTCAGATCAAAGAAATCTGAGTCCAAGCAGCCAAACAAGACATCACCTTCCCCAGTTGTCCTCTGAAGAAGGAGGAAGCACATTTAGATTCCAAGATTCCGTTATTGTAATCTTATAATAAAAGTATTAGCTTTCATATCTTTGGTTTCTTAGTCAGGTCTACCTTGGAGGTCTCACAAGACTCGTGGACCTAAAGTAGTAGTCTCATCCACATTTATGGTCCATGGAAGAACATAGAAAGAGAAGGAAGAAAACTACAAGTGAATGGCTGACTATACAAATAGTGTTGACAGATGATATATAATTTCTGGGACATAGTCTGAAAGATGGACTATGTTCCCATTTTTTAGGAAGCAAATTTTTGGCAAAATTGATCCTTTCAGAAAATTGTTAACATGTCCTTTGCTGAAAACTTTGTTCCAAAGGGTGGAGGAAAATGTAAAAAGATCGGTTGTAAGTTGCTTGATACTAACCCAACAACATTTTGTCAATGGAATAGCAGGAAGAGTGGGCATAATTGTGTAATGTTGGTGTTCTTGATTAAAAGTGAAATTAAAGCTTCATTTAACGATGGTACAGTACATGTTAAAGGTCCAATATGGTATGAATCAAACCTAACATAGACAAGTAAGGTTTGTCATGACTAGAAAATTTTCTACAGATATTAATAAAAGAAGGAAAGATGAAACAGTCAAGGAATATAGTCATAAATAGAATAACAGAATCCCAGACTTAGTTAAATATAAATAGAGCAAATCCACCAGCTGTTAATAGCCACTACTGTAGTTAAACATATTGTGACCTTAGATAATTCAATACATTGGTCTTGTAGCTGCTTTATAATCACTCATTGTGATAGGTGAGACAGCTTCCTAAAAACCAGCTGTATAAGATGTTGGGTGTGATATAAGAGGCAATTTAGCAAAACATGCCAATGTATTTGATATCTGGATATACCTATGTATTTTCATCACTGAGAATAGGACATTAGTATGTAAATATAACAAAAGGAACATGCACAACCTCATGATATTGGAAATACAAAATGTTCAATTTATCTTTTGCTCTGCCTTGACTTTCCCTGGACCCAAAAAGCATACAGCTAGGGGGATCACCCCAATATACCAAATCAGAATCTGCTTTTTCAAGGAAGAAACATGACTATCTAAAAGTGTGAGCTGGACCATGGACTCACCCTAACGTTTGTATTTTAACCAGAATTGAATTTGGTAGATCTCAAGAGATGTAGCGAAGAATATGTTCTTTAGGCTACTTGGAAGCCTTTCACAATTGCTTCCTTTACAATGTAAATCCTTCCACAATAGAAAGATTTGCCTGAAACAGCTACTTATTCCCTACAATATCAGGTCCAGCACATTTTGGCCTCTCTCTTGTACCCATTTATTATTTATTGTTAGATTTATTGCTTGCCTTTCTGCGACACTCAAGATAGTTTATGCAAAATACAGAATATAAAAACATAGGGAAATCAATTAGAATCACCATTAAAACTTCAAAAAGGCAGCCCCTTTTTGTCCAACTCCTTATAAGAATTATATATCCCTATTAAGTACCTCCGGACAAATAACTATTTTCAGTTCCTTCTCCTGCCATTGTTGTCTTCAGATCATATAACTGGTGACTAATAAATAATGATCATCTGTCAATCTGAAACAGGGGTTTAAATAGATTTTTCATTCTATGGGAAGATATTCTCTATAATAAAAATATTGGCGAACCTACTGGAAACACATACAATTCCACAAAGTAAAAAACATTTGTTGAGTTGCTTTGGAAAAAGATTTGGCACCTGATGAATAGGAATTGGAATGGAGGTTTTTCCTACTAGAAAAACATTACATATTTTCAAATGGTTGAGAATATGGAGTGAGCCTTTGTAACATATTTGATGTGGGTGCAAAGTATTTTGATGTTGATTGATTCTTGGAAGTTCTCCAGACATACCTATGAAACCTTTCCTATAATTTGATCTTTATGTAATCAAAATTGGGTATCTTATGGGACCATTTACTTTGATTGCATCTCGGGTTCTTGGATTCCCCCCCTCCCCTGGAATTTACATAAAAGCAATTTTCTTCTTTGAAATCAAAACCAAAAAAATTGTTCGGAATATTCACTGCATAAATTTGTTACTTCCTGAACTACCCTGCTGATATGTTTTTCAAAAATAAGTGGGTGGGGTGGATATAAAAAAAGAAATAATACACAATTGCTTGGGGCAGTACAAAAGAACTTCAGATATGGTGTGTGATTAGTATGGACATAAATAATGGGTGAATAATAGAAGCTGAAAGTAACTTGCATTGTGCTCCTAAGCTTGCCATGAAAACAAAGCCAGCCTCCAGAGCCACAGGCTTTATCATTCATACACAAGCAGAATTTGAGACCACTGAGATCTCTCATGCTAGGTTTTATAAGAATATGTTTATAAGCTGTAACCGACATATTTTGACTCAAGATGTGGGGACTCTGGGGAAAGGTGCCTGTGAGACCTAGTCTTGCTGTCACTCATTGGCTTATACCTTTGACTGTGGATTTAATTCTCACTGCTCCTCAAAAGGAAAAGGGCAAGTCAGTAGGCTGTTATTCATTGTTAAAACATGTTTGAGCTCTAAGCTTACATTCAGAAATGTCAAGGAAGAGTGGCTACAAAAGCAGAAAACTTTAGTCAGCCATGGGAATATGTAGAGACATTGACCTTGGCAGACACTTTATAATGCCATATCCTGATTTGTGATTTCAGTCTGGTTGGGCTTGTCATAGGGATGGACTGTACAGTAGCCTTTCCTGACTGTGTTTATTCATACACGTTACAACTTCCATCCCAGGGGTGGGTTCCTCCCGGTTCGTACTGGGTCGCCCAAACCGGTAGCGAGGCGCTGGTGATGTCATGATGGCGTCATGGACCCGCCTTGGTCAGTGCCGGTCCGTGGGCGCTGCCATTTTTTTCCAGGAATTTTTGGCAGCTTTTTTACGTTTGGGGCTGTTTGTGCTCTGCTGCTGCTTTGGAAAGGGCCCTCCCACCCGCCCCCAGGTTAAGGCTGTCCTTTATTCTTCGCCCGAAGCACAGCTGATCAGCTCCTCAGCTGTGTTTCGGGCAGATTATAGTCACTGAGCATGCGCGGACACAGAATTGCACTGGGGGAGCGCGCGCGCGTGTAACCCTAAGCCACGCCCACAGAGTGGTAGTGGAAATTTTCGGAACCCACCCCTGTTCCATCCACAATACAATCACCAACTGCTATGACAGACTGTATTCTCTGTTGCTGGCCAATATCGCTTCTTGAAGTATTTAGTTAGGTTGGGCTGATGCAAATCATCTTCATCATCATAATCATCATTGTCCTGTCAAATCTCTGATTCTTCCAAAAAACTTACTCAGTGACTTTCCCAGTTGTTTTATAATTGGAACACATAGTGCTATGATTAAGAAGATTAACTCATTTGCTAAGAGCTTTGCTAATATCTTAGCTAAATATCAATCATCAGGAATGAAAACAGGGTGGTAAGAGCTTTCTTTAAAATGGCTTGAGTTACGGATGCAAGTATGCCTACCTAGTCTGCAATTAGCTTAATCTGGCTTCATTTCAATCAAATTTAGATTTGACTCCATATTTATAGCATCCTTAAAACCCAACTATGGCAGATCTGCTTTTCCAACATGTTCAAGATCCAGAGATGTTTAAGAGTACATAGAGAGGCATTGAACTGATATTTTCCAAGGAGTCTACGTGGGGCTGAGGATGTACAGCTTGGGGAGCCAAGAGGTAAATTCCTAAACTTTCTTCTTGCTCAAATTAAGATCTTACTAGCTGAATGGCTGATGCTGTCATGATCTGTCAATAAAGAAGCTAAAACTCTTTTCAGCATGTATACATGTGTAAGAGATGGTGCTGTGAACTAACAGCAAAAGTTCTAATTGTATATGGAAGAGAAATACTTGTAGATGAGGAAGAGAATCTGTAGAAGCTTGGTGACAACATATCCAACATTACTTTTTTATTGTTACTGGATTTTGTTGTTGTTAGATGTATTTCTTAAAATGCAAATCACTGTTCTTTTTATCATGTTCTTTCATGGGGAATTTTAAGATCCACCCTATTTGATGCAGGCATCAGACTCTAGTACAGAATAACAGAATAAAAGAGTTGGAAGGGACCTTTGGGGTCTTCTAGTCCAACCCCCTGTTCAAGCAGGAGACCCTATATCAGCACCATAGTCTTAAAAATGGTTGTCCAGTCTCTTCATAAACCATGGTCTTAGAAAATGGCCAAACTAACAAAAGCTAACCTCCTGAAACTACAGGCCTTTTCTGCCACCAAGTTTTTCAGCATTCCATTTCCATAAACCTGAATTATTTTTCTCCTGGAGTTGGGTGAGAAACTCTGAGGTGCCTGCTTAGTGGACGGAATAGAGCCATAAACTAATTACTAAGGGTACATTAACATATTTCATAAATATGGTTTCATTGCAATGAAATTCAATCAATGTGAAAGCAGGGAACATTGAATTTGCTCATATATCAAGGGAGGAGGTCAGCTCTGAAAATTGCACCAGTTAAATACTTAAATGCTTCATGCCATTATAAGGAGCACTTCTATAATTCTAGCAGATGCATCTGTGTTGCATTGGACTATGAAACAAAGCTGAACTCCCAAAAGCACAATCTCATCCTACTTGTTTCTCAACACTACAGACAGAGGAAGTGATGTTCCCACACTGTTACCTCAATCTTGCTTTATGAATTACATGAAGCAATTAATGTAATGATTTTAACTAGAGGTAGTAGCTGCAAGATGCTCGAAACAAACTTAAGATGGCCTATTGATGGCGAGATGAGTTTAAGCCTTTACCTCATGTCCATCTAAACCAGATTTCCTATCAGAAATGCTATTTGTAGTGGGATAAATCAGCTGTTCTCAGTGATTCTGTCAGGAGGGCTCAGAGGCCCAGTTCTATTCAGGACTTGAGCCAGTGGGAATAGGATAGAACTAGAGAAACAAAGGCACAGGAAAAAAAAAGAAAGGGGGAAAGGATGCATAGGAGAATCCCCCCTCCCCTTTTTCCTTTGGATGGCTGAAAACTAGGGGGGGGAATTTTGTATTGTATTTGTATGTTTTATTCTCTCTCTCTCAGAGATAAAACTTTTTAAGCACTTTTTTAAGATTATGATGCTGAAATCAAAACATAACAATGTAGAAGGTAGTATTTTGAAGTGCTCAACTTACAACCACAATTGAGCCCAATATTTCTGTTACTAAGTGAAACAATTGTTAAGTGGATTTTGCCCCATTTTATGATCTTTTTTGCCATAGTTAAGTGAATCACTTCAGTTGTTAAGTGAAGTAACACAGTTAAGTGAATCTGGCTTCCCCACTGACTTTGCTTGTCAGAAGGTCACAAAAGGTGATCACATGACCCCAGGACACTGCAACCATCATAAATATGAGCCTATTGCCAAGTGTCCAAATTTTGATCACATGACCATGGGGATGCTGCAATGTCTGAAGCCAAAGGTTGTGGGGATAGGTAGATGGAGATTTGCATACTTCACTTAGCAATCACAATTCCGACAAGCAATTCAATTGTTAAGCGCCATAGTCTAAGTGTCATTAAGTGGAAAATCATGTGACTGTGATGGGCTACCGCTATCCCACTTCCCATTTGGTTGTTAAATGAGACATCATGTAACTGTGGCTGACAATTTTGTTTTGCATTCCCCATTAACTCTGCTTGTTGGAAGCCTGTTGTGAAGTACACAGATAGTGATCATGTGACCCCGGGACTGTGACAGCGGTGGGTTGCTCCCGGTTCGGCCCAGTTCTTAGAGCCAGTAGCGGCAGTGGCGGGACGCTCCACCCACCCGCCCAGGACGCTTCTGCGCATGCGCAGAAGCGGTGCGTGTGCGCGCAAGCATGCGCGCGAACCGGTAGTAAAGGGTTTTAGAACCCACTACTGGACTGTGAGGGTCCTAAATGCAAGAATTGGTTGCAAAACTGATTTTTGTTTTACACCATCATAACTTTGATCAGGTTTTAAACAAGGCAGTCGGTAAGTGAGGCCTACCTGTAATTTCATACCTGGCACAAAGCCAGTAAGCTGCACTCCTGCATTCATTCCAGAGGTGGGTTCCTACCAGTTATAACCGGTTCTTTAGAACCATTAGTAAACCGGCGATGACGTCATGGAACCAGTTCTTTTGGTGTCTCCGTGGGCGCCGCCATCTTGGATTTTGCTTCTGCGCATGCGCAGAAGCAAATTTTTGCGCATGCGCAGAAGCAAATTTTTGCGCATGCGCAGAAGCTATTTTTTGATTGCTGCAGGGGCGCGCGCATGCACGGCGCGACCCTGAGCGAACCGACAGCAAAAGGATCCATAACCCACCCCTGATTCATTCCCCAAAAGAGCTTCTGGCACAGCTGCCTGTTGCTTTTCCCTATTTTATTTCCTTGATGCTCAACTGTTCTCAATGGATGTTCCTAGCACCTGCTTTCATTGTACATTTAATAGCTATTGATCTCCCCCCCCCCCATCAGATCAATAGCTTAATGCAGCTGCCATGGCTACAGTTTCCTCTCTCGGTCTCTATCCTTTCCAGCACTCGCTTTCTCCTGCAGGGCTTGGAGGAAAAGCAATGGTTTGCTGAGCTGAAGCTATTTCCGTGCAGCTGCACGGAAGCTTAGGAGAACGGTGGGATCATTTATTGGCCTCAATCATTTTGTTTGTTCTTTATGCATCCTCCAGTCTAAAAGGATCTAAGTTGGAGCCAGAAGGTGATGTAGTTCTGGAGGCTGCCGATAGATGGCAGCGCAGCGCTATTTTCCTTCTACACGGGCTATTGTAAAACCAACCCTGGAGAAATAGTTAACTAGGATTGCTGAGTTTACTTATTTATATTAGGGAAGCTTTATAATAGGAAACTTCCCTCATGATCCAGAACAAATGCTTAAGCTTGTTCGGTTGCTAAATCAAAACCTGCCATACCACAGCAAGCAGGCCTGTTCCTCACTGAAAAATTTCCTTTCCAGTCCCAGATAGGAAAGGGGACAACATAGCTGCTGTGGTTAGTAAGTAGTTGGAATGCTGTGTAAGTTCAGACAATTCTGATAAAAACATCTGGGTGGAAATGGAAACATCAGACTGACTCAAATCAAATTTCAGCCAGGTTGATTTAGATACCTATTTAGATACCTATAATGAGGGGTGGTGGCGCAGTGGTTAGAATGCAGTACTGCAGGCTAATTCTGCTGACTGCCAGTTGCCAGTAGTTTGATTCTCACTGGCTCAAGGTTGACTCAGCCTTCCATTCTTCAGAGGACCCAGATTGTTGGGGGCAATATGCTGACTTTGTAAACCGCTTAGAGAGGGCTGTAAAGCACTATGAAACAGTATATAAGTCTAGGGTGACCCTAGTTCAGTCGAAAATTATAGACCAATTTCTTTGTGTTGTGTTACATGCAAAGTTATGGAATCAATTATAAACCAATCCATAAACCACTTTGAGACAAATAACTTGCTATCCAACAAACAGGAAAAAACTCATCCTGTAATTTACAACTTTTGCACTGTAAAAATATCTCGACTACATGTCTTGATCAAGGCAAAGCTGTAGATGCAATTTACATAGACTTTTGTAAGGCTTTTGATACAGTAGTACATGATAAACTGCTGTTGAAATTAAATTCTTATGGCATTTCTGGACCTTTGCACAAGTGGATTGATGCTTTCCTGTCTAATAGACTACAGAAAGTCAAAATAGGGAACTAGCTGTCTAATCCTGCATCAGTTAACAGTGGTGTTCCGCAAGGCAGCGTTTTAGGTCCCACACTTTTTTTTGCTCTATATCAATGATTTATGTGATCAACTTAAAAGCAATTGCGTTCTTTTTGCCGATGACGTAAAGCCTAGGGAGATGTTGGGTAAGAGCCTTGAATTCTGGTTGACTTCGTGAACAGCCAACAAGAAGGGCAGAATGTGGTAGAAGTTGTTCTCACTGCAACATAAGAAATTTCATCATCTTTTTTTGCTCTATATCAATGATTTATGTGATCAACTTAAAAGCAATTGCGTTCTTTTTGCCGATGACGTAAAATTATTCAATTCTACAGATAATTCTGTTGTTTTGCAAAGTGATCTCGACTATGTGTCTGAATGGTCATCTATTTGGCAACTTCAAATTTCGATTAATAAATGCTCTGTGTTACATATTGGTAAACGTAATCAGAATGTCAAGTATAAGCTAGGTGGCATTGATCTAGCAGATGACCCTCACTTTGTTAAGGACTTAGGTGTACTTATCTTTGACAATTTACTATATGCTCCAATGCTCACTGTAACAGCATTGCTAAAAAAGCATTAAGAGTTGTAAACTTAATTTTGCGAAGCTTTTTTTCTGGAAACATTGTATTGCTAATTAGAGCTTATAAAACCTATGCTAGACCAATTTTAGAGTATTGTTCAACTGTTTGGAATCCCCACCATATATTTGACATCAGTACAATCGAGCAGGTTCAGAAGTACTTCACGAGAAAAGTCTTGCACTCTTTTGTACACAATAGAATTCCTTATGCTACTAGGCTCGAAATTCTCGGTTTGGATAACTTAGAACTGCGTCGCTTGCAGTCAGACCTAGGTATTGCATACAAAATTATTCATAGTAATGTTTTACCTGTAACTGACTTTTTCTGTTTTAATCACAATAATACGCGTGCGAACAACCGCTTTAAACTCAATGTAAATCGTTCTAAACTTGACTGTAAAAAATATGATTTCTGTAATAGAGTTGTCAAAGTCTGGAATGCCCTACCTGATTCAGTTGTCTCAGCTACAAATTTTCACAGTTTCAGTCACAAATTGACTTCCGTGGACCTCACTTCATACTTAAGAGGTCAGTAGAGGGGGCGTGCATAAGTGCACCAACGTGCCTCTCGTCCCTGTCATTGTATTTTCATTCTTATTCTTGTTCTCATTTTGGTTTGACAAATTCCAATCCATCAATAAAATAAATAAATAAGGGCTGTGGCTATTCTCTTTGTCTCTCAGTTGAGAAAGTTGTGCCAAGAAGATGGAACTGCCTATCTTCTGAAGGAGGAGGAATACAGAAAGTGGATCCGGGTCAGCCCTGAATGTGAGGACAGCAGAGGCATCCCTTATGAGCTTGCACTACATTTAGCAGAAATAGGATTGGAAATTTTTAAGGAAAATGGGAAGGCAGGATTGTTCCTATGAGCAGGCCTACCCTATCGGGCCAGTTGTTGGAGGGCAACAAACAGGGACTTTAGTATCATGGAGGTAGCCCTATTGTCAGCTCCAGACATCGGAACATTTTCTGCTACAGTCAGGGGTAAACCACGTGGATTGTCTGCAAAAGGTTTGGCATTTGATCTGCAGCATCTCCACACAGGACTTGGAAAATCCCTGCCTGACATCCTGGAACGCTATTACTAATATGAGTAGATAACACTGGGCTAGAGGAGGCAATTTGTTCTGCTGAGAATTTCCTTTCACACATTCTTGTTTTTTTAATTCAGGAGCCAAAAAAGCCCAAAAAACTCCCTTCTGTTTTCCTCTTACCGCCTTATGGTAGCAATCAGTTTTAGATTTTGCAACTGGGAGCAAAGAAATGTTTGATGATGTCCTTTTAACACGCCCTGCAGTTGCCAGCAACTGCAGGATAAAGCAGGCTGGCTGACATCACTGAGCAGTCCTGCTTTAGAGCAGAAGGGCACACAGATACTTCTCCTTTAGCTATCACAATTGGGACCTGCAACTTGGTCATTAAGCAAAGTGGGCACTAAGTAAAACCGCAACTGTTCTTACGATCCAACTTTCTTTACAGCTTTCTTTTGCTTTACAGATCTGGGAAAGTTGTTAATGCAGGGATTCGTTGCAAAGTTATTTTTCCATCACTGTTGTAACTGCAAAAGTCAGGCCACCAATAGGTTCAGTATTCAATCCTTGTGATTTTGATGGGGGAGAAATGTAATAAAAGTGCCATATACCAGATCATGGTATATCTATGGATTCGTCTAATCGTATACAGGTAGTCCTTGACTTACGACCACAATTGAGCCCAAAATTTCTGTTGCTAAGCGAGACAGTTGTTAAGTGACTTTTGCCCCATTTTACGACCTTTCTTGTTAAGTGAATCATTGCAGTTGTTAAGTTAGTAACATGATTGTTAAGTGAATCTGGTTTCTCCATTGACTTTGCTTGTCAGAAGATTGCAAAAGGTGATCACATGACCCTGGGACACTGCAACGGTCATAAGTATGAGGCAGGTACCAAGTGTCCAAATTTTGATCCTGTGACCATAGGGATGCTGCAATGGTCATAAATGTGAAAAACAGTCATAAGTCACTTTTTTCAACTACCTGTAGCTTTATTGATTAGTCAATTGACCATATCAAAGATATTCAACTAATGAATATCTCAGTGAATTAAACTACAAAGTGGCACTTGGTCAGTTTATAATAAGGGGCCAAAACCTGTAGCCTCTGGACTACAGGTAATTCTCCAAGTAATTTTTTTGTAGCTTGGAACAATAGTTTTTAGGCTCTGCAGATGCTGCCTAGCAAGACCACAGCACTGAGAACCACAGAGTCCTTTGACTTGGGCTATGGGAAATGCTCCGGAAAGATGTGGGGGGGGAGGGGGGGTTCACAATTCCTCTCAGCTAATCCACATGGATTTCCTGAGGCCAGTTGACCAGGCCTCACCATCGGCACCCTGAGGCCTGTTGCACCAAGCAGCGCTGCTCTCTGAGAGCCCCCTCCTGCTTCTGCACTCCATGGCATGGCGGTGCTACATCTGAGGAGGGTCCTGGATTTCTCCAGATGGAGGTAATGGGGGGGGGGTGGGATTGGCCGGGAAGGGAAAGAGATGCTAAGGAGGAGGGCTGAGATCTGGCTGCCCCACTGCAAGGATCTCTGTGGTAAGCAAGGAGCAGAGAGAGTGAGAGAGCAAGCAAGATCACTCCCTTAAGGTAAAGGAATGAAGGATGGGCTACAGCTGGGCAAGGGGAGAGACGGGCGGGAAAAATAAACAAGCAAGCAAGTAAGATCATTATTCAGCCAGGAAAAAAAAAAAAAGAAAAACACAGGATTTGTTGGTCAGCTCTTAGTGCGATGGTTTGTTCTAATTTAGATTTCTGAGAGATGATCTTAAAATAAACCCAGTAGTAAAAAAAAAAATACTGGTGTTCTAATAAAATGCATAAGCATAAAAATGCTGCCAGCTCAGTGGCCAAAGTGAAATGGCTCTGTTTCACAGCTGTTTTGCACATGGCTATGGTATGTGTGTTGTATGTTTTAAAAAATTAATAAAGGTATGTTTGAAGGCACCTGGGATGCTCTTCATCTGCAATTTACTTTTGTATCTATGTATGAAGAGGCTTCAGTGTCCCATCCTTCAGGCTAGCGAATTAGTTCTCATGAGGCATTTGAGATGATCTCAGTTTGAGAAACTTGGTTTAGAGCAGGGGTGTCAAACTCGCGGCCCACGGGCCAGAGTTTAGCGTCACCCCCGGTTTAGCGAAGGAGGAAAAAGTTGCAATACGTCACGTGACAACAATGCATAAGCGCACCAGCGTGCCTACCGTCCCTGTCCTACTGTCCTATTGTCTTCATCTATCTGTATTCACTTTGATTATGTTTATGACTATACCTATACCTGCTATCTTGTACATGTTTGACAAATAAATAAAATAAATGTGTCGTCGCAAGTTTGACACCCCTAGTTTAGAGCTTAGTGTCTGGTGTCTGAATCCAGCAGGTGTGACTTGTTGAAGCCACAGCCAAAACAAGGGTTGGGTTTTTCCTAGCCATATAAGAGAGGCTACGGATGAAACCTGTGACACTATAAAGCAGATGATCTATCCTAGAGCTGTAGCAGGGAGGTACCAAGTCTGTTCCCGGGCAGCCATTTCCAACAAAGTGGAACTAGCAGCTCATACCCAGTAGTTCCATTCTACTATTTTAGTCCCTCATCCACTTTCTCCTTTCCTCTCCCTTTATCGTTGGATACTAGTTGGACCTTCTCTCAGAATAACAGAGTTGGAAGGGACCATGGAGATCTTCTAGTCCAACCTCCTGCTCAAGCAGACCCTATACCATTCCAGACAAGTGGCTATCCAGTCCCTTCTTAAAAACCTCTAGTGATGGAGCACCCACAACTTCTGGAGGCAAGTCGTTCCACTGATTAATTGTTCCCACTGTCAGGAAATTTCTCCTTAGTTCTAGGTTGCTTCTCTCCTTGGTTTGTTTCCAACCATTGCTTCTTGTCTTGCCTTCCGGTGCTTTGGAAAATAGGTTGGAAACCCCCCCCTTCTTTGTGTGCAGCAGCTCAAATATGGGAACGTTACTATTATGTCACCCCTAGTCCTTCAATTCCAATAGTAGACTCAGAGGAGGAAGTTCCATTCCTACCCGTTGAGGTAGACAGTATGGAAGGAAAGTAATTTGGGAAACTTGCAAAAGGATTGGAAAATTGGTGCTGACTGGAGGACTGAAAGGAAGAACAGATGGATTTTGGTCTTTATTCTCAGCAATAACTTTGCTTCACCATCACCCGTCCCCAGCAGCATCTAGCTACCAATTACTGCTAAAATTACTTAAGGACAGAGTTATGGTTCCGTAAAAAGGACAGGCATGTTTTTCTTTTGAATCATGGATGCTAGTCCTCGCCAGCACGTTGATGAGGAGGGGGGAAGAGATGACACAGCAGTTTTCTGCCTAGCCAGAGAGAATTCCCACAATTACTTCACTTGCTGGCAAGCCCAAAACATGTGTAGGTGGTTCAAGCCACCCACAGTAAAGCATCTGGCTTGGACTCGTGGGAAGACCCCAAACTCCTCAGCTTCAGGGTTGAGCAGGTCATCATCAGGGGAATTGACTTATCATAACTAAGACTGTGGGCTGAGGTTGCTCGTCTGTGCTCTCTTTAAAAAGCCAGCTCTGATTTCAAAACAATCTCCCTCTTTACAGAATGTCTCTTTTTGTGCTGAAGCTGTGAACTGGAACAGAGAATAAAAATAATTGAGAGCTACTGTAAGATAGGATATGGAGGGGAAAACTGATATACTCTTCATCTATTGCCTATCATTTATCTAAAGTTCTTGGCAAACAGCAGAATGTTATTCCAAATTGTAGGATACAGGATAATGGTCTTAAGTTACAGGGAGGCAGTCTGGTTAAATACTAGGGAAAACATCTTTACAGTAAAATCTGTTTGACACTGGAAATAATTACTCCAAAAAAGTAATGATGTGTCTGAGCAAAAGCTAGACAGCTATCTCTCAAAGATGTTTAATTTAGATTTCTGCACTGAACAAGGTATCTTAAAACCCCTTCCCACCTCCAAGGCTAAGTTCACAAAACACATCAAATCTTGGTTAACAAAAGATGTCTGCTGTGTTCACAATCATGCTATCCCAAACAAATCAACCATATTGTGGCTTAAGAAGTTGCCCTGGATCATATAACATGGTCTAACAATAAGTAGGTTCCTGCAACATTCTAAATGTAAAATATCCAACTCCTTTTTAGTGTAATGTTTTGTTTTGAATCTACCCATTCCAAATGTATTTTCCAAGGGTGGATCATATTGTAGCCAAAATGGCACTATTCATCTGTAAGAGACAGCCAGCAGGCTTCCGAAAATGTCAAGGTTTATAGAAATGCAAAGACTTACTGAGAAGAAGGAAAATATGTTTAGCTGTTCTAAAGGGAGTGGATCCATAATTGGCTTTCTTTTAACTATAGGAGATGACTAATAAGCATCAAGCCATGTTTTTGAAAATTATAATCTTAAAGCGAACCAATTTGGGATAATGGTTAAGGCATCAGGCTAGAAATCAGGAGATCATGTTCTGGTTTAGGCACAAAGCCAGCTGAGTGACCTTGGCCCACTCCCTCTTTCTCAGCCCTAGGAAGCAAACCACCTCTGAAAAACTTTGCCAAGAAAATTGCAGGGACTGATCCAGGAAATACTGACTTGAAGGCAGCAAATAAAAGACCCACCCATCAACAATTTTAAAGCATGATCTTGGTTACCCGGATTGCATTGCTATTAGCTGAAAAGGAACCTCCTAGCTTGGATTTGTCATAAAAGAACTTGGACAGTAGAATTCATTAATTCATTGTACCTCTGCATTAATGGGATACAAAGCTCCTTCCAGCTCTGATTCTATGGCAGCCTTCCCAAACCTGGGGCTCTCCAGAAATGTTGAGACTTATCTGGAAAAGTTAGATATTGCCGTCCCACTCACGAGTTTTGCCAAGGGTAGTCTACAGACCAACAGCAAAAGTTGTGCTGCTTAAGTTCTGCAGTCCCATTATAAGTGTTATAGGGCAACTAAAACAGTCCATGTTACATGTTAGGGTTAGGGTTTTCCATGTTACAATCCTTGTAAGCATATATATATATGGGAGCAGTATGCTCCCTCCCATATTTGGGTATACCAGGTGATTTAACAGGAAAAAAAAACATGTGTGTGTGTGTGTGTGTGTGTGTGTATATATATATATATATATATATTTGTCTGAAATGTGGTTTTAAAACACATTAAATAGTCAAGCAAAGGTGCTTGGCTAGACCACATTTGATGAGGACATCTGCAACACTGTTTAATCTTGCTAGGACATTCCAAAGAAACAAGGCAAACAACGGAGGTGGAAGCTGCTGAGTTTTTCCTCTTCTTGATAACTAAAAGCCAGTCTGTGTCTCACTGCCCTGCTGCAGGACACTGAGTGCACCAGCCTGCTAAGTCAGCATCTTTATCCAGTGAGGTTCATTCGTTATTATAATATAAACAGGCCAAGTCTGCCAAAAAGTAGTAGATGCTTTGTTGAAAATAAGCTGCAGTCCTTTCCTAAGGGTAATGTTGTTGCATTTCTAAACTGAAGACATACACAGTACCTCAGGATTTCGAAACCTGGTGTTGTGGACTACAGCTTCCAACAAAGCAAAATTGTGGGTTAGGAAGGAAGTGAATGGTTGTTTCTCTTAACACACTTATTTTTCCTAAAGAGGGAATTGTAGACGAGGGGAACCTTCAGTTTGATTAGACCGCTGATCCTGAAAAAAGGATGTTTAACACTTCTCTCTTCATTTTCCTGGCATGGCTCTACACCCAATACTTTACCTGAGTTCTTGATTGATCAAAGATACAGTATGGTCAGAGAACAGAGCATGCAGAGATGCAAAGTCACCCATGTGTGGGATTAAGGAGCTTCCCCCAGTCCTGAGTTAATGTGTGCTCCACCCATCCTTGAGTTGGCACAAAAATGAATTAGTGTGAGATCTGCTCTCCCCATTGTCAATCCACATACCCAAAAGCTTTTGCTTTTGTTCCCAATCATTACAGTCCTTGACTTCCTATAAGCTAATAGATGACAAAAACTAAGAGAATTCACACTGATCCCTAAATAATAGTAGTAATAAGGAGGTAAACCCTACTTTGTCACAGGAACAGCTAAAGATGGTCTTGCTCCCAGGTTGGGATGAGATGCTGTTACCCCAGTGGCATGGAATGAAATAAGTATTGCCAGGCCTTGATTTGTCATGGTTAGGTTCAAGTGGAGACATAATGCATGTGACTTGTTCATTATTGTCTAAAGTAGGTGGGGAACCATGGCTCTTTTATGACTTATGGACTTCAACTCCCAGAATTCCTGAGCCAGTATGGGAGTTGAAGTCTACAAGCTATATTAGGGCCATAGTTCCCCACTCCTGGTCTAAAGGCAGAGATACCTGGGCTGCATAGCAATGTGGCCTAGCAATTTCCTCAGGTGACCTAATGAATGATGCAACAATATTTTATGTTGTGGCCTCCTTACTTACTGGCAGCAAGAGCCAGGGAGGAGGACCTTCGGTCAACTTTCTTGCCATAAAATGTCTGGCTTGTCATTGTCCTTAAGAAACACCATGTTGTTGCTCACTTTATGTATGTATTTAAAAAAATAAGCTCCCCTAATTTATCATGACTTTGGATAGCCTCCGTAATACAAACAATATTTAGAGGCCACCCGACTCCAGATGATTCTAGGCTGCTTGCAAGTAAAAAAATGAGAAAGGAACATAAAACTGAGGAAAAAAGGACCACACATGTCCAGAGAACATAGGGGGTGGGGGGAAACAACCCACAGGGGCTCAACATCCACTGTGGCCTGGGAGAAGAGCCAGGTCTCCATGGACTTCCAAGCATCATCAGGGTGGGACCTTGGGCAGAAAGCGTTCTAGAGGCAGGGGTGTAACAGAGAAGACATGCTTCCTAAATCCTCCAAAGATGGCTCTCTTTCATTTAGGGGACATGGAGCACCCCCACTCTGCCCAATGTCACTGTCCAGATAGAAACAATTGAAGTCAGGCAGTCCCTCAAATAGCCCAGCACCATGCCATGAAGGGCTTTACAGGGGATATCTAGCCCCATGAATTGCACCTGAAAACACACAGGCAATTATAGAGCTGAGGTGACCCACGGATATACTGTGGCATATCTAGTTTAATTAAAAGAAGGACTAGGAGAGACATAATAGCAGTGTTCCAATATCTCAGGGGTTGCCACAAAGAAGAGGGAGTCAAACTATTCTCCAAAGCACCTGAGGGTAGAACAAGAAGCAATGGGTGGAAACTAATCAAGGAGAAAAGCAACTTAGAACTAAGGAGAAATTTCCTGACAGTTAGAACAATTAATCAGTGGAACAGCTTGCCTCCAGATGTTGTAAATGCTCCAACATTGGAAGTTTTTAAGAAGATGTTGGATAACCATTTATCTGAAGTGGTGTAGGGTTTCCTGCCTAAGCAGGGGGTTGGACTAGAAGACCTCCAAGGTCCCTTCCAATTCTGTTATTCTATTGTATTCTATATCCACAAGATAAGCCACAGATCTTAAACCTGGAGCTTCTTCTGCTGAGATATCAGCAAACATTTTTCGAATTAACAAAAAAGTTCAGTGCTGCAACAATGGAAGGAATATTCTGCAGCATAAACCTAAGTTAAGGAGGTTGGGCTGCTGTCCCTTTCAATACAGTATAGGCTTTGATTTTGAAGCAATGCCCTGCCCATATTTTAGATTTCATTGTCATAACTGTGTTTTTCACACAGTTCAAACCAATTGTATCAGAATTTGTTTGAAATACACTCCCACATGCAAAAATAACAACAGAGCAAAATGGAACAAGGTCTTAATCAGCCCTATTCCACAGGCCAGCTTGCTGCATGAGGAAATAGACCTGGGAAGTTCGGGAAATGGCTGCACAGCAGCTGTTTGGGCTTGGACAGCATCTCTGCAGTGAGATAATAACGGCAGGGTGAAGGGTCCCGTCAAACTGCAGCTGGTGACTCCATTAACCACTTCCAGCCCCTGACTTGATTCTCTGCGGCAGGAAACAGTGATGTGTTTTACACAGGAATGTCTGACCTAGACTGATGGTCAGGCTTGTGGGTAGGCCTGCTTTTTTTCACTGGAACCGAATGGCCGCCTTTCCCATCCACTCAACTAAAAGCTATGCGCTCCCCAGCGTCCACACATTAATTGCTTTAAAACATTTTCTTTTCCTGCTTTCTCTTAAAAAGTCCCTAGTAATTAACCAGGAAGAAACACTGTAATTCTGTTTGTGCATGCTTACATACGTAGGTATGCTCACATTTATATTCAAGAAGCAGAAGGGGGGGGGGGACAACTTTTGGCATGCTGGTGCTGCTTAATTGGGCTGAGGGCTGTAGGGTAAAGTAGTGAAGTAAAAGCGGGTGATCCCATATAGCCAAACAGAAATTGATCTGTGTAATATTAATAGTGTGTTTGTTTGTGGGCTAGTCACTCTCTCTCAGCCCAACCCATCTCACGGGGTTGTTGTTGTCAGAAAAATAGGAGGAGGGAGATGTGTTGGATATGTTTGCTGCCTTGATCTATTTGTAAACATAATAAAGATGGAATACAAATAAGTAAACAAATACATAAAATTGTATTATGTATTTATCTTTTTTTATTGCATAGTTGCTTTGATTTTGGGTTATCATTGTTGTATTTTTTATTGGTTTCAAGAAAACTTCAGGCAGTCACCAGACATTGACACTGACTTGAAAGTACCAAAAAAATCCAAACCCCAGACCCCCCAAAATTTATTTGTCCTTCAAAGCTTTTCACAGTTTTTCCTAAACTCCCTCCAAATTTTTGATGATTCAGTCGATTAATTCCGAGACTGCTTGGGAGGGAAAAAGTACCTCCTTTCTCATCTCACCCTCTGCTACCAACCTCTTTTCTCCCTGAAGACCTCATTTAGAAAGGGGAGACGGTGGATGGAATCTCCTTTGGCAATGGGATCCAGGGCATATGACTGACCCTGTAAATGCAAATTTGGAGGATGAAAGAATATTATTATTTCCAATATTTGCGTGCTGCCAACTGGCATGAGACAGCAGTCTTGGAAAGAAGGCTGGCTATTCATAGTTGAATCTACCACACAGGATCATGGAGTGAGGGAGGGGAGAGAAGTACAAGGGAGCACCAGGTGTGTTGCCTTTAGCCCATAAATGAAAGGTAGGATAGTAAGCTAATAAAAAAAAAATAAGCAAGCCCATCTCCATCTTTACATCACTATGTTGAAATTGCAAAAAAACCCACTGCTGGATTTTAGAAAAGGGTTCTGGAAGCCACAAAAGGGGATTTTAGAGCAGCGGTTCTCCTTTTTCCCCCCCTTGGGGGGGGGGGGGGGGGGGGGGGGGGGTCCCGGGGGCGGGGTGGGGGTCGCGGCATTAGGAAGGTTGAGAACCACTGTTTTAGAGGCTTCTTGTAGACCATGGGTTGAGGTTGCCCTTCTTTGAAATAGACTATGACAACTCTAGAAATTAAAAATCTAGAAATGGCAAAGTAAAAAGAGCAACACCAGCTAGACAATATCGTGACAATATTTTTCTAGAGACAACCTCCTCCTCCTCCTCCTCCTCCTCCTCCCCTCCTCCCTTATATCTCCCCCTTTGAAGAATACCACCATTTTGGAAAACATTCTCTTCATTCTTCAATGGTGGCCTTTGGGCGCTTCGCGGGATACTCCAGATTGATGCCCAATCTGGGAGTTTTGTGGGAATTGCAAGATGGAAGACAGGCTGGCAACAGAGTTGCTTTTTTCAAATGCCAGCAGAAGATAAAGATGTTTAGAAGAAAAAAGAAGTCAGGCAGCTGCTATGACAGGCTAAGTTTCCCCCTCCTCAAAAACAAAAAAACAAAAAAAAAACTTCAGAAAATGTCTTCCACTGGAGAATATTAGAAAAGTCCCTGCGTCTTGTGGTTGTCAGATAAGGTAGAGAGGTCTAGGAGGGAGCACTGCTTCCATTCTGTGGCATCATTAAAAATTCTCCATCAGAGTTAAAGCTACAAGTCAAATTTCTGCATCCTGTAAAAAATGCTGAGATTTGGAACCAAGCAAAACATGCTAAGGGTCAGAAAGTCTAAAAAAAAAAAAGTCACTGAATTTCACAGTCAAGGGACAGGACAAAGAATAAAGGGATGGAGGAATCATTTTTTTTTTCCTGGGCCTTTTGACAGGAAGGGAGGAAGAATTAAGAAACGTTTGGCAGCTGGGTGAACAAGATTCAGGAAAATTTATGAGGCAGGATGTGACCTTAAATATCCCATAATGTTAACCATCCCACCAAATCTATGTTTGCTGCTGTATTAGTATATATTTCCCATCCTTCCAAGTTCAAATTAGGTGGATGATCTGCAGTTGTGCACATAGAAAAGTTTCAGGCGTGTAAAATATGTATTGACACCCAAATGAGTGTGTGTGATTGATGCTTTTGTTATTCCAGTGCCGCTTCAAGACCAAGAGCTTTGGAATTTGCTATTTTTGCACAGATGTCAAATTATTCACAACGTCCCTTGGAATCCCTTTAAGCCAGCTCTCTTCCTGAGCTTCATTTCTCTGTTCCCCCTCAGTTTTCCTTTTCCACAAAATGGAACGAGCAAAGTATGCGCCTCCTCTCACCCTTATCCATAATACATTCTTTCTTTCTTTTATTTTTGTTTTAAAGTGAAGGGTTTAGGCATTACTGGAAGGAGCACTTCTACTTGAAAGTCCTTCCTAGCCTGCAACGCATATTGCCCTTGGCGCCTGTTCAGAGGCCCTTTCAATTATTCCAATTGTATTTATTTGGAATTAGAAAACAGGGCTGGGGTGGAGCCCTGGCTGAAAGCCTTGATCCTAATAAGCCCTACATTCAGCAACAGAAAGGGGAGGAAGCCTCCTCCTTCCCGCCTTGCCATCTCCCTCTGTAATGTCACAGGGACACTGCTCACCTTTACAGAGGTATGTTTTGCACCACCAACACCCCGGACTTTCCCTTGCACGGACTGACTCTCCCTCGACATCTGTTTGCTCTTTCGGAGGCCGAGGAAAACGGCTCCTCTCAGCCAGAGCCGTGTCATGCTGGATTTATGTTCTTCGTTCTGCTGGGGAAGCACAAAGCAGATGGAGTGCTGGCAGCCTGCTTACCTTTGGCTGCCTCCAATTCTCAGCTCATGCGGGAATGCTTTCTTCTGCCTTCCCCAGAGGCGTGGGGGAAGAAAGAGCCCGGGTGGGGCTTAGAGAAGGAGGTTTGACCAACACACATGGATTGGTGAGGCTGAAGTTGCTGTAACAAAAAAAGCAGGGAATTGGAATTGGGGGGAGTTGGTTCTCCTGGCGTCCATCTCTAGCGTATCTTTACGGATGGAACCTCTACAGCGAAACCAGGTGCTGCAGGAAATAGCTTTGGCCAACAGGGAAACAGCAAATAAATCTCCTTCACTAGAGAAAGGCAAATGGCATGTTCTTTCCCCAAACAGAAAAATCTGCTGCTGCTTCTTTCTTCTTTTCCTTCCCATTCCTCATCTGTTTTGCCTAATATACTGGGAAGCCTTTGAACGTGACCAGTCGTCATTTGCAGAACTGGCCTTCTTCTTCTCAAATAACTTCATTATCAGAGATCCTGGTAATGGTAAAATAGAGGACCCAGATTGTTGGGGGCAATATGCAGCAGCCCACATGGTTTTGTGCAGACCCCAGTGTGCACATGTATCACCTCTCCTGCGGGAGCTGCATTGGTTGCCGATTTGCTTCTGGGTGCAATTCAAGGTGCTGGTTGTCACCTTTAAAGCCCTTCATGGCTTGGGACCAGGTTATCTGAGGGACCGTCTCTTGCCGGTCACATCCACCCGACCCATCAGAGCGGGGAGACAGGGAATGTTGAGGGTCCCATCCCCGAGGGAGATACACCTGGTGGGACCCAGAAGAAGGGCCTTCTCCGTAGTGGCTCCCTCTCTCTGGAACATCATTCCCACAGA